>WEKX01019430.1:319268-368873 GCA_013390025.1 Pitta sordida
CTCAGGCATTCCCTGCAGCCAGGAGTCTGGACAGCCACATCTACTGACACAGGGGTAGTTTGGGTCTGAGCATCCCTTGTGGTCTTGGCTCCAGCTTTCATCCGTCTGATTCTGGCCATGACTGACGGGGGGAGGAAGGAGAGTCAGCACCTGCTACCCTGCCCACTTGCCCTGCCCGTGCGAACTGCCACGCTAACTGCCTCTCAGTTGCTTATTTACAATACCCCCCACAGTTAACGTCCCTGTTTGCTTTGCCCCTGTTCGCTGCACTCCAGTTTGCTGCACTCCTAGGAGAGGTAATGGTTTAAGTACCCACAGGTGGAAAGTCTCGGTTCCCTGCGCGCCCTCCCAAAGTCCCTGAGAGTTCAAATCGAGATCACACGGCTGGCTTCCCACTTCCTGCTTGATAAGTGCACCTCCAAGCTTACCAGACACTGCTTTAAATGTTTTTTATAACACATGGTTACTGCATATGCCTTGTCTGCCTGGATCCATTTGTTTCTCTGTCTTAATCCTTATAGCTCCAAAGGACTGCTTTTCTTTCTTTTCCACTGTAGTTCTTGAGCTGGACATCTCCCTGGGGAAGTCTTTTCCAGGTGCCTGCCTGCAATGTGCTCCTGGCCAAGACTTCCTGCAGGGAGTCACAGTGATTCCAGGCCTCCCAGCTCCTAGGAAATATCAGTACTTGCTCTGCCATTATGAGAAAGAATGTAACTATCTCTGGTTTTTGAGGGAGGGGAGGAGGATGTGACTTGGCCAACCGTGCTCAGTGACGGTCCTTAATAAAGGTTCAGGAAACCTTCAGGGCTGTCATGCAGATCTCTCTGAGGAAACGACCACTGCCTTGTGTCTCCTTGCAGGGGGCCGGGATCTGGATGCATTCCAGGAGCGTGAGGAGAGCCGAGCAGCCCTGGATGATAATGAGGAGGTGATGCGTGCCCTGCTTATCCATGAAAAGAAGACACCTTCTGCTTCAACCGTCACTGTCGGAAGTGCCGCTCCTCTCTCTGGTGGCAACGCTAGTGACTCCGAGAGCGAGACAAGTGAATCAGAGGAGGAATCCCCTCCCCGTGCTGCTGCTACGGCCACCACAACCTATGGGCTGGAGGAGGAGGAGGAGGATGAAGAGTTTGAGGTGGTGGCTGAAGACCCCACTGTCACAGTGGCTGGGCGTCCACACTCTTACAGCCAAGTGAGCCAGCGCCCTGAGCTGGTGGCCCAGATGACACCAGAGGAGAAAGAGGTTTACATTGCCATGGGGCAACGCATGTTTGAGGACATGTTTGATTAACTGATTCCTGTCATGGCATTTTTTAAAAAGTGACTTTTAACCAGATACTCTGTAGTAGAACAGAAGACTGAAGCGCATCTTTCCACTCCTGCATGCAGGGACACTGCGGCTCAGGACTGCTAATCTCAGGCATCTTGCTCACCAGAGAAGGGGAGCAGGAAAGCTGCATGTGCCAAAACAGGTAGGGAAGGACAAATCTCAGAAGTGAAGATGCTTGCAAGGTAAAAATCTATTTCAGGCTGCCCTGCACAGGCGCTGCTTTAACTTTTCTCCAAGGCCCTATCAGCTTCTTTCCCAAATTGCTTAGAGTTGATTTTTGTTGCAGATCCTAGTGAAGTCCGCATCCCTGCCCTCAGAGGATGTAAGGCCTCTGTAGTCTGAGCAGAGTGCTCTACAGAGGAGGGCGTAAGTAACATAGGGCTGCCTGTGATTAGCAAGAGGGAAGCACTTTGCTGCTGGCAAGCTTGGGCAGGGCTTGTAGCTGACCTCCTGCCACCTGACCACTGGCCACTGAAGTGGCTGTTTCTAAGCAGACCTGTAGGCAGCAACCTTTTCTTTATCCCATTCACTCCTTACTGGGACTCAGCACCTCAAGGTCAGGTGTTACTTGAAACACTCAGAGATAAAGCCTTGGCAGGCACACACAGTCACTCTGTCAGTGTAACAAACACCCTCCATGGATCTGAGCTGTCAGAGTGCTCTGAATTACCAGGAGATACCTTCATTTTGCAGTATTGCTGCCTGTTGCTTCTGCTTAGCCTTGTCCAAACTCCAGTGTTGCAAACAGTTGATAGTGGGCAGGGCTGCTGTCAGGCACTGCCGGAGAAATGGCATAACTAGTTTTTATTTGCAATCTCACCAGGGCTGTATGATTTTAAGAGGAATTACACAACTTTGAATTCTGCTTTGGCACACTCTTTTACCACAGAAAAACATTTATCAGTGCCTATAGAGCAATATAATGTTTCTAATGTTTTTCTCTTTCAATTGAAAATGTTCCTTTTTAAAAATTGTTGTGTTTTCCTGTACAGTACTACAATAAAACAAAATGATAAAAGAATTCTGTGTTGCAGAGGGTAGAGGCAGCATTATGTGCTGTTCCATTTACATGGGCAGCACGATTTTGCTGTTCACTGAGACTGTAAATCTGTTTTATACTAACTATGCTTTCTATGTTCTGCTAACCTTGTAATGCCTCCTTTGTGGTTTGTTTTTCAGCTTCTTGATATTTTGAATCCCCTCTTTTTTAAAAAGTATTTTAAATTTTCTTTTAAGTCATTTTAAAGAGGAATAAATAAACAGAAGCTTCTCCCCTTTGTCATCTTTCAGTTTGTTATGTGCCTAGTTGGGAACATTTTTGCTTATCATTTTGATTTACTCGATTCAAGAAAAAACCCAATTTGAACTCTCCTTTGAGAGGACTATTTGAAATCCCACTGCACATTTTTTCTCCTTACCAGAGCTTCCTTGAATGCCTCCTGTAATCTCCTGCACTTCCTGGAAGAGTGGTTCATTACACTGCTGCAGGAGGCCCTTTTTTGATCAGCACTTCCATTCCTTTTCTCCTTCCTCAAGTGAAGTGAAGACTGATGGTAGAGGTCTCACAGACATCATGTTGCTAATTAAAATGGTATTCTTTTGTAGGAAAAAACCTCCAAGATCTGGTATCAAGCTTCTAGATACCAAGGCACAGAGCTGATAAGTCAGATTCACTGATCAGCTAACAGTAAAAAAGTGCTGTACCCATTCTGTCTAGATTTAATCTGGTTGAATTCAACGGTGGAGAAAAGCAGGTAGATTTACAAGGAGGCAAAGACAGAAACTGAGAACTAATCCTGAATGCAGTACAGCTACTCATGCTCGTAACTCACCTGGATGTTATCCTGAGATTTTAGTTTCCAAAATCAAACTATGGGTTTAGTAAAGCTCACATGAACAAATATCCAGCATAATCATCTATAAAGTAGTGGGTTTACCTAATAAACAGCTTTAATCGTGGTTTGTGCAGCAGTTTTAGTTTCTGTCATGCAGTTGAGGCATGTCCTGCACATGAGGGAATTGGAGTGGTGGTTTTTAGGGCTTCTCTTCCATCTCTCATCGGCCACATGCAGCCCTCAGGAGGACTGGAAAGGTCAAGGTACATGAGCAGATGCCGTCAGTGTTTCCTGCCCTCTGTAGCAGCTCCTGGCATTCAGAAAGGATGGCTGCTCTGCTCCTTTCCAGCTGATTCAGGCTGTCAAGACATGGCTATTTCTCTGTCATGACAAGCACTGCTTGAATGAACAGGAGCATGTACAGTCGATAGTGTCTCCTTTCTTTGCCTGCAGCTGAGGCAGAGGTCTACACCCATGCCAGGATGGAAAAAACAGCTGCTGCAAGCAAAGCCAGGCACTGCCAGCAGGGATAAAGCCATCAATTCTGAGGAAGGTCCCAGCCATTTCCTCTGCCTGCTGGACCACATGTGCTGCATTAACACTAACCCAATAACACTGTGAGCATGGTCGAGCACTGAAGCCTTTCTGGGTGAATGTTCTAATCTGTTTGAACCAGTTTCCATGTCTGCTTCCGGCCTAAAGTGCATTTTATCTGATGAGTGATATCTGAGAGTTCAAGAAGTGCTTGAACAACACTCTCAGGCGCATACTGTGACTCTTAGGGCTGTCATGTGCAGTAGCAGGACTTGGACTTTGATGATCCTTACGGGGTCTTTTCAACTCAGGAGATTCTATGAATCCGTGAGTGTGCATAAGTCCAGAGCACTGCAGCTTAGGCTGGAAAGAGAGCTGTATTCCTCAGGCTGCTCCTGCTCCTCTTCCCAAAGGTCAGAGGTGCTCCTCCCAGATGGGCAAGAGCTGCCTCTGCTCCTGCTTCCATGGCAGATCAAGGAAACTGCAGTAGAGTGATGCCCTCCCTGGTGCAGGCCAGAGCAGATCAGTTAAGGTGTTGATGGAGGGAAGGCACAGCGTCAACCTTGGAAAACAGGAATGTTTTCTACTAAGCTTCTAAAAATTGGCTTCCTCCATCCTACTCTACTTTTCCTGTGTTGCTGCCTCCTTCAGACCTGTACTAAACAGACTTGCTCTGTGAGAGTGAAGGAGATCCCCTTGAGGAATCCTGGAGGGCAGAAAAATTACATCACCTCCTCCCTAGGACATCTAAGGAGCTGTGCCTCCGTGATGCCTGCAGTGCCACGGCATGCTGTGAAGTTTGAGGGAAGCAGCCCGCTGTGTTTTGGTCTCTTGTCTCCCACTGTGCCTCCATAGGAGTAGAGAGAAAATTGTCTCAGGAATCAAATGCAAGACAAAACGGAAATGGATAGTTTATGAGCAGGTTGGAAAAACATGTCAGCAGCATGGCAAGCCAGCAGGCTGTCCAGGGGTTGGCTTGTGGAGCAGAAGCAGCAGCAGCAGCCCCCTTCTTCTGCTCTGTTATGTGTCAACATGAGCAAGGGGGTCTGTGAGCTCTGTCCTTTGGAAGAGGAAAATGTCACACAGTGCTCAGATAATTGCTCTGAGGTGCCCAGGACTGGTATTGCCTTATCCCACTGGAAGCCCTGGGTAAGCATGACCTAGGCTTGTTTACAGGAGGCTTGAGAGTATTGATCTAAGCATGGACAGCCAGGGATCCCTAAGCATCGCAGTACACTCCAGGTTAAAGTGTATTGACTGTGAGACAACACAGCCTCTTCTCCAGGAGCAGAGGAGTGGGGCTGAAGAGTAACTTCTGTCTGCTGAGCTTCTTCCAGAATAATGATCAATATTTACAAAGTCCAAGGAAATCATTACTCACACAGTCTTTATAGGAGGCGTAACCAGATGCTCGGATCTGTTTAGGATGTGATTACACAGAGAGTCATGGAGAGGCCACTGCTAAAAGTAGTGGCAGCCCAAAGCACGGGGGGCAATATCTGAGTGCTGGTGCTCCTGGAAAGCTACCTACCTGCTCCCTCCTAGCAAACAGAGAGCAGAGTGCCAGCAGTGCCAAACTGTTTGGGATGGCAGGGGTACTTTCTTTCTCAAAGTTATCCAGGGAAATCTGGGCTTTTGCCTGTTTGGGATACCTGAACGAGCTGTCAGAAAGTGGTGTCTTACTTGCCAGGATATAGGTTGAGAGAAGAATAAACCTAATTGCTATTTAGACAAAAATCAGATTATGGAAACACCTCCTTTTTCATTAAAAAACATTAAGGACAGTGAATATTTGTGCAACCATCCTGAAGCAGCAGACAGAAAGTCTCTGAACAAGATATAACAGGTATTTTTTGCTTAAAATATGTTTGTGACCTAAATATAATTTAATTTCCATCCCTTTGAACAGTTTGATGCTAATGAAGCAGGCAGGGATGGCAGAGAGGAGGCTGAGCCAGCCGCATCGGCAGCGACTCTGCTCCACTGCAGTGCGTTACAGACCCTGCGTGCGCTTCGCCCCGGCTGCACACAGCGACCAATGCGCAAATCCTGCCCGGAGCTGGCCACAGCAGCAGGAGGGAGCCTTGGGCTGCTCAGCCAGGGAAACAGGCGGGGATCCAGCCTGGAAATTAAGGCTGATAAAATGCTGTTCCACAAGCATTAATGTCTGTGTGCAAAAAAAAGGTCATCTGGCAAGGAGGAAAAAAATCACATCTCATAGAGACGGGATTAAAGGCCTGACATACTGCTTCTGCTTATTTTTTACCTGGAATCCATATCACCAGCCTCTGCTGTCCCATTACTTGCTGGAAGAAGGAGGGCGAGCAGTGCTAATTTTGCAGTGAGGTAAAATTGTGCATAGAGCTTAGAAGCTTGGCTCAGTTCCCCTGGTAAAGGGATCCTTCTAGTCTTAAACATGTATTTTCTGCACTTCTGACAATGGAAATATGCCTGATCCAATGCCAAGTTTTCTAGGCACTGTTAGAGAGTCCGTGCTTTTCCTGTGTTCTCATAACATGCATTACAGAGATACAAATATGCCAAACACCGCTAATAGTTGCAACCAGGTGACCTGGGCACTCTGAGGTTGCAGTTTCTGAACCAGCCCTGTCCCATGTGAGGGACTGAGTGATTGGGTCATTGTAGTCAGACCTGCTCTTTGCAGAGGTGCTGGTGGTTGTTCTCCCAGTCAGTGCTGATGAGTTCTCATAAATTCAACCACTCTGCAATCACACACAGTTTAAAATTAAGTTTCAAGCCCTTTACCACCACCAAGCAGCTCTGGCTTGTATTTTGCCTGCTCTTGGGACATGTGGCACTGTCATGGTGAGAGATGCACCATGCAGGTCTCTGCCATGACTGCCTCAGGCTGTACCATGTGCTGGCAGAGAAGTTTAATGAATGGTAGGTCTGTGCTTTCTCCAGAGGTGAAGCTTTGGCTATGCCAGGCCCCTAATTTCCTACAGTGGGGATGGAACTGGCATCAGCCTCAGACTGATGACTTCCTTTCACCCATTCTTTGCTGCTGTAACTAGATATTATTTGATAGAACTGGGTTTGATTTTTATTTTTTTTAACCCTTGGTATTTTTGTTCCTTGAGAATATTTTGAATTGCTGAATTTATCATGTTTGCCTGCTTCTTCTAATAAGAAAAAAAACATTTTTAAAAATGTAAATAAGGCTGTAAAATCTTTGTAGGGAGACATATCTGCTCTCCCTGCCCTGCCACCACAATTGTTCTACCATTGCCATACAGTGCTTTCTTCCAAGAGCATGTATGCTTTCAAAATCTCTCAGCCCTTCTGGTGATGTCAGGATATGAAAACTATTCCCATTACAAGAGGCAAGAGAAGAGGAAAATGGATTTAGAGGGAAATAGGGCCTTTAGAAAATGGTGCATCATGGGAGAAACTTCATTTTTGCATCCTCTGCCAGGCCACATAGGTGCTGTATCCAAGCAAAGACAGACACAGTGAGCTGAAGAGGGACTTGGCTTACTGTGCGTTTGTCCTGGTATATTCCCTTGTCTCTGAGCCCCTTAGGAAGGGCAAGAGTCTCCAAGTGTGCCAACCTCTTGTAAGTTATATGAAGGGATCAGCAATGTCCCAAATTAGCAACCAACTTCTACAGGAGCCTGCAGGTCTGTTTGAATGTTTTGACTTCTGCTTTCACCATGCTGAAAGGTCCGAAAATACCTCACAGAAATTAGTTGCAAAACCAAGTTCAGTTGTCACTTTAAAAAGTACCTCTTTCTTTCAATATTTCACCTGAGTGGGCTGTTATGTCTGTATGAGCAAAAACTCACTAGGGCGCTGCCCAGCCCTTCTCAAACATTTCCCACTTTGGGAACATTAACAGATAAGGACTTTTCTATGGTTTAGGCAGGAGCTATTGCCAAGAGCAGCAAATGATAGTTGGAGTTTTTGCTAATTAGACAGTTGTCTTGTCATTGCAGCCTGTCTGAAGTCCAGACTATCTGATCTACACTGATCTTCATGGACAGCAGACATGGGTTCTTACAGTTGAACACGCATCAAAATGCTACATTTTCAAGCCTTTCAGTGTTAGATTTGTTTTGCTTTAACTCTTTGCTTATTTTGCTCCTCTTGCAGCGGGCACAACAATCTTTTGGTGCATCAGTGGACTGGGTGCTACCAGGAACTAAAGACCTCCAGCTTGGCAGAGCTCCATGTGGGATTGCTAATTCATGTGCTAATGGGATCTGCCCCAAGAAAGGTGTGAGTCAAGCCATAGAAACATGCAAAATGCACCAAACGAATGCTGTGTGCAAAGCACATTTGTTCAGGTGGTCAAAACTGATGAACAGGAGGTGAACAGCTTCCTCTTTGTAGAATGTGAAGGGCACTTCCAGTCTGCAGTGGACATAAAACCAGCTTCATGCCTAACTCAGACATAAAAAGAGCATCAACACTGGAAGTCCTTGTTGGAAGGGAAATAAATCGTGCACTACTAAGGGATTATTTATAAAGTTGGTTGAGTAGAAAGGGGTGGTGAACCAGAACCTTTCTCTGTCTCATACGAAAGATGCTTTGGCACCTGGGGATATAACAGTGAGGCAGAAATGAGAACAGTTCTGACCTCACAGCTGCCCATGGATTGCTCTGCACAGGAAATCAAGCATTTTTTAGCACTAGAAGAAGCCAAATGTTCAGCGAGACCAGTGCAATCTGTGTTGTAACCATGACAGCATAGACACAGAGAGAGCTGTTGTGATTCAGATACTTATGCTTGTCCACTCTGCTTTTTATTGGAGCCATGGCCATGCTGCAGGATTCATGGAACACATTAACAGAAAGCTCTGAGAGGAGCATGGTCTGCTGGAGATGGTTACTTCCCTTCCTTCCTGACCTGACCACTTCCCCAGCCCTCCTCTTGTGTTTTGAAGAGGAAGAATATTAAAAAAAAGAAAGAATTTTCCCTTTAAAGAGGGAGAGCAAAACAGGTAATACTCAAACCTTAATGGCAAGGAATGAAGGAGAAAAAGTGGTTGCAGGTGACTCTCAGTCCATCTTCCTCAACTTTTCCTCACACCAAGGGCTGTAACTATATAAAATCACAGAATCTGCATGCTCAGTCTTGGATGGACTCCCCATCCCATTTGAAGGGGACAGAACAGGGGACTCTGTGCACTTTTCCAAGGCACTGCACAACTGTAGGGTGAAAACTCTGTGAAAGTGTAGAGGAAAGTGAAGAAGTATCAGGAGAGCAATAAACAAGGCACTTATCTCCTCCTTAATCACAACCCAGCCTTCATGAAGTCTGCAGGGAGAACTAATGGATTAAATACAGGTATTAAATGAAATCTTGGAAACATTTCCTTCACCTGGCAGGACTGAGAAGCCAATGATAATAAGAGAATAATTCCAGTGCATCTCAGCTGTAAGGTGACCAAAGGAGTGAGGGTCACAATCACTCCTTGACAGCCAAGGGATTTAATAACCTGGTTTTGCCCTGTTTCTGCCAGGGCCAGTTCTGAAATTTTTCAACGGTATGTCCTTCAGCAGTTCCATGTGGACCTAACAGGGTGCTTCTTCTCAAATTGCCTTTAGCCTGAGGTCACTCTGTGTGCTTGTTTCATTGTGGGTACTTGCTGCACTGCAAGTGAGGCCCCATGCATGAGGCACATCAGCAAAGAGCCACAGCTCTTTTGCAGCCAAGAACTATAGAAGCATCCTAAGAGATGTCTGATCAGTGATAGATATGACCTGCACAAAGTCTTGCATTGATGTCCTTAAAATGCTTGTTTGGATTTCTAGTTGTCCTTCTGTCAGAAGGAAGGCTTTAGAATGTGCGGCTAAAGATGAGAGATGATTCCTGTCCTGCTGCCACGGATGGCTCAGCGCAGATGGGCACTCACTAGGGAGGTTTCAGTGAGTACAAGCACTGTTCACAATTGGAAAGTAGAGGTGCAACTATCTAATGTTAATTATACACCTTAATGCAATGGAGTTTTATGCTGAGTACATTCCCAGGCCATAGGATCTCACCTTTGGTGGTGCTTTCAGCAAGGATTCAGTAACCTTTCCTCCTCCTTCCTCTCTTAAGAACTTCTTCTCCTTAACAATGTTAGGAAGAGGAGTGCTTTTCATAATTTCAGGGTTTGTCTATAATGTGTGAACTAGGGCAGTGTGAACTGTCCCTCAGGTGACCCTAGCTTACTTGGGTATGAGGGGTTATCTGCTTTCTCTTTTACCAAGTGGATGGGAGGGTGGGAGTCCCTTCATCACCAGGTGGTTTGCAATTGTTTACAGAGAGGGCAGTTCTGCCCACAGCTGAAACCAGCAGCTGTGAACTCAACCCAAAAACTAAGCTTCAAGCTCTGTGGACAAAGCTAACATGTCTGTTAAAGCAAATCACATTAATAAATGGTATCATAATTCAAAGTATTTTCTCAATATGAGGCTAAATTAAAGTAATATACTTCTTAGGGACAAATCAACAGCAATCAGGCTAATTAAACTGACGTCTAAAATAATCCGGCACAAGGAGAAAATCCTATTTAGCTAAGTAATGATGCCAGTCATTTTATTCAGTCACTCTCAGAGTATAAAGAGGATCCTTCATCTTTGAAGTCGGTGACATTAGTTTCTCCAGATTTTAATCCCTTTTTTTGCACACTTCCCCTCAGAGGGTCGTTGGCTGGGACGCCTGTCGCCCACAGTCCTCATGCCATCACCCCCTATATAAAACCTCAGCAAAAGTCATGCTTCATCAACACACACCATTTAGGTGCTGAATTGTCATTACAGGTTGCTTGAGCATTGCTGAGAGTAGAGATTTCCCCCTTACATTTTGGACAAAACCACCATGCTGCACTTGCTGCTGCTGCTGTATTGGCAGTGGGGAAAGGCAGGATATTATTTGGATAATAACACCCCTCTTAAAAGAGCATCTGTTCTCAGACTTGGGAGCTAATTCAACTCTCTGGTCCCACTGACATGGCTGCATTAGAACTGTGCCTCCTAAAAAGGCAGCCCCAGGTGAAAACAAGATGGGAGGAGATGGGCATAGAAATTAAGAATTAATGGCTAATTCATTCATCAGATACACACAGGCTTTGCCATCTCCTCACTACCTTGTAACACACACAGTCCCACCATTTTGTTCACTACGGAATTTTAGATCCTCGGCTTCTTTTGAATGCAAATAACTTAACTCATTAGTAATTTCCCTCCTTTCATTTTCTTTCTGAAATAAGGAATTTACATTTCCCTTGTTTGTGCTCCTGAGAAGCAGTTTTGCTTTTATACAGCTGTGATCTACTTCTGGAACCATATTCTTCCTGCCCAGGAATCTCCAGACTCCAGAAATGGTTTTGACTCATTTCTTTTGCTCCTGAACCAGAGTCCTCTGGTTTTTATCCCCTCAGCCGCAGCAGGGAACTTGTCTTTTCCTTTTGTCCTTGGCTGTGCCATCACCTCCATTGTCCTTGGTGTCAAGGAAAAACCCATGCACAGAAAGCTTCTTCAGAAACTCTCCATTGACCTGGGTTGCTTTTATTGAGCTCTGGAGAGAAATTACAATGAAGCTGCTCATCTGTTACGTGATCTGCCATCTGGAGAGACTATCCCCCACACAGAAGGGAGTTAACATGAGCTGAGGGATTCCAGCACATCTCAACGGTTTTATTATAAGCGAACATTCAAAGAGAGTTAGAGGCAAAAACTGTCACTGTGACTTTCCAGCACTAGAGGCACTGGAGATGTAAATTTATGGATATAGTCCATATAACTACCTGAACTGTGGCTTCCCAGGGGCATTATGTGTCCTCTCTCTTCAGTCTGGACATTGGAAGATCATCCAGGGGATCAGCAACTTAGGTGAGCAGAAAAATCTCAGTAATGTGGAACATAATGGAGAAAAAAGAGTAAAAGTGCTGCAGGGGCTCTGCAGAGTGGAAGCAGGGACCTGGGAACATTTCTTCCATGTTCCTCTTGTTTCCACTGGCTCTTGCACTCCCCAGGTCCCAGTTAGCACAGCCTGTCCCAGTGCCACCAGAGAGCGTGAGACAGTGGGGCACAGAGATACATGGTTTGCTCTCGAGCAGCAGAAGCACCATCAAACCAGATGCCTTTGAAGTCCATCTGTCTTTACATAGAGAGCTATTCTCAAAACACCCTCACGTGCATCCGGCAGAGAGCTCACTGGCCCTGTGGTTTAATCACTGTGGCTTCATGCTGTGCAAAAGCTACCAAAGTGCTTCTGGACCAGAGGTGGTAAATGACAGCGGTGCCTGAGGTTGCAGCCATGACACCAGCCTGGACATGAAATGCTACTGTAAGAGCCAGCTCCCATGTCTCCATCTGCAGTGCAGCACACCCACAGCCGGAACAGATGACCTGTGAGAAGCTGAGATTTTATTATACTATATTATTATGTTTTCAACAGTATACTGTTGATAACCTAAATATATTATGTAGTATATAACGTAAATATATTAGTACATTTCCACCAGTACCCAGCAAGCTGCTGTCCCACTTGTGTGACAGTCGCTGTGGGATGCTCAGTCACCATCAGGGTAGCGCTGTCAGCAATGGAGAGGGCTGCTGCAGGCTGCTCATGGGAACATTGACCCTGTGAACTCAGAGAAGGAGCATGTCCTTAGAGGAAAATGAGAAATCATCACTCAGAGGTGTTGTGTGACCTCTGTAGCCATGCGATCAAGCGAACCAAACACCCTTCTTATATCACAGACCTTCTTCTTCATGCAGCCACCAAGAAGTCTCAACCGTATTTTTTTTTCCAGCTGTGCTGGTGTCAGATGCCTGTGGGGGATTTTGAACTGAAGGATTTAGCTGCACCGGTGCTGCTGTAAACAAGGCTGACATCTGTATCTGCCTTTCATTCCTGCAGCAGCCCTTTCCTCTCTCTCCTTTCTCCTCTCTGATAAAGACATCCTGGCAAGCTTCCTGTTTTTTTGAGAAGGCTCATAGCTGCCAGTTGCCCTGGCTTTGGCTTCACGTGCGCCTCTTCCTCTGCTCCTATTAATTCCCCCGTAAATCGGATCATGATGAAAGGGGAGCGGCAGTGTAATTTAATTGTCCTTCAAGCACAGCGCAGTGGAGAGGAATGATAGCAAGGAGAAATCCTGCTCATGAGATGCCCTTTTTATCCCTGTATTTTACTTTGTGAGTGGGGTCATGTCTCAGCATTAGCTTTGTCTCTCCAGGTCCCTTCTCATAATGCCCAGAAGTGAATTGTGGAAGTTTGCTTTGCTGTAGATCCTCCCCATTGGGAGAATGAGAAAATCGAGACATCCTCACTCTGTACTGGGTGTAGGAGTGGGGGATGGGGATTAATTAAGCAATCGTTGGACAGAGCTCTGAAATAGCTCTGAAATACAGACCTCCATCATTGTGACTGTCAGGGATCTCTGTAACTTGGCAGAGCGCTGTTGGATCTTGTCCTGTCTCCAGTGAGTGAGAGTTGGGAGTGGAAGAGGGGTGGGGAGCAGAGAGATCTGTGTCAGAAGTCCAGCAGAGACAGACTCGATTGCAGAGAGCAGGGGCAGCAGCTGGAGGCGCTGCAGTTGTTGCGCATTGTGAAAGATCTTTGAAGCTCATTTTGAACAGCTCTGAAGCTCAATTCAGAAACAACAGAGGCTCAAGCACACAAACAAACCACCTTGGCTAGAGGAGGCCACCACACATGAACTGAGCCCAAACACTTCTGTGTAACTGAGCTCTTTTCTCCAGGCAAATTCACAGTAACACAGATTATGGCACAGCTTTTCCGTCAGGACTTGCTGGGATGTCTGCTTTCCTATGCAGGGTAGTAGCGGAGAGACGGACAGCTACTCTGCTCTGCCTGATGCACAGTGACCTGTTTGCCACCTCATCTTTCCTTCGCCTTTTCCTTGAGAACAGTGTTGGCACTTTTCTTCCACTTTGCATTCCACTAAAATTGTTACCAGTCTCCAAACTTTCAAGGAATAGTCTCTAAAAATTGGGAAATTACAGTGAGGTGATATTTTACTGAGGAGCTATCTGGTATGGTGGGAAAGCTCAAGGCAGGTGTTGAGCTGGAATCAAGGGACACTGCGGCTTTGTTTCACTTTGATCTCAGGTGAGTTTATTCTCAGAGACTCTGACACTGATGTGCAAGCTCATGTATGATGGAGAGATCAAGAGTAGGGAATTCATGCATGGAGGTGGACAGCTTTCCTTGCCACAATAACTCCAAAAATATGGGGATGGAGAGTGGAACAACCTTGAGTCTCTCTACCAAAGCTGAGACTCTAATTGTGGCCATCTCCCGATTTGTCACCAAAAGCGATCTGCTAATTAATAGGTAACCTGAATTTAAACAATTTCATGTACAATGTGCAGCATAAGTGGGAACCTCTCACTAGCCCTTCAACTGCTGCTGGACACTAGGGACCATCAGCTACAATTACAAGCACGTACATTTTCATGGTTTGAGTTGTTCTGTGCTCTCTGCCCTGAAATTCCCAAGCTGGTCTTCAGTTCCTCTTTTCCACTAAGACCAAAAGTTCTTACTGGTAAAATATTCCTCTTTCTGCACTTTTAAATGTCTGCAGTAGAAAATGTACATGCTCCTGAGTTTCCCTCCAGGTGTCTTGCGATTTAATTAATCCCAAGTCACATTTGAATATCTTCTGAGACAGAGGCATAACACTAATCCAGTTGCATAGGAAAAGGCATGAGGATAATTGCTTCTGTAGCTCTTAGTATGGGGAGAATGTCTGTCAGATGGAGAGTCACTTCCTTACATATTTCTGATGAATTATGTTTTCATTTAAATCCTATAAAATAATTATGTAAGTTGATGTGCTCTTGAGAATTTTTGCCTCTGAATTATTGCTGGATCAGATACTTATTGCTGGACAGTGTTCAGCCTACTGCAGGCTGCCCGTCTCTGCAGCTGAAAGAAGATAGTTTTAGACTGAGTATTAGAAATAAATTCTTCACTGTGAGGGTGGTGTGGCACAGGCACAGGCTGCCCAGAGAAACTGTGGATGCTCTCTCTCTGGAAGTGTTCAAGGCCAGGTTGGATGGGGCTTTGGGCAGCCTGGTCTAGGGGAAGGTGTCTAGGGGAAGAACAAGATGACCCAAACCATTTTGTGAACATCAGGCTGAGATGGAGTGGTAAAGATCTCACATAGGCTGGTCCCCACCTACCTGGATTAAACTGTTCAGACCCAAAGTTATAGGAAATGCTTTGCCAGAATGCAGCCATTCTGAAATCCTGTCAGAAGCAGATAGGAGCAAGGATGTGCCTGGCTCATCAAGTGACTTCATCTACTGTGGGACTGAGACCAGTTCCCTGTGACTCCTCAGTAGCCATGTGCTCATGGCCATCAGGTCATCTACTCCTTGCCAGACCTTCTGGGATAATTTTTCCTGGTTTGGATTTGAATAGTCATCTGCCAAGCAGTTCAGATTCCGAGTTCAAGCACAGGGACAAGTTCATCACCAAGGACACAGCTGCTGAACAGGCAGAATAGGTAAGAGATGCAAACCAGAATGGTAGGGAAATACATTCAGACTTTGACACTTGAGATGTCTATTATCCAGACTACTTACAGCGAGATGTCAAACATAATCTGAAGATTAACAAATAGTCTTGCAATGAAACAAGCAGGAGAAAATACAGCAGCTCAAAACATGTGTCAGATGCCTCCAAGCACAGTAGTTTGAAGGATAGTATAGAAAGGATGACTTAAGTCTGACAAACCCCTTCAGTTCCCATGCCATAAAGAAATGCAATATCAGGCAAACTGAAAATACAACCTGATTTCTGGTGCACATGAGACTAAATGCCATTGCTCCACCTTCACTTGACCTGCAGGACATCCCAGTCTGTCACTCCTTCTGATGGGTTTTTCTTGTAAGTACCTGTCATGGTTTGACCCTGGCTGGATGCCAGAGATTCACCCACAACCTCTCCCGGAGAAAAACTGGAAAAAAAAGTTTATCACAGGCAAAACAAGGCAAGCTACAAGTGAGGAATATAAAGGATTTAGTTATTAATTAACAAGATCAGAGCTTACTGTGAGAAGCATCATTTTAAAGGCAACCATTTCCCCCCCACCCCTCCTTCTTCTTACAACAGATCTCATATTCCCTTTTTTCCTCCAGGAGAAAAAAGGGGGAACAAGGGTAGGGGAAAAACCAGGCAAGTTGGTATTTCTGACCAGTTTTAGGGTAGGGAACTATCTCTCTGTCTTTTCATAAAGTCCTCTCTCATGAGAGGAAAAGTCTTTCATGACCCTTTCCCAAGTGAGATCTTGACCCAAGGATGACAGCCCTTCCATTCTCTGTTGCCCGAGAGTCACAGCACAGGATGTAATTTTTTAAGCACTGGCTTCACTGCTTCATATATGAGCCCATCCCAGAGTACATAGTTCAGATCCTACCACAATGCAATTCTGTCACAAACATCTGTCCAAAGGATCTCTGCCAAGCTCTCAGCTCCGGCTCCGTGTTTCTGGGCTCTAAGACATCTGCAGCTTCTCAGCATGATTCTCCATCTTCAGCGATGGCCTCAGGTGGATTCTACATCTCTGGTTTCTCTCTCTCTATTTCATAAATTTGCAGGCAGACAGTCTGCTTCACTATGGTCCATTCCACAAGCAGCAGCGAGATGCCTGGAACCCTTCCTACCTCTCCTCTGGCCGGCCTGGCCATGCCTTCATACTGCTCAGCTTCTCACAGGCTCCTCTCTGGCCATCTTCTTTTCTGTTACTGCTTTTTTTTTTTCTTCTCAAATATGTTATTGACAGAGGCGTCTCTATCTCTATCTGCTCCTGACCTTAGTCTCCGTGGCAGTGACGGAGGCCCAGGCAGGAGCTGTTAGCCCCCCGTGCTGCCAGAGGAAAAACACTACCTAACCAGGACAGTACCAAACTACATCGAAGTCCCTGCTGAGAATTCCTAGATATTGACAGCAGTCACTACAACCTTGGAAGCTTAATGAGCAACTGTTTCTGTATATCCTATACAAAGATGGTATCTTTGAAAATATCATGTCTAATTTTGTTTGTGCATACAGCACTCTTCTCTAGTGCTATGTGAATGGCAAGTTCCAAGAAAAACACTCTCAAGCTGAAGGTGAGGCTGTAAGTATGTGTGCCTGCCTTTGCTTGAAGATACATTTCTCTGTGTAGACCATTAAAGTGCTTGTACCAGAAAGATATTCATGACTTACCTCTAAGACATTCTCCTCTGCACAAGAGGTGAGGTGTGGAATATGATGCCCTTAGGTGAGGTTGTCTTATCTCCTGTATTTATGTACAACTAAGTTAACTCAAGACTTACCTAATTTTAAACCTTATACAAAGCTGTCAGGCCCAATCCTCCAGCTTTGTGCCTGTAACTTGATGAATCTATGTGTCATCTTGAGTCTAAGTGATTTTACTGGGGTTTGATGTTAAAGTGCATGGGGTTTCTAGTACTTGCTGGTGGAAGGAGTTCATCTATTCTGCATGGAAATATGCACATTTTAATTCCTTGTCCTCATTGCTCAATGAATAGGCAACCTCAGAAGGTGGTCACAGCATTTCTGTTTGGTGCTGCTCTCTGCCTGCAAAGTCTGAAGGTGGAGGTGGGGAGCAAAAGTGAGCCTGCAATCATGCTCTTGGCAATGCAGCACAGACACAGCCTCGGTATGAGAGTAGCAACAGGAAGCAAGTGTGTCCAATTTCTTTACAGGATGTGATTTCCATGCTCATCAGATAGTGTAAACTGGAATAAATAGAATTAATGATCTCTTGGGACCATTGAAAACAATGTCAGTGGCCATTCTTAGGCAGAAAGGCTGCACTTGCCCACTCTAAGTGCCCTTAAAGAAGGTACCAAGTGTGCAAAGAAGGGAAATCCTGCTGTTATTCCATAATTTCTCCAACCATCTTCTACATCAAATGCTCACAAATGAATAAAGGATGAGATTGGAAGCAAAGGTGGGAAGAAAAGTTCAACATTCCCACTGGAGAGAGGATGCTCCTGAAAAATCACTGCGGAGCCTGGTACTGCTCCTGAAGACTGAACAATACTCAGAGTGATTGTAAAGGAACACAGAAATCTGACAATTGCCTAGAGAGGAGCAAGTTGTAGACCAGGACCCTGTAATAGCTAGATATGCGTGTTTCTTAGTGTATTGGGTTTCTGTGGCAAGGTTTTGGTAGCGGGGTGTCATAGGGGAAGCTTCTGTGAGAAGCTGCCAGAAGCTTCCCCCATGTCCAGCAGAGCCAATCCCAGTTGGCTCCAGGGCAGACCTGCCACTGGCCAAGGCCAGAACAATCAGGAGTGATAGCAATGCTTCTGTGATAACATATTTACGAAGGGAAAAACAATTATAGCACAGATGAAAACTGCAGTCAGAGAAGAGCAGAGCGAGAAGATGTGAACAACATTGCAGACACCAAGGTCAGTGCAGAAGGAGGGGCAGGAGGCATCCAGGTGCTGGAGCTGAGGTTCCCCTACAGCCCGTGGCACAGACCATGGTGGAGCAGCTGTGCCCCTGCAGCCCATGGAGGAACACAGGGTGCAGATTCACCTGCAACCCATGGAGGAGCCCATGCTGGAGTAGGTGGATGCCTGAAGGAGGCTGTGACCCCGTGGGAGGCCCATGTTGAACCAGGGTCCTGGCAGGGACCTGCTGACCCGTGGGGAAAGGAGCCCACACTGGACCAGGTTTTCCTGGTAGGACCTTTGGCCTGTAGGGGACCCTCACTGGAGCAGCCTGCGCCTGAAGGACTGTACCCCATGGAAAAGTGACCCATGTTGCAGAAGTTTGTGAAGAACTGTTGCCTGTGGGATGGACTCAAGTTAATGAAGGGCTGTCTCCTATAGGGTGAACCCAATGGGGAGCAAAGAAGGGGCTCTTCTCTTTGAGCAGTGACAGAAACAACAACTGACTGTAACCCCCATTCCCTGTCTTCCTGTATGGCTAGGGAGGAGGAGAGAGGACTTGGAAAGAGGCAGGTGGGAGCAAGGTATCTTTAAGGTTTTACTTACCATTCTCAAGCTCTGATTCTGTTACACAGTAATAAATTCAATTAACATTCCCACTTGGAGTCTGTTTAACCCATTACGATGATCAGTAAGGGATCTCTCATGGTCCTTATCTCAACCCATGAACTCTTTGTTATATTTTTTCTCCCCTGTCCAGTTGCAGAGGGGAGTGAGAGAGGCTTTAGTGGGTACCTGGCATCCAGCCAGGGTGAACCCACTACACTTGGAATACACGCTGCTCTCCTCCAAGTTACATCATCCTCAAAGGGATATATTAATGCTATAATGTGACAAACCCCACAGGGCTACTGTCACTTCAGTGTCTTGTTTCCCTGGTTCTGCATTTTCAACCTCTAACAACATGGCAATTTAGGAGAGTGGTATGTGCTAAGGTCATCCCTCTTCCTTGCTGAGGAGCACTGCCAGGTCCTAAGATTAGACAAGGGAAAGATAAGGAACAGTCTCTCTAGAAGGAGACACTAAACAGATTAAGACTGCTGCCCACAAAAAATAGACTACAAAGACCTCAGAGGAAGCATAAATCTCTTTCTTATGTGATCTCACTGAACGTCTCTAGTTCTTCAGTTATTGAATAGCATCTTTGTGACTACCACGAAGGGCTTTTTCTGCAACATACTCCATGCACAGTGGAACTAATCACTGTGGTATATTTTGAGGGCAGAAACCATAAACATATTCACAGAGTTTAAAAGAAACCCAGCAGATGGATTTTCTTGTTAGACAAGAGGCAATTTTGTATAAAGCAACTGGCTGTTTAAGAATGTCTCCTTCCCCATAGCATGTGTCTTTCAATCCCTCCTAAGCTTCTATCACCGATGACACTGGCAGCTGGCCCCAGTGGCTTCTTGCTCTCACACTTTTTTTTTCTTTAAATATTAAAATTAAAATGACGAGATACAAGGCTCTGTCCTTTCCAGTTTTGTTTCCTTGGGAGCTACTCAGATCCTTGGTGAGGTAGCTTTGAGCACTGGAAATCATGACTTACAACAGGGTCTGGTTTTCTCTGCTGGTTACAGAGAATTTTTAACTCTGACATCACCATGCCCCTCTCCTACAAATACCAGCCCCGATTCTAAAAGAATCCACTACTGATATGACAGGTACCTATTAAAGATCCACTCTTCACAGTAAAAAAGAAACTGGAAAAAAAAAAAGAAAATTTTAATTAATGCTACTGGTGGTTTATGGAAGAAAAGCAGTAAGAAACACGTTTGGTTTGTGACTGATATTAAAGTAATTTTAAAATTACCTTTTCTCCTGTGGAAGCAAAAAATAATTAACTCTGAAGTGCTGGCAATATAATACTAGCTCTGAGCAGTACTGCCTATATTTAGTACTTTAGTTGTCCAGTTCTGAGAGATGCCAGGGGACAGGGTTTATTAAAAGTATATTATCTCCACATCAAAGAGGATTTTTTTCTATTTTAGAGTTCACAGTCACAGAAAAGTCAAACTTTCCATAAGCTATTATTAGCAGCAAGGATGGCAACTGGGCAAAACAAATCTTTGGAAATGGACACATGTTTATTTCTCTGGATGTTTAGGAAAACATTTTGGAGAGTTGCATTTGCTGAGATGAATTCCAAATCTTGTCCTGGTGTCAAGGGCTCCTCATGGGAACATTGAGCAGATGGGAGTATGTTCCCTGATCAGAAATCATTAAAAACATAATTTCACTGTGCTTTGGTTATGTTTTGTCAGTCACCTCCAGGCTTCAAGGTTCAGTATATTCCAAGATGAAACTTCTTAATCTTCATTTCCTTGGGACGACCCACTGGATCTCTTGTACAATTGATTACTCCAAGCCAGATGAAAATGAAGTTTAAATACGTGGCTACCTAGCAGAGGCATGCTGCACACCATGCTGTACACCATCCTGGGGCAAAGAGGTCTGCTCAGTACAATGGGATGAAAACAATTTTCAACCCCTTCTCTGCAATAGCAAAGCCATATCTTCCCAAACCACAGGGAACAGAAAAGGGACTGACCCTGACGAACACAAGCCACATAGTGGGAGGAAAAGCACAACTCAATAAATGACGTTTACAAAATCACGTTTCAAGTCGGGAAGATGCTCCAGAGGCAATCCAGTCCAAACCTCCACTCAAAGCAGACCCTAATTATGAATCACTCCAAGAAGGGAAATTTCATAACTTCTCTGGGCACCATTTCAGTCTTTGATGACACTTGATAAAGAAGCTTTTCCCATACTACATCCACATTGCTCACATTCCACCTTACACCTGTTGTCTCTGCTATAGTGCATCTCCAGCAAAGGTCTGGTTCCATTTCTGCAGTACCTTCTCATTGCAGACAGCAGTAAGATCTCCCATACCTTCTCCTCTTACATCTGAACAAACCCAGTCCTCTCATCTTCTCCCTCTATCACATGCTGCCATTCCCTAAATATCTTGATGACCTACTGCTGAACTGTGTTAACATATTTTCTCACTGTGAAACCTCAAAATAGAGAAGACATTCTAGATACCGTGTTAGGATGGATGAAACAAACTGATTCTACAACTGGAAATCCCAAATTTAGTGTTAGCAGTATGCCCCTGGTCTCAGGATAAGAAGTTTCCTTCTCTCTTGCTGGCAATACATGCCCATAACAAGACTGGGGATTTTGCACTGAGTGTGGCAGGAATGCTGTATGAAAAAAATGGAGTTTCGGCAGACAATTAAAAGTAAAGTAGATATAGAAAGCAGATCAGCCATGAGTCCAAACTGTCACAGGTCCAGGCTTTGAATATCCTTTGAAATACAAATGTTTCTGCACACCACAGCTAAGGTGGCAGCTTGGCAGTCTCAGTGAATCCTGATCTGAGCAGCCCTGCCAATGTGGGAGCAATGTGTCCCCCATTCTGTGGGATGAGCACAGAGAGATAAGGTCAAGAAAGGTCAAGAAGCAGGTATGGGACCCTGCAACTGCCCTCAGTGCAGGAAGGGGTTGTCGAGGTCAATCTCCTGCAGGAATAACATCAAATAAGAGCTGCACAACTATATATGCACACTCTGATGCCCTGCAGCTCTTGCAGGTGGAAGAGAAAGACATGGAAGTGAATGCATCCAGAGAGCCAGGAGCCATTTGGGATCATTTTTGTCCAGGCTGGTCTTTTTATTGGCAATGATGAAAGTTCAGCAAATCCTTTACCTGGTGCCAGGTGGGTGAGTGTCAGTTCAGGAAGTAATAAAGTTGGTGGGCTTCAAGAGGCTCGGCTGAGCACATCAGCTTGAAGGCAGGAAGAAGTGCTGAGGGAAAAACGAGGAAGCACAGAGCCCTCCCTTCCAGCCCACCATGCTGCTGTGCTGCTACTGCTGGCATGCAGTTAGGTTATGTCTTTGTGTGGCTTGAAACAGCTCATTAAATATCGTTAAACAGCTTATGATTCTCAAGGTGAATTGGATCAAAGAACAGACTTTCAGTACTTTTATTATTCATATTTGTGACTGATGCTTCTCCCCCTCTATTAATCAAGCTGTGACTTGCCGTGTACGCCTGTGGTAAATCACTCTCCTTAATTATTGTTCCATTTAGAAATAAGCAAAGGGCTGACAGCAAGAGGTTTTGCTCTAGTATACACGTATATACATATTCCATTTTATTCTAATGGACTGTTCCAGGCATGTGGAAGGCCCAGGACACCACAGGGCAGACATCAATGTAGAAAATGTGTTTTAACAGCAAAATCTGTTGCTAAAGTCAAGTTCCCATGTCTAGAAGACTGAATTATCAGAAGTAATTCCCATCTCATTGCTCATGACACGTGCATGTAGGATGCTCCTCTTCATAGCCATCTCTCATCCTCCAGTATTTACTGATTCAGAGTTATAGCTCTGCCATTTTACCACGTCAGAAATCCTCTTGAGAACCTATTTGCAATGCATATGAGTGTTTTTTAATTTAACATTTGTTTTCAGGAGCAAATAGGCAATTGCCTCAAAAGAGGAATATGAATGAACCTCACAAAACTCACACTGGCCTCACATAACTCATTAATCTTAGAAGACTCCCCGCATGGTACTGCCAGCGTTGTTAAAATGTCACCTGTTATTTATGCTGCTGCAGCCAAACGTTTCATTTTTGACTGCAAATGAGCAGCAAGCTTGATGAACAAATGGAGATGCTGAGTGCCCTGTGTCTGTCACTGCCCTTGGGCACTGCACTGTCCGCTGCAACCGAGCTCAGGGAGACCCACAACCTTTCACTGCCTCAGTTTCATGTTTCATAAAGTTCACTGGTAATTGAAAAGTGCTTACTCCTCTACCTCAAGCAGTTAGTGTTGCATGTGTGGTTTTTGTAGAGGGCAACAGCCAATGACTCCACTGTTAATGAAGAATTGAAGTTCAAACATAAAGTAGTAATTCCCCGTAGGTCATGTATGGAAAATGGCTGTGCAGAACTGTTGTGTTTCTTCAGTGTCCTGGGCTTTTTTCTGATGCTCCTGAAGCTAAGCTGCCAGCAGGGTATAAACCAAAAGGGATTCATTCAGAGCCTGTCTACTCATCATAGGCATGCCCCGGCTTCCTCGAGCTGTGATCCATGTGTACCCCCTGGAAGAGTGAGTGGCCCTGTACTGCTCTACACAGAACTGCTGTGGACATCTGTGGGTGCTGCTCCCTGGAGAAAAATGACCTATCTCTCTACCCTGCCTCATCTCCCAGCCCTCCCCCGGCACTTCCAGGCTGGAAGGTGGCTGTTGGGTCTCTCAGGACTGTCAGACCTGGCAGTGCAACACAGTACCTGGGGCTTGGCTGAATTATAAAGTCCCAACAAAGGAGCTGGACGCTACAGGTTTGGAGTTGACTCTACTGAAGCAATCTTACACTTGCTGGGGATGACAGATGTATTTTCTTCTAGAATGGGTAAAAACAAGTCACTCAGAGAGCTACAAACCGGTGGTTCCCTCCGTGGAAATGCCAACAAACTCCACTGTGTGCAGACAGATCACTTTTGAGCCTGCAGCAGTCTATTGGGTACTTTGCAAGTACACTTTACAGAGGGCAGTTACAGACAGATAATTGTTACAAAGAAAAAAATGAGCATAAAAATAAGAACACTGTGTCTGAGAAAAACCTCATTAGATTCCTCAAATCCCACAACCTGTCACTCTATGAGAGGCTTTCTGGTCTCAAATCCATCTTAGCAAAGACAAGAAGCAAAAGTGACAAGCAATAATGATTACTGCAAACCTTATTACATGTAATAAATGAGAATAACAGAAAGTCTGGTGGCTGTGCAAAAATGTCACCAGCTAGGAAAGAGTCAGCTGATGGAAGAAGATAAAACATGAATGAAAAAATCCTAGGTTTAAAGATTAAGGGCAGAAAGGCATTATTTAAGTATACTAAGACCTAACAAAATCCTTGCAATCATACAGGAGAATAGGATTCAAAGGGACCTCTTGGATCATCAAATCCTCATGCTATGTGTAGTGCCATGCCAAACAATCAATCCTCTTCGTGGAAATAGTGGTAGTAATCTTAAAGTAGTTCTTTTTGTCCCCAGGTGCCAAGGGATGGAGGAGACTGTGGAAACCATTTTAGAACCTGATATTTTGGTTGGTTATAAGCACCTTGTGATTTCCTACTTAAATCGGTTTGTCAGCATTTCACACCCATTCTCTCTGACAAACATGCCACTCAGTAAATTCAGTAATGTCTTTTCCTTTTGATAGTCCCTGTAGCTCCAGAGTTAAAGGTGGCAGAGCTGTCAGTAGTGGTAACACAAAAAGAAGAAATATTCATTGAATATTTGTGTTGTATATTTGCAAAGAAATGGGACGTGCTTATTTCACAGCAAAGACGAAATACTTTCTATCTCATCAGCTGCAGTGGAGGATGTCAAACAGCAACAATTATAGCAATGAACAGTAGCAGTACCAGAAAAATTGTGACCAAGTATACCGAAAGAAGTGTCTCAGGAACTTCCTGAAACATTGATAATGTTTTCTAGAACACTTTGAAAGACAGGAGAAGCTACAAAGAACTAGGAAAGTGACTTGATTAAACATCATGGTTACATTAAACAGAAATGGTTACATATTGGGCACTGCTCCTCTGCGTGTAGAGAAGACTTGGTTGTCAGTCAGTCCAGTCTCCCCCCCAGGCAGACTGAACACCTATGCAGCTGGCACAGCATGCCTGGCACCATGCTCATCACATGCTAGCCTGCAGCATGACAGCCCCTTCAAACTGTGACTCCATACTTAAAAAAGGTAATGCAGTGACTTGGATTTCACAAGCCCAATTAGTGTGACACTAGTCCCAGGCAAAATTATTGCCAAGAAGATATGGGAGGTGAATAAAGTGTTAATAAACAGCATAGTCAATGCCAGCAAATGGTAAAACTTTTTTTCTTAAAAGCAGTCAATGAAACCTCTTATAAAAATGAGATTTCTTATTTATCTGATTAAAATTATCTTTATAGATCACTGGAAATGAGAGATGTCTATTTGACAGTTGCATATGTCCTTCTCTTTTAAAAAAGAAAAAAAAAAATGAGGTAAAGAAAAAATCAGTGTAGCCAGTACTACACTGATGAAATTAAAGCCTGGCTCACAGATGTCCAAGTACATAATTGTAAAAAAAAATACCCCAGTCACTAGCTTTCATGACAGCCTCAAGTTCAGCCCAGAGAAGATCAAGAACTGACTTTGGTTATGATCTATAAATATACACAAGGGCAACAATTTCTGGCAGGAGGTAGGTCTGTCATCCAGCTAAGCTAGATTTGTAAAATAGTGTAGCAAGGACGAATGCTGTACAAGTTCCTGGTAGGAAGATTAAAAGACTTAGAACAGGCAGCAGATGACTACTAGACCAGCTCATTAGGCAAGCAGTGGATCCATACTTGTTTCAAATTTTGGACTGGTATTTGCCCAGACACACTTCACACAGGCAGCCGCTTGTGAGTGCTGGTGGCCTGTGCTAGGGAGCTAGTCTGACTCAGCGCAACTCCATGCACCTTGCCACGTCAGATGGGGGTATGGGTGCATTGCCATCTTAATTCCTTCAGTTTAGTTCCACAGTGTGCCGTAGCGGTGCCAGCTCACAACAATGACATGCACAGTTATGAGCTCCCAAGCTGGAGAGCCCTTCCATTCCCAGAGGAGCAGAGTGCCACCAGCAAGTGCATCACACCCCAACTTCTCTGCACTGCATCTACTTTTTTGTCTCTGTCTTTTCCTTGGTGGTGTGCAGGGCAGCCACCAAACCTGGAGCAGATATAACAACACACGCCCATGGATACCTCTGGCAACAGCAATCATCTGATTGTTGCCTGCCTGCACTGTTTCCAAACAGCTGCTTGCAAACACTGCAGACAGACACTTGAATTTCATTATCCCTTGTTGCAGGGGAATCACTCAGCTAGATATCTGAGGTCATATCACATTACTTCTGGCACTATAATGTCTGGGAAGTTACCTTGGGAGGGAGGACATACCATAAGCCTCCTCCCTAAGCGTCTGATCTCAGTAAAAGACCACTACTGGGGCAACCTGAAAAGCACAAAATGATGGGTCAAGGATTAATTAACTAAAGTAGACTTTGCTGACCAGCAGTGCCCACAGGACTCTCAAATGAGAACAAAAGACTTCCCTGTAGGAAGATCATCTTTGCCCTGATAAAGGCATCAAAGCCATCTGGGACCGCCTTGTGCCACATAGTTGCTGCTCAGTGGATTAACAGATTTCTGCTTTTGAAACAAAAAGACTAACAAAAGGCAAATTTGGGGTAGTCACAGTAATGGTATCTCAGGCACTTTTCCTTAAGCAGGAGGTAAAGGAGCATCAGAGCAGACCTGTGCAGTGAAACAGTTGGTGTTTAGGGTGGGGAGGTGGGTTCAGACCAGCTGTGGTTCGGACCCATGAACTGAATCACCATAAGCAGCTGGAATGTGTCAGGAGTGTCTGGGGCATGTTTTTGGCTTCCATTTCACATGAGAGGAATCTGGTTGTGTGCTCCAAGGCTGCTCCACTCTGAAAGCCAAAGTAGGAGATTGGGGCCAACCAAGAAAGTCTCATCAAAAGCACTCGCATAATCCAAACTAAAATGCTGATGCTGAAACACCTACAGATGCTTACACTGCAGTATACAGAGGAATAATGGAGATGGATATTGGCACATCTTTTACTTACAAAGAATCTGCTTAACAGGGAAAGCTTTTTTTCCTTCAAGTCATCACAGATGGTCATCCAACTTAGTAAAGGTGCCAGACTCTCATGTCTGCTGTTAGAGTGATGGCACTTGTATTGTTTCTGAGGACACTATAGGTGATAATGACACAAGAAGGACAATTTTGATTATTCTTTTATTTTTCCATCGCTGAAATGGGTGCTTTGAACAAAATGCATAGATGTAGTACATGGCATCTTCATATGTCATTGGGAGAAAATGTAAATGCCATTCCTTCTTGTATAGCTGACTCTCTGAAAATGCTGAATCTCAGCATATAGAGATGATCACTTCTAATACAAAATCAGTGTTAAGCCTATTCTTCAGAATTTGATGCAAAGCCTGAGGAAGTCTATGGAAACTTCTTTTATCTATGACAGGGCTCTGAAAAAGCTCACAGAGCTATTTCCCACAATGTGAAGCAGACTGGCTTAGATGTAATGTGATAGTAGGTTTTTCTAAAATGTCCACAAAACAAAGGCACTCAGAGTGAGAGACAGCATGTAGGAGAGATGTACCCACCTGTCCTACATACTTTAGCAAAGTAAATCAAAACATCTGTCAAGATATGCAAAGTTGCGTCTACAAAGCTCTAAGCACTCTTTGAGGTGATGAAGCTCTTACCTCTCATTGACCTCTTTGGAGAACCAAGAACAGCAAGTGTTAAATCCCAAGGTTTATGAAGGCATAACATATCTTTTTCCTACTCTTTTTCCTCTGAACATCAATGGCTTTGTTGTGCTTTCCTCTGTTCTGGTTTTCTGAGCAGTGTGCTGCAGGCGGGAGGGTGAGTGACTGAGGCATGCATGCTTGGCTTATGACATGGCATGAATGTGCTGTAATGGCAGGAGTTTGTATTTACCTTCAGAGTTTCACTTCAATTCTTGTTGTTTATCTGCCCATCTCTTTTAATATTCACAAAATACAAGGAAATGACGTTGCTATAGCCATTGATAAATTAGGTAGGGGATGGTTACTGATGATCAAAGGACGACACAATTCTCTTCACATGTATGAAAACACATTTTAGTTATTCAGAAGCGGCACTGAAGAATCTATACCTCAATTAAGGTATAAACTGTGTTTTGCAATGTGCAGGGAAATGGTTATAAGTCCCCTCTGCAGAGACTGCTTGAGGAATGGCAGCAATGGGCACTGTAACAATAAAAGAGGGAGAAAACACAAATATGAATGGGTTGGGAGTGATACCATCACCACCCATCTGCGTGAGTTCATCTGTAGCTCTAGGGGTGACAGGAGTAAAAACCTCCTAGATTTTTGCTGTCTACGAGCAGGGATTGCTGCTAACCACCAACAGGCATGCCAGGTAGCACGACTGGTAGGAGCCTTCCTGTAGCTGGCTCCCCACATGATGTGGGGTACAAAGCAGTGATCTCTCTTCCCACTAGAAGGTTTTTTTCTTCCCTGTCATCAGCTAGCACCTTCGTGGGTCTTCTTTTCCAGTGGGTCAGTCACAGTGCACATTCATCCCTCTAGCTTTATCTAATCAGCTGAAAACATCACTGGTTTTGCTTTCCTGCGGTCTCTTAACACCCTCTATTTGTACACTACTATTTATTATTTAAAGCAGTGCCGATATTTTTTAACTCACTGACCAATTTTGGGATACAGTTTCCATGAAAGGGGTGGTGCAGCATCACTGTATTGAACTGTGAAATAACACCACTAAGGGTGCCTCCCTACTGTGTTGAAACAAACACCACACATAGTTATTCCCAGGTGTTTTTGAAGTCTATAAACATACACATACATGCATGACATGCATACATTTGTGTCTGTGAGTATACTTTCATGTGTCTATGGTATGTGTCAGATAGTCTGCAAAGCCTTTGCTCAGCTGCAGCCTTCTGCACTCTGTGCTGTTTATCCTGCATCCTTGACTACTCCACCTCCACACCAGACTGTTTTCCAAAGAGCTTTTGTCCATGGTGCTGTGTCTCAGACTCCAGCCATGGCTCTTCTCCTCTCCACACTAAAACCAATCACTTTCTCCTGCAGACTAAGCTACGGGTTTGTGATACCAAACATGCCCAAATAACGAAACATTGTCTAACCATTTCACAAACCCTGACTCTCTTCTTCAGCCCCAAAGACATTTTGTTTTCATTGTCTTACTTTCATATATGAAAATACCAAACTGACTGTTATTTCTACATGCCTGCTATTCTATGCTGACCCACCACAGGTGACATTCCAGCTGAATTTTCAGTCGATCACAGGCTGTTGTGTGAGTTTTGTCTGTGATTTGCTAGTCTTTCTCTGATTTCTTCTCACACCAGTCCTCCTCCTCCTCTCATTCAGCCATAGGTTTGCAGAGCCTTGGGCTATGTGTGCTCTGCGTATCTGTTTTAGTTCCCTGTCAATTATTCCTCCCTGTTTACGGTAACAGCTCATATCACATTTTATTACTGTGCCTCATGTGCCTTTCACATCACCGCTTTTGAAGCACTGAATTTATTCTGAAATGTGTCTGGTTTTTAGTCTAGCTCCTCACTGTTTCCTAATCCCAGGGGGATTTTGTTGCTGGTTTTGCATCTTTTTTGCGGGCAGCAGCTGTGTCCATGTGCCAGGATTATTGCTCAAGTTTCTGTGAGAAACATGGAAAGGTTTTTCCTTCTCTTTTCTGACTTCCAAGCCTTTTAGCTACTTCTGTCCGTACCTGCCCTCCCTTCTGAGCCTTAAGCACTGAGCTCCCTTGCCAGCCATTGTGTCAAACACAAAGACAAAATGACCGGGGCGTGTGAAAGCACTTGCCAGTGCTTAAATATTATCTTCTCCTGCAGGATATCACAGTTAACCCTGGGTCTCCACTTCCCTTTACAACTGCCTTATTTTCATTTTGAGAGAACTCAGCGCTCGGAGCAGCACGGGATCAGTATCCCAGCTGCTGCTCTGTGCAGGCAGGGAGCCAGCTCCCTCTCCCATCATGTCCCCCGAGTGTCTCGCACCTGTATCCCTGCATGATTAAGGGCAGCTCAGAGCTGTCTGTCCCTCTTGCCGTTCTTCCATGTCAGTATCCCCTTCTGTCAGAGCCTGATTGCACCTGTGAAGCTGAATTTTCTAGAGGGCAAACAGGATCATTTTAGAGGAGCTCCAGCTACCCCCCTCCCCTACCAGAAGGAGGGAAGCTCATGTTTCTGAAAGGCGCTTTTAAAAGACCCACTATAGCTGATCTGGGATGGGGAATGGGAGCAATGTACTCTGTTTATAATGTACATAGGCTTTAAGACTTCCCCAGACACTTATACTTTTGCCAGCTCCAAATGATAAAAAAGTGTCAGGTCTCAAAACAGAAGATTTTCTTTAAAATTCCTTACATTTAAGAATATAAATTTTGAATGTTTATTCACTCTTCCAGTTCTGGACCTAGGAGTGTATTTGCTTTGAGAAAGGAAGATCTTACCCAGTCAGACCATGGACTGCACAGAGAAATTATAGTTCAGGAATGGCTCAATGCTTCAGTGCCTTTGGCAAAACTAAATTTTACTATTCCAGGGTTTAGGAGTTTGGGAAAAGGAGGGAGGAAAGAAGATAGGCGTGGATGGAAGTAGTAGTAGAAGAACCCCTGGAGAGCTTGATGCTGAGAAGAGAGGGTAGCTACTTCTACCTCCAAGACTTGCTGTTCCTCACTGATTCCAAAGACTCAGGCTCTTCTTTCATCAGCACCATGAAACTTGTCTTTCCATGGCTTAGGAAAAGCAGGCTGAAAAAACATGATGATGTGTTACCTCGAAGAGTCTAATGACCTTAGTGACAAGATCTTCCCTACCTCTAGAGCCCTCTCCATCTTGTCTCCTGGCAGAAGTCTTGCTAGAACAGGATTTTAGGGTGATCAGGTCTCAAAGTGCATCCAAAAGTGGGGGAGACTGCTAGGCTGACTTTTTTTTCCCTGTGAGCGGCAAAAACAACTAGGAGAAATTTGGGATGTATTTCACCCAAAGTGTGTATCACTCTTGCAGGAAGAGAGACCATCCCAGAAAAGTGAGGGTTCCATTAGTAAGATCACAAGCCAGAGGACTGGGAAAGAAAGACGTTTCAAAACCTCAGTGAGTAGAGGAAAGACATGAAGATTATTTTGGTTTATTGTGGTTGAATGAAGATTGAAACACTTCACTATCTTCTACTAAATAGAATAAAATCTTTGGAAAGCCTTTCCTAATAGCAGGTAGGAAGCAATAAGCCAAATCACAAAATAAATGTATGAAGCTACTATTTCAACATGAAGATATGGAAAACTTAAATACATACCTCTTTTCTTGGAATGAAAATTTGGTTTATGTAATCATCAGCAGTTGTGATTATTCAGCTCATTATCCAGCTTACATTTAGTATTGCTACACTGAGTAGTAGCCCATACGTATCTTTCTCTCTATACAGATAACAGGGGACAGGGAACTAGAACACAAAGAACACTACATCAATAGCTAACAAATAGGTAAGGAATTAATAAAGTAGTTGTAGTATGTTTGCTTCAGCAAAATAAGGTGATAAATAGCAGACAACTGGGGCTTATAATGCATCTGGCAAACTGGCCTAATTATATTCTTTGACAGGATAACAAGCCTAGTGGACAAAGAATCTTCCACAGTAGCTATCTGTAGAGTTCCCTGGGATGGCCTTACCAAAATCTGAATGGGCCTTCTCAAACTCCAGCTCTTCCAGTGTGTGCCAAATGCAGGGAAGTGTGTCATGCCATGCAGTGTTTTATAGCCAACACAGAGTCATTTTAAACTACACAACTGTTCTATGCATGTTTTCTCAACTTCTGAATCTGCGAAACCCACTGGATGAAAACTGAATTTTACCAGATCCTTTTTGATAAGAAGGATCTGAATCTTCAGTATTCCAGAGGGGCTAAAAAACACAGCCAAGTGGATGTTTTGCCATTAAAGCAGCCAGTCGAGGCAATGCACATAATCTTGGTTTGTTTTGCTATCAGATGGAAGTCAGCAGTTTGCTGGAGGTGGAAAAATTGTTGGAACTGTGAAAAAACACCCTCTTCCCAATTCATCAGGGAGGCTATTGCTTAAAGGTACGTACTCCCCTCCTCCTTGACGCCCACTCACCTGCCTGATCCCCCATGCTGGGAGGAGGCATTTTTCATGCACCCTTACATGTTTCAGCCAGTGTGGGAAGAGGTCTTTCACTGACTGTCTCTATAATATACTTCCAGGCAACTAGCAAGGGCACTAGGAGAGGTGTAAATCTAACTCATGCCACTACACGTCAGATGGTCTCTGAAGAGGAGATCCATTTGGAACACCAGCCATGGTCAGTACCTTGGCATTACTACAGTAGAATCACAGAATCACACAATACTATGAGTTGGAAGGGACCCACAAGGATCATCTAGTCCAGCTCACCATCTAACGCCCATACAGAGACTGAACGCACATCCCAGAGTGGTAAACATAAACCTAGATCCCTCACAGGCGCACAGTCCACTCCGAGCCAGGAGAGACCCACAGGACCATCCAGCCCTACGCCCCTCAGCTAGACCATGTCACTGAGCTCCTCATCGAGTCTTCTCTTAAACACCTTCAGGGACGGTGCCTCCACCACCTCCCTGGGCAGTCCATTCCAATGTGCAATCACTCTCTCTGTGAAAAACCGCTTCCTAACATTCAGTCTAAACCTCCCCTGGCGTAGCTTAAGGCCATGTCCTCTGGTTCTGGTGTCATCAGCCTGAAAGAAGAGGTCCACACCCACCTGGCGGCAACCTCCCCGCAGGTAGTTGTAAACAGCAATGAGGTCACCTCTGAGCCTCCTCTTCTCCAGACTGAACAACCCCAGTTCCCGTAGTCGCTCCTCATAGGGCTTGTTCTCCAGTCCGCTGTGTCCTGATTTTGGGCCTACAAGCACATGGGTTCCAGTGATTAAAAATTGCATAGCCAGCACAAGGACTTCGTTAGTATCCCTGCTGGGAGATTAAAACATGAACCAGGCGTGTGGCATAGATGACATGGGTTAGATCTGCTAACACAGAGATACTGGAAAATTCATGAACCTCACTATGAAGGAAGTTTAAAATCCATCTTCTCAGGAGAGGTCACACAAAAACACAGTTCAGTCCATTTGTTTGAGAAGGTCTAGAGCAGTATAGAGAAGTATTTGGCTTCTCTATCTCCTACTCTTTTTTGTTCTCAGTTGCATTCTATATGATTTGTGAGTCTAGTGGGTGGAATCCTTTCTATGGTGAGGAAGTTGGAACTAGATGGTCTGTAACGTCTCATCCAACCCAAACTATTCTATGATTTCTTCACTCCTCTCTTATACCTCTGCCTTGTACAAAGCCTGGTGAAAAATAGCCAAACACCCAGGATAAGTGTTAGTAGTGGAGAATTAATCAAGGAGGTCTCCTGTCATGTCTAAGCAACCCGCCTCTACCTGAGAACAGAACCATACCTGAGGAATAGAAAGATAGGAGCGCATACATAGCTAGAGAATACACAAAGTGCGAGATATTAGAATGAAATGAAATCAAACTTAACTTCAATAAATATAAAGGAAAGGATGAATAAACATGAGTACAGAGAAATTAAGAGATCACAGAAAAGAGTCCTAGGGTTAATGAGAACATAGTCAAGGGGGAATTGTTAGATGAGGCTGGTATTAATACACAAAATGTTCTATCGGATATTGGGATTAATAGGTGTCATGACTTTGAGCAAGTAATGTAGCTGGAAAGTATTGAAGCATATTTTTATCAGCATAATTCAAAAAATACATAAGCCAAATGGATAGAAATGAGATCAAAGAATGCAAGAATCAGCAAAGCTGGACCCACTATTTTTGTTAAAAAACCCTCAATGCATCATGTAAAGTTTTCTTAATGCTTATACGAGTAAGTCTCCTAACTATGGAACTTAGAAGAGTAGGGCCTCGGTTCCCTTCACAAAGAAAAATGGAATTAGCCATTTGTAATTAGCCACATTTTCAGGATTTTTTGTTTACCCATGGCTTCACATGCTATATTCTGCTTTATTTACAAACAGAACAACTCCGAACTAATAATATTTTACTTCTGTGACTGTGCCTATTGAAAAGGACAGGGAACATGCATAGATGCTTTAGAGAGGGTGAACCACAGCTGTGCAGTAACTTTCTGGAATGGGCATGCAGAAGTTTTATGGGTAGAAGGGAAAAGAGCTTTGCCTACAAGCCCCTAAATCATTATCATGAAGCTTGCACTTTCCCAGGCCCTGGGATAATCCTGGTACCTCCCAAGGCTGGCCTGGTGATGGCAAGGTGACTTCACACAAAGACCAAGTCACACCATTGGCAGAGGTGCACAGGTGACATGTGTGATACCCACCTGAACCAGCACCAGTGATGTGAGTTTTCAGATGGGACGCTATAGGAAGAGCTTTATTCTAAAACTTTTCTTCTTTTTACTGGAAGAGACAATGGAGGGTTCCTTTTAATCTTCCCTTCCCTTCCCTTCACCCACAAGGCATGTGACTAGGGGAGGGGCCCAAGGGTTGAGGTGGGCTGAGTGATAGCCAATGGGAGGGTGTGATAACACAGAGACATGCCCACAAGGCATATGACATGGGAGGGGCCTGAGGCCCTATAAATACAGCTGCCAGGGCTCACAGCAGCTTCTGGCTTGTACATCTTCTGGACTGAGGAAGCCTCATTTTGCTGTCTGATCTCTACTGCTGCGATTTTGCCCAGGACCACATGGACCTTGGCTCTCCATCTCAGTGCAGCATTTCCCCTGCCAACCACTGGATCTCTCTACAGCCCCTTGGACATCTCAGAAAAAGGATCTCCAGCTGTTGCTCCACCGGTTTGCCTATCCTGAACCCTATTCCCCTGCTTCTGGAATCCCAGGGGTACCCTGGTCTCCTTTGTACTTAGCCCCCTCTGGGGTTTATTTTTTCCCAGCTATCTTCAGTCATCGTTATTCTGTTGTTCTTGTTGTTGTTGTTATTCAAACATATATATATTTGTTATTTTTTCCCTTTCTCCCAGTAAAGTTATTATTTATTTCTCTCTCTTATTCAAGTATCTCTAAATTCAATTCATACTCTGTCCCAACTGGCACCAGGACATGGGAGTTGCCAAGTTCAGAAGGAGGGCAGACCAAGCCAAAAGTGATGAGCCACAGCAGAAGGCATAGATTTAGCTGAATTGAAGAAGGTAGAGAAAAGCATGTGTGTCCTTCATACCTGTAACTGTGAGTGAATAGGAACAGCTGTCTCTTCTTCCATTTATGCATCAATAGCTGCTATACAACGTCTATATATCCACTACAGTTTCAATTTAGGATGGAGTGAACATGAGCTACCACTCTGCCTGGTTGGAAATACGTAGTTCCATCTAAAGAACTGATGTTTTTCTTCTTTTTTCAGCTCTCAGTGCATTGAAGCAAAAGCCATATTGCTGCAGCCCCACCTGTTTTTAAGTAGGTACATCCCATGAAGGTTGGTGAAGGTATTTAATTCTCCAGTTCCATCTCTGTTTGCCTTGTTAATGACTCACCTCACATGTTTCAGATCAGCTTCTTTTGAGGGGAGGAGGTGTGATACAGGTCCCACAGCTGTGCAGAAGATGAGTCTCTGTTATGCTTGCAAGACAGGTCTTAATTACAAAGTGAAAAGTGTTAGTATTTCATGTTGAAGTGCTGGGAGAAGTCAAATTAAAGCAGAAGAAATATTCAGTAACTGCTGAAAAGGACCCACAACATCCAGACACAAGTTGATATCTCATTAAATACTTGCTTTAGTCCCCTTTGGGCTCAGAACCCAGCAGCAATAGAATTAGTTTTGTTAGCAGCTGGGGGCTCTGTTTTGACTGAGATATGTGTTTTCTATTTATACCTTAATGTTTTTTGACATATTTCTTTTTGGTGTGGGAATTAATTGCCTACAATTTACCTAGAGCCTTTACTTAATCCACATGCCAACCATTCATGTTTCATAGTGTTTCAAGGACAGCAGCAGAAATAAGGACTACTAAGAATGGAGCAATCCTTTCAGCATACTCCAAGACATTCAGGACCACAGCTGTTAAATGCCAGCCCACGTAGGTATGTGATATTCAGAAATTGAATTCCACACCCCACCCCACCCCCCAAAAAAAAGTGCACTAAAGCAATAACTGAATTCCAGAGAAAATCTCTTCTCCTAAAGACCAGCTTTTTCATTCCGCTTCACTTATACAATATTTCCTATTGCAAATCTTGATGTAACCTCAGAGAATAAAAATAGAAGTAGGTGAGGGACTAAGTTACTGAGACATTGTCAAGTAAACCAGTATTTTTTTCACAGATAAAGCATGGATTGGCAAAGGACCCTAACTTGTGATATCACCTCCTAACCCTAGACAAAATGTTTGAAAGATACAATGATTCTGGGGACTTGTCTCACAACTGCTCCTTGTTACATGGAGTTTATTACAGCAAAAAAACCGGCTTAGGCCTAAGAACCATCCACATCCATACCCTCTTGCCTGAGAGGGAGTGTCTGAAGAGAGCATGAATAATTGCATCCACTCTGGAATGAGAACCTGGAATGCAGGTTTGCCTGCACTGTTGTTTTGCTCCTTCCCACCTCATTCCCAAAAATAATGGAACACAAGACACAGTAATTTGGTCCCCTCTCCATAGTGCTTTGTCACTGCTACCCATGATGTTGGCAGTTTATATTTATCTAGGGAGAGAGGAGGCGAAACTAAAAAGCAGACACAAAGATGGAGGAGTGGATGAGAAACTAACAATTTCTAAAACTGTAAAACTTGGCAGGCTTTTGTTTTATAGCATCATGGTAGATGGCGGCACAATGAAGACCTGGCTTCTGTTGCTAGCAATACCATCAGCAATTTTCCATCCAGCTGGGAAAGGTTTTTTGTTAATACACATCATGATTTTAATAGCATGTGTGTAGGTGGTGAAGAATTGTATTTTTTTAAAACTTTATAATCAAGGTGAGAGGAGGCAGGCACAGTGCATGAGAGAAACATGCAGTGTCAAAATACTCTCATCTATTATCCCCCAGGTCACACCAGCAGATCTTTCCCACCTCCCACCTACTGACTGGTCTTAAAGTTGAGAAATGTACCCTGCTCTGAGCACTTGGCTTTTTTGATTTATTTATTGTAAAAACTGAGCTAAAGGTGAATTATCACTGAGTCTATCTGTTAATCTTGAAGGTTAAAAGTGATTCCTCACACTTTGTATCCAAAAAAATATCTACATGCAGTCCTATATTTACAGTGGGCCTATGGAAAGGAATCTGAACAGCGTTTGATTAGTACAAGATGAAGTGTACAAAAAAGCAAAACCCAACAAGGCAAGGTAATTAGTAGTTTTACTGTTAATACATGTAAATGCAATATAAAACTTGAGCTTCACACTCTGGTGACTTGAGTTTAAAGCTCAGCCTGCTTCATCTTCACAGGAATGTTTCCACTCTACCCTGATGATGGCGACACCAGCTTTAGTGATGCTTTTTGTTGCACATTGCCCAGTGGCTGCTGCAAGGAGCCACCTGCCCTGCCCATGCCATGCACTCCCACAAGTCCCTCGGGTTAGCTTTAAACTCTAGACGTTGTGCAATGGCAGGGTGAGCTGAGTGAACAAGATCTGTCAGAAAACTGACACAGTCAAAAAGCAAATAGTTCCAGCACATTAATCTGCCTTATACATGCAACCTCACAAGATCTGTACAAGGGATGCAGCGCGAGGTAAGGAAGAGATGTGTGGTGTAATGTCAGAGCAAGTCAGGCCAGGACTAACCTGTCAGCATCAACACAGAGCCCAGCTGAGTGGTCACACATGACGACTCAGAGACTCCTTTCACTTCTATAAAGTAAAGGAAAGATTGATTGAAAACTTCTGTAGTTGGCCTAGTGCCATTCCCATAAATAATATAAAAGCAGCCCTCAGCTAAGGTTGCTGGCCCACAGATGTGGCCACAGAGGTGCTAAGGACTCTTCTGTACTCGCCATTAGGAAGGACAGAGATTAATCTCACAGTCCACTTTGCCTCTTCAAATACAGTGCAGTATATGGTGTCTCCATCCTGATTTCTGTGCTTCTGCTTCTGTCACATGGGATTAGGATGGCATAAACTCTCCAACCCCTTCAATGTGGCTTTTATGTCTGAAATATTTTGTGGTTCCATAGCCTATTTTTCCTCTGCAGGTACCCTGAGGGTAATTTCATACACACAGATTCAACTAGCATCTCTATACTGACACAGTACTGACTGGTGTCACTCTCTTGTCCAAGTTAACATCTCAGCTTTTCTCTGACATAATTTTAGTGCTAGCTAGCTGTCAACTTCAATTCAGTATGGCCAAAACAGAAAGCTGATTTTGACTTTTCCCCTCTTCCCCCACCTTATGTTTTTTTCCCCTCCTTCTCTATTACTCCCTCTTCTTTTTTTAAAGACATTGACTGTCTATGGTCTCCTCCTAACATCAATATCTAGTTTGAAACAGCCTTCTCCCAAGTGTCTCACTCCAGTTCTGTTTAAGCCTTTCTGCCTCCCACTGCGTATTATTCTAAAATCCACCATGTCCTGTTCCTTGGCTCAACTATACCTCTCAAATGCAATCAAGTTTATCAGCTCCTGTTTCTAATAAGCCAGTGAGAACAGAGGTTTACTAAATTATTACCAGACTAGTATCTTTCTACTTACCAGCCAGAGCAGGTTGTATGGCAAAAAGAGAAAGTGTGGCCCAAACATGACATTTCCAAAACCATTTGTGATGCACCCAGAAAAAAAAGCACAGGGGCATCTTGCTTCATGAATTCTGAGTCTCTGAGTTTATGCCAGGCAAAAGCCGAGACTCAGTATGCTTTTATACTTGATGTTGTCAAAGCTAATTTAAAATTAATAGAGTATTTTTATCTCAGTGTGATAGCAAGACACTGTAAATATGGTGGTTTGTATTCAGAAGTGATTTTAATGTAGTATCAGAAAATTGTGAGACAGGGCCTTACCTGTCTTCTGGTATTTTACATGTAATCGTTCCTAGAAGTTAGAAAAACTTCAAAAGCAAGTTGAAGTCGGCTTAATTTGGCTACTTTTCCTGAAGTAAAAGAGCATCTAGATAAAATATAATGACCCCTTTCTTCCAGGAATGATTTTGTGAGGTAGGATTCTTCCTAAGCTCAGTGAACAGTCTTTGGGGAATTCCTTGCTGGATGAGTCTAGTGTGGAGGCTGTGTGAGCAAATGCCTTAAAGGAAGTGAGAACAGAAGCTGCTTAAGATTAATGACCGGATTCCTTAAAGCTCCTTATGGGAAAGGTGATCTCTTATATGTGAGTCAAAGACAAGTAATTAAAATGGGTCAATTAGCCTATCAAATACAACATGTATCCAGAGTTCAAGCTTTTATGTATTCACACCAGAAACTGGAAAATCAAAGGAGAGGGAACACCTTGAATCATACAGTGCAAAAGAGGAATGTGAGTTGGTGAAGAGGTACAATACCTCCCTCAGCTTCTGTAAGGCCTGCACTTGTAAATAGGTAAATCCTAATGTGTGGAGCCTGCCACTGGTGTACATAACAGCACCTTCCTGCATCTGCAGCATCCTTCAGTGCAACAGAGCCCAAACAAACTATAGAGACAGAAAAATGTGTGACTTAACACTTGTGTTAAGTGGATGCCAGTTGCCCACCAAAGCCACTCTTTCATTCTTCTCCTCAAGTGCACGGGGGAGAGAAAGTATAATGAAAGCTCATGAGTTGAGACAAGGGTGGGGAGAGGTTACTCATCAATTACAGTCATGAGCAAATTAGACTTGATTTGGAGAAATTTGTTGAATTTATTACCCATCAGAGCAGGACAATGGAAAGTAAAAGAAATATTAAAAATGCCTTCACCACATTCCTCCTTCCTTTCTCAGCCTAACTTTATTCCCAGTTCTCTACCTCCTCCTGCCTAGCAGCACAGGGAGACAGGAATAGGGGTTACATCACATGTTCTTGCTGCTACTTCCTTGTCAGGGAGAAGAGCCCTTTCCCTGCTCCAGTGAGGAGTCCCTCCAATGGGGAAGCTTCTGGCAGCTTCTCAGAGAAGACACTCCAGAAGCACCCCCAATACCAAAATCTTGCCATGCCAACTCAATACAACACTGAAAAAACCCCATTTCTTAGGTGGAGGATTTAAATCCCAACTATGTAAGCAAAGAGGGAACTGCAAGGAACTAAGGTCTTTTTTTTTCCCTTCTAAATAAACTCAGTAGCATCAGAAGAGGGAAAACCTGAAAACAGTGAGGATGCAGGACAAATTGGATTTGAGCATAAACTTCTAGAAAGAAAAATCAAACTCACCTTGGCAAAATGAGTTTTGGTGAGCCAAAACTAAATGTAGTGATCAAAATACTAATTCAGTTAGTTATGTGATATATTTTAAAGAATGGTCTGATGAGAACTAGAAACTTCCTTTGTTCTATCCATCACACAAAATGCATTTCCTTCCAAATGTGTCTAGAATATGTACAAGCATAAGTGTACGTAAATTCAGAGATGAAAGCAATAACTCATACTGGTAGGAAAGCATAAGGCATTTCTAAGTTTGAATGCCAATCATCCTCCATAGGTTATGTTGCTGAGCAATGAATAAGATATGAACATGCACCGGGTCAAAACTGAGCATTTCAGAAGTCACACAACCCATTCAATGTTCAAAATGGGTGAGGACTTTGGTTTTACGATTTGTCTGTGAGCACACAGCAAATGCAAAGCAAGAGCTGGGATGCTGTGTTCATGTTAGCCAAGAGTGGAAAGTTTAGACACACCTCCCCCTGGTTTTTAAAAATGTTATGGGATTATAATGAAATGGTCAGACTCCGTGCTGTCTGAGGGATGAATCACCCAAACTCCTACAGGCCAGGCACCTATGCAAACTTAAATATCAAATAAATTACTTCTTGTATCTGCTATACATACTCACCTGTAAACGTGTGAAACAAATGACTAAAATAGGTGACAAATGAGAGAAAGGTAAAATATTTTGGTTTAGCTGCATGTTATTTAATAACTGCCAGATTCTTAGTGTCATCCTTTAGACCAGGATTTACAGTCTTATTTACTTTACAGAGATGAGAAAATAATTCTCAAAAATACAGAAAACTGAATTCTATTAGGAAGAAACTATCAAAACGCTCCATATAATTTATCAGTTTGAACACTTTCCTAATGCTACAGCAAAAGTGATTTTCCTTGTGGATAGAGATGCGCATGAAGTGATACACATGAGTGGGCTGTGCAATTATTTGCTAGTCACTCAGTAGAACAATAGAGAGAACAAATTTTTAATTCTTTTCCTGGACTTGGGCAATAAAGCTTGGTTTTATGACAGAATTGGAATAAGGAAGCACATTGATCTGGTGTGTCCCACCTAAAAGGCAGTGAATCTACGTAAGAGAAACTTAAATTTGCAACATGGGAGCATGATCTCTACCAGATATTTCAGAAAACTCCTCCTGCAGCTTCTTGGGAAACTCATTTAGTTCTATGATCATCACACAAAGTTTGAGATGTTGAACAGCTGTGCTTAATTCTCCACTGACAAAGGCATCAAATCTCCATAAAGGACAGGAGTGGAAGTCACAGACAGCTATGTCGGACTTGTTTGAGTCAATGGAAAGACTGACCAAGTATGTCAGGTTTAGAAGATGATTTTAGTAGAAAGAAAATGCAAGCAACGTTTGGGGAAAATAATTCTGATATTTTCAAAGCAAACGTTTCTTATTTTAATTTACATTTAGATATTTATTTCGATACATTCACAAATATATCAACATTGTTTTGGGCTTTTTAACTGGAAAACAAATAATTCAAGTCACCCTAAATAGGATATACTGATTATAACTGAAGAGTTAAGCTCCAGTCTGGCCTGAGGTTGACAGTGGGCATTCTCATTTCCTCTGGGCTTGAAGTAATGGCCATTTATAGGATTACACACGGGCAAATGGCAGAGGAACAGACTTTATGTTCAGCACTGTGTTGCAGATCAGCATTGCACTAACTTCTTAACTGGAAAAGCACTTTGCAAATACTTGCTACCTGAAGGATGCAGATGGGACAGCAAGGATTCAAAGCCCCTGAGATCCAATACAGGCACTACATACCAAATTCCTACTTGATATATCACATTGGCATAAAGAAAATCCCTGACTGAGGGACCGAACAAGGGCTGAAGAATAATACAGCTGTCATTCCTGGCAAGAAGAAACATTTTTTAAACTTCTAGGACCGATTGGATTTTCACTGCTAGCATTTCTGGCAGACTTCCTTTCAACCAAGCATCGAGACTAGGATGGAATACTTCATAGGATACTTGCAGAGGAGACAGAATGGTCTGATCTGCCTTCACTTTGCTCTTAATTTAAGATGAAAGGGGGGAAAAGGCACAATGGAGGAAGAGGGAAAGGAAGGCATAAAACCCACTGCACTGATCAAAGTCACCCACAGACTAGCTCAGCCCAGCATAATTCTTAGGCAGCTGATTAGGTGCTTTGCAGTCCTTTTGTAATGAAGGACCCGGCTGTAGCCAGGATACGGGCCTGTTTTGGGGGATGCTTTGTGGGAGGTTGTTCTACAGTGTATTAGGGAAATTTTCTTCACAAGAAGGTCTAAAGCCAGATTGCAGGTAGCATTTGTTCGCTGGAGTCTTCTGATGAGGCTGTTTATTATGAAGTATTGGTTAGTTGAGAAGACACAAGTGTATTGGTCTTGTATTGGTAACGTATTTGTAGAACGTATCAATTGTTAAAAATGAAAGATGCAGACATAAAACGGAATGCTCTTAATGACAGGAGGATTGAAATACTAGATCCATTTTCCCTTTGCTTTTCTTTTCTCTCTCTGCTTTAATTCTTCCAATTATTGTTTTATGCAAATATCTACACCATTTAAGGCCATCTACATGAAATGACGGTCACCTGCTTTTGGATGAAGGTTATAGCAGGTCTAGACTTTTCTGTGGAGAGTTTTTTGTGCAGAGGCTAAGGATGTGATATCTGATGTTGTGTGAACTGACACGTATTTTTGGTTCCTATGATTCATCAAACCACTTTGAGTGAATGGACCTTTTTACTCTATAATTTAAACTGAAGGATATTGAAGGGCAGCTGAAATTTTTCCCAACTAAAAAGAAGTCCCTCTTCTGTGGGTATTGGAAGAAATGTCCCCAGAAATGCAAATTGTGCTGATGACTTTCCTACAGACCAAGTGCAGACTCATTAAATGTATGTTTTCTTCTTTCTACCTCCTTATGCTCTACTTTATAGTCTCTGGTAAGTGGAATGTGAATTCAAAGATCATGTTTCAAACTTGCAAGACTGTGTGGGTTTGAAAGCAACCAAGACAAGTATCCCAGTCCTAACTGAGACCTTTGTTAGTGCAGAATCATAGTAAAATGAGCTAACAATTTGGAATATATTGGCTGTCATATCAAATGTCAGTGATAATCTGCAAAACACTCAGAGCAATAATGGGAAAAGGCATAAAATGCCAAATTTGTAGCAAAGCTGACAACAAAAAGAATATTCACTGCGAATTACAGTCTTTCTGACTTGCTAAAGCCCTTAGCAATTCTGCTTTAATAAAAGATATTCTTCTCTCAAGGGATCTAAATACAGTAGGTCATCTAACACTCTTAACTGATGCTTGAAGTTCCTTATCTGAAAGCTTATCCTTGATAACCTGGAAATCTCTGATCTCTTGCTAATGTGATTGGTGATCTGGCTAGGTACCTGGATAGGTACACATTTGGACAAGGACCCCAGCATTTCTTTCTGCTGAAAAGCTAGTGGCTATCCCATTTTCATAGATGTCTTTTTTTGGAAAGCTGTTCTGAGAACTAATAACAACTGACTTTGAAAAGGCATCAGCTCCTGCTGGTTTTCAGCTACTAGAGAAGATGAAAATGTTCAGTATGGAAAATACAAACAATTCAGAAAAGGTATATATTGATCAAAAATCAGACATATGCTTAGTGAAAATTAAAACTTTAGAGTAAGAAAATAAGAACTGCTGTCTGACAATCTGTGGCAGTTACTAAAAATACTTTAATGAACCATTGCATCTTTAGATATATCAGATTTGCACAGGCTGGTTTGCAAACCCAGGTCATTAGAAGCTCAAATAGCCTGGCTCACAGCAGGAGCTGGGAAAGCCAGACAGTTTTGTTTAATCCTTATGAAGGGGTAAGAGGAGAAACAGGTAGCTAAGCTATGTGACAGACAGGGATCTATAAAATGAAGTGTTAAGAAAAGGGATTAAGACGAAAAACTAGAAAACTGCATGGAATACAATGTAAATTGAATACCAAAAAGTCAGTCTGAGAACTACAATAAGAAAACTGTGGCAACAGTTTATATAATGGAATATATTAACTATCCTAGTATTTACTAAGCCTCTTAGACCAGTTATGTATCCCAGCCATGGCCCCAGATTTTCAAGACCAGGATGCAATTTATGTTGATTTGACATCAGAGTTTTACATAGTAATCACTGAGGCTTTAGCTCTTCTGTGGCTTCTGTTCCGACTTGTACCCCACAATCTGGTAGAATAAGGCCTCTGCTTCCATAGCAATCAAATTTAGATTGAGTCTGACCTTAGCCTTGGGAGAACCCTCTTCAAAAAATGCATTTCTCCAATGCAGCAGGACAGTTTGTACAGACTATTCCCAATTCTTTCTCCTCGACTGCTGTTCAGGTGGCTTGTGAGAGTTCTTCACTGAGGCTTGCAACCCTTCCTAGGTAGGGCATATATTTGTAATATAATTCAATAGGCCACCATTGCAATGAATTTATATTGTACGCCTGAGCCAAACCAGATTTAACAAAAGCCAGGCTGACCTCATCGTTCTGTCCTGGGCTATAGCTCTGCCTTTCTTTGCATTGGCTCCAGGGCTTGTCTGACCCTGTGCAGAGTTAATCCAGCTCATTAACTCAAAATAAAACTATTGACTTTCCTAACAAATTAATGCATTGCTGAAGGGACAAAAAAAAATCCCCAAGGGCTCAAATGGATGTAGGACCTTCCCTTTCAACACCAATGAGAATGGATCACCTCAAGCTGAAACAGAGAACGCTGTTCATGGGCTAATTTACACCTGTACTTGGTCTACTGTGCACAATACAGTTCTTATTCCAAAATTACAGTCTGAGTTTTGTACTGGCACTTCCCACAGCTTCTTCCTTAAAAAATCTGGTCTTTGAACATGCATAAAAGATCTAATTTTTATGGTAAATATTTCTATCCTGTACTTATGAAGAGAGAAAAAAAGAATAATGCATTAATATTACATGAGGATGATGAATTATCTTTCTATCCATTGACACCTATGTAGGATGAAAATGGCACTGCTGTTTTTCAGTCAGCAGTCTCTATGGCACCTGAGGATCCAAAGGTCCTAACAGAATAGGAGACTTCAGCCTTCTTATGTTAATTTTTAACAGCTCTCTTTACAGCAAGCGATTCAAAAAGCCAAATGAAACCTCATGGTATTCCAAGAATCAAGCGGAATAACCAGGCTACTGGTAGACTTGGCATCCTAGATAATCCTCGACAAAACAGTGATGTTATGTGAATTAAAGCAGTCATGCTATGTGTGATTGAATCAATAAGGAGTTAAAGGTAAGAATACTATAATAAAAGCAAACCCACATGGCTTTATGGAAACAAGTCTTGACAAGCAGGCCTGACTTCAGTTTTTGATGAGATTACAGGTTTGTTTGATCAAGGTAACCACATGGATGTGATAGACTTGGACCTTCCTAATGAATCTGATTTAGTACTGCTTGACATTTTGATTAAAACATTAGCATTATATAGCCTTAATAAAACACATTAAATAGATTAAGATCTGGCTAATTGATAGAGTTCAGCAAGCTGTTCTAACCAGATACTCAGCACTGACTGGGGATATTTTTAGTGGGGCTCTGCAGGCAGGAACACTGTGCTCGCTGCCATTCGGTGTTCTGGAATTACACAGAAACATGGGTAATATTGGCAAATGTCCCACAGAGTAATGAGGAATGGGTAACTATGGAAAGTCACAGTTTCGGCTGCATTGGCATAAATGTCTTTCTGGTATCTGATTACATCCTTTTTCTTCAGTTCTGTAAAAGCTCAAAGGTTCTCTTGCAGGGTAGAGTTGCAAAGCTGTGGTCTGGTCAACTGCTGATGGACATACAATGAGTTCTCTCAAGGGTCATTGATTTTAACTTGTCAGAAGGAGTTGTATGAATCAATATAAAAAGTGTAAACTGTGAAACCATCCCTTATTGCACACTTCTGTATGTCTTTTTTTTTTAAAGTACCAACAATATAACCTCAGATTAATACATGTTTGCAGCTTTAAAATGCCAGTAAATTCTAGTTCATGGGCTGAAGCAGGATTTGCTATCAAAAAAATAAACCAAGAAAGTCAGATGATGTAGGCAAAATCCTCTCAACAACAAGAAACCGAAACTCAAAGGGAACTGACCAGGCTGTTAATGATCAGTCATATACAAAATACACACAATCTCTACTACTATCACTTTCTGATCATCTGACCTAAGCACATCTTTCCTGATTCTTCATTTTCTTGGTAAGTTCTTGGCTTAGACTGAGATTAGATAAATATTAATTAATATTACTCACCTTTGTGAAGTTTGATTCTCACCAGTCTTTTTATTTTAACACATGTAATCACAAGCTAAATTAAACAAAAATCGAAGCACAAATTCATACAGATTTTCATGGTGTAGAATGTTAAAGATGCTTGTATTCAGCAAAATCTTTGTAGCAAATTGTTGTCCTTTTAACGTTTGGTTTCTGTTCGATCTTACAGAACAAGATGACTGATAAACACAAAAGACTCTGTCTAGAAGAAAACACTAAAGAATATTGTCTACCCTTACTATCTGAAATACAGATTCAGATACAGATTTTCCACAATGCACTGGGCTGGTTTATTTAATTTATATCAATTTGACATCTAAAGTCTTTCACATTTTCATCATTTTATCAACAAAACTGTGCAATCTCAGAAGCGTCCTATGGGACATCAATACCATCTAAACCTGGACAGGCCAGCAACTGTTTGCCTCATGTCTACTGCTTGCTTCCCTACTAAAAACAAAGTAAATGGTTTTTTGCTGTGTCAAAACCAAATTGTTCCTTTTTTTTTTTTTGCTATATATCAAAACTCCTCCCCAGCCAAGTCATTCAACGGGGCTCCTTTCAGTGTCATCACTGTTGCTGAGTTTGCCTATGTCGTACACTGTCCTGTACCCCTCTGCACCACAGCTCATTTCCATCATTCTCTCTCTTTGCTTCTGGATTTGTGTCCAGCTTAGAGCAAAATTTTCAAAAGGTACATGCATGCTTTACATGTACCAGTAGCGAGCCAAAGTATTTTTCTCAGTTGGTGTTTTTAAACAGAAGTGATTATGTTTTGTTGGCCCCTACGACTTTGTTGGGGTTTTTTCCCTACAAGTCAGTTTTTCTAACAACACATTGGCAGTTTGAGGATCCTTGCTTTCCCTCGTGGATGCTCTTGAGGTAATATTGAATTGTCAACACCTAGCTTTTCATACTGATTCTCTGAAAGACAGATTTTGGTATTCAAAAAATGTATATAACTCATTCTATTTCCAAAGGCTTTTATCATTGTTCCGATATTCATCCTTCCTTTTCTTGTCTTAAAACTCTCTTATCTCTGTCCTCCCTAGAACTGTGGAACCATTATGTCATCAGATTTTCTTCCCCTAGTACCCTCTGAATCCCAGTGTCTTCTCTTTTTTGCAAATCTGTGACATTTTCTTCATCTGAATTTTTTCAGTTTTAACCTTATCTTTCCCTTTCCTATTTACAATTCATATATTATCTTTCTTCTGGGTTTTGTTAGCCTTTTTTTTTCACTTGCATTGCCTGTGGTGAACGTAATATGAGTAGGACATGACATTCTTCAAATAGCTTCAACCAGGTTTTGACTTTTCCTTATTCTCCAAAACTCTGTACTTACATATTTCCAGATTTGCTTGCTCAGTTCCATCCTCATTTTCATTTCTGTCTCCTTGCCGTAGTCCTCATATCTTTTGTTTCCCATACAAGGTTATGTTTCTTTATTTTTATGGCTACATACAACCATCCATCTTTCCAGTTTCATCAGCAATGTATCTTTATTCTTCATAAGGGCATAAGTGAAGCTACAGTTACTCTTTGAACTTAATTGCAATCTTTTAATGATTCAGATAGGGAGTACCCATGAACACACATGGATGAGCTAAGGTGAAAACAAAAATATATGGATCTCAGTGTAAGTAACAGAAGAAAACACTATTATCTTGCTTCACAGAACGGTAAGATTTACAAAGAACAAATTAGGTGTTAGAGTGGGTATCATAACTGTACTAAGCACCCCTGAAGCATCTGCAAAAGGAGGTGACCAATGTACACACCTCAAGTGTGACCAATGTGCAACACTTTGGTGAGGTGTTGTTTATTCCTGTACAGAACAAGTTTGTTCCTTACACCATTTTAATCAGTTCCCAGCTTTGAACCACATTGACAGAGCTGTGCCATGAGTCACTTTTAAGTTGTCTCATTTGTTCCTGACCTGAAGAACCTTTTTATAGACACTTGTGTAGAGTATAACACTACCTGTGCTGGATCGTGCTTTGGAAATCAGAGAGCTGCCCCACCCAACTTCCATGGCTTTGGAGTGACCTTTGGAGAATCTCCAAACCACCAGGTGCCGGGAAGGGCAGCCCTCGGTCATTGTATTCCTCTGGGGAAGGAAAAAGGGATTTATACCTGGGGAGGCAGGTGGTATCAGTGCCCGGTGGTACCACCGACCTGCACAGACGGCTCTGTGCTCCGAAATGGAGCGAATGGAGGCTCCTCTAGGTCAGGACCTCGGTCCGCCACCTCCGGGACCGTCACCTCCTGTAGCATTCCACAGAACCACAGAATAGCCAGAGTTGGAAGGGACCCACAAGGATGATCCGGTCCAACCCTTAGCCCTGCACAGGACCATCCACAAGGGTCACACCATGTGCCCGAGAGTATCATCCAAACTCTTCTTGAGCTCGGTCAGGCTTGGTTTCNGCTCCCGCTTCCCCCGCCCGCGGGACCGGGGAGCGGAGCGGAGGGGAGGGTGCTGGGGCTGGCTGCGCACTGGGGCGGCGGGCGGGGCGTGGAGGACGGGGAAGGGAAGGAGGGAGGAGGAGAAGAAGGAGGAGCTGCGGCTGACGCCGGCGGAGGGTTCAGGACCTCGGAGAACGGCTGCGAGCGCTCCGGGNGAAATGGAGCGAATGGAGGCTCCTCTAGGTCAGGACCTCGGTCCGCCACCTCCGGGACCGTCACCTCCTGTAGCATTCCACAGAACCACAGAATAGCCAGAGTTGGAAGGGACCCACAAGGATGATCCAGTCCAACCCTTAGCCCTGCACAGGACCATCCACAAGGGTCACACCATGTGCCCGAGAGTATCATCCAAACTCTTCTTGAGCTCGGTCAGGCTTGGTTTCAGTGCCTGACCACCCTCTGGGTCAAGAACCTTTTCCTAATCTTCAACCTAAACCTCCCCTGAGACAGCTTCATGGCGAATTTTGGGTCGATTCTGACCAAACAACTCCAGCCCCGTCTCCTGCGCTGCCCCACTGCCCCCGGGGCCGCTCCCCCTGCTCGGGGCCGGGGCCGTTCCCGCCGCAGTGGGGCGGGGCCAGG
>WEKX01019430.1:370354-404177 GCA_013390025.1 Pitta sordida
GGGAGCAGGAATCGCGGCAGCGGCGGGGGAGCGGGAATCTGCTCCTCCGAAATCCTGGGGCAAAGGTACCCCTGACTGGAAGGGGTTTTGAGGGGAAAGGGAAATTAAATGTAGGCGAATTTTGGCAGTTCTGTTGAAATAATCGAGTGCCGAAGGCAAATCCTAGGCAGATAAACTAGAGGGATGGATCCCACTGTTTGGATGCCGGCTTGAATTTTTTATTTACTTCTCTGTTTTGACCACTGCTAAATGTGGATTTTGTGAGACAACCCGATGGCGGTTGTTCCATTGTTCCTTGTTTGAAGGTAAATCTTAGTCCTACTGCTTGTGGATTTTCTTATTTTTAATTTTATTTTTTTTTAAAGGACGTTTCCAGGTAGCTCTTACGTCTGACAAAATGAAGCCTTTGTATTTTTCAGTCAATTATACCTAATACGTTCTGTTTGGTACGAGAGGCTTAAAGTGCTGCCTCACTCAGAGGACCATTAAAGACTTTCTCCATCGCTACATGTAGCTGAATGTGTTACGGCACATCCTTTCTCCCCCCCCCTAGTTCTTCCGAAAGATTTTTCCAAGATGAAGAAATTTAATTTTCGCAAAGTTTTGGATGGTTTAACTGCCGCATCCCCTGTTGGAAGCAGTGGCGGTGGCAGTGGAAGTGGGGCTGGTGGTGGCTCCACGCACCCAGGAGGGACTGCGGGAGCTGCGGGGACACCCAGGGAGGAGATCCAGGAGACGCTCACTTCGGACTATTTTCAAATTTGTAAGGTAAGGATTGTATCTTTATTTTCTAGGGAAATAAGAAAAGCTACGTTTGCTTGGAGTTGGGGCGGGGGTGTGTGTGTAGTAATATGAGACCAATAAGCCTTTTTTACTTGGGAACTGCAGTGGTTGTATAAGGACTTTGAGATGAGAAGACAGAGATCTAGTGGATGCTTTTTGTTCTTCCTGCTGCGGAGTTGAGATTGTCAGTAAATTTACAGAAATCTTGCTTTCAGCATTCAGGGCTGGATCCTAAATTCCCACTTGGACCCCAAACTACTGAGTAGATTGTGGGCAGGAAAGCAGATCAATTGGTGCTAGTACAGATAATATTTACAAGTCATTAGACAGTCAAAATTTTATACATCTACTTCTCCTCTTTACTCTTCTTATCCCCCCTGCCTTTCCTGCCTCCCCTTTTGTTTTGGGTTGGGTTTTTTTTAAGAAAAAGGCACAAGCTAGGAATAAGAGACAGTGCAGTGATTACTGAACATAGGACTTACATTTTTTTTGTGAGGTACTGCACATAGATTCAGGGTGGCTGTTTATTATTAATTCTGCAGATGATGATTGCATGACAGCAGACTTACTGGGACAGCATAAATAGCACAAGTTGCCAAATTTGTTTAGAGTTGTTTTTTATGTTTTTGTCAGGTCCTTAAGTAGGAATTTTCTTTGAGTAGAAAGCATAAGATATCCCATGTGTGTTTTGTTTTGTATCTTTTTTTCTGCAACAAAAGTTTCAGTGGTGCTCTTAAATGCACCTGGAAAACAGTACAAACTAATTGGTACTTCTGACAAACTCTGAAATAGTGAAAATCACGCTCTTGTAATGAAGACCAAAACCAAAAGGAGGTATTATATTATGGTCCTCTGCTGTTGCCTTAACTTCTGTATGAATTCTGTTGGCTTTACTAGAAGTTTTGCTTGTTTATTTGGTTTGATTAGAAACTTCAAAACTAGAATTTTTACGTAGTGCAATTTACATTATTAGGAGTAAATGGCTTTCACCTGTTAAGTACACTTTCCTTTTATTAACCAGGTACCAATTGGTTTGATATTTAAGTGTTGGTTGACTCCAGCACATTCTCATTTCTTTTTGTGTTTTGGGAGAAGAAAGCAATAGAAACAACCAAGACAAGCTCATAAGTTTGTGTGCACATCTGGTCCTTGTGGAACACACAGCTTTCCCTGCTTTCAGATGCCATGTTTCTAATTCTGTTAGGCTTTCAGCTACAGCTAGTGTCAAAACTCCTACAGAGTTCAAGGGAAGAAGGATGAGCTGCTATGACTTAAGAACTCAGAGACCTTTGGAATAGGTTTTACATATTTTTTTTTTAATAGTTCTTTGCCATCCTGAAACAAAACAAGCTCAGGCCTATTGAGTCAAGTTATTCTGTAGTTTAACAGAGTGTCAGTGCTAAGTGCACTGCTTCCCTGAGTTGAATTTGACTCCTTTTGCTTATGGACAGTAATAACTTAGCATTTTGCAAAACTTCAGGTCTTCAGTACAGCAATTTCCCATGTTTCTCACTTCAGTAAAAAGATAATGCAAACTATCAGGACACACTAAAATATCATAAAACGGTCTGACATTCTAAGACTTCTAAGTAAGGCTAAAACTCAACGTAGTTCTTCATGCCTAAGTTGTTTGATAGGGCCAAAGATCTGTATTTAGTTTGATATATTTTTCTTTTGTATGACACATTTGCAAAAGTGCGTAACATAAGATGAAATTAATTTTTTTCTTAATCTCCATTATTTCCCTTCTTTGTCTTGATATCACTTGAAGACAGTATTCTGTTCTGATCTACTTGGAAATAGATCTGCTTGGTGTATAGGAATATGTCATTTGAAGAAGATTTCAGTAGGCATTATTTTCCTGTCTTAGCTCTCAGGTTAAAATGTTCCCAACAAAGTAAATATTTGTATAGGGAAGCTTTTACTTTGCCTGCAACAGCACTTGCTAACCAGCATGTTACTGCAGGAGTCTATTGCATACAAAATACCAGCTTTGGGTGTTGTGTTGTTTTGTTTCAAGATACCAAGGTATGCCAAAAGCAAACTTCCAAAATCCTGGGTGATGATGTGCTCATAAAACACTGCAGTGTGTGTTCACCAGGCTCTCCTCAAGCAGCTCTGTTGCAGCTCAGTCACCTCAGGCAGGATGTTTGAATGAACCCACAAACCCTCGCAGGCTCCAGCCGTGTGCTGTGCACCGTCCGAGGGTTCCAAAGGCAGTGGAACTTGGCACAGCTCTCACCCTGCTTGCCCCAGGATGCAGCAACCAAGCCCTAATTTGTACCTCAGGCACTTGGAATTAAATTAAAAATACAGCAGGGCATACGTAATCCAAATTCTATCTTTCCCAAGCTTTTGTTTTATAGAACTTCTGATATTTCAATTGTGTATTTTCGTGTTTGGTTACATAAGTTACACAGGCTGCATACTTAAGGATCTGTGATCCTGCTGCACACAGAGCTGAGTAAAGCTAATGGCAGTTTTGGTTCGTTATGATCTGCAGGATCAAGACTAAAAGTCTAAGTAGCACCTCAAAGTAGTTTTTCTTTCTTATAAAAATCTTCATTTTAATGTGAAACATAAAAGCTGACTCATACTTATGAATTAAAGGGCCCTACACTGCAGTTTTTATGCAAATATATTGCCTTTCTGAAGGCTGTGAGAGGTCTGCTTGGCTCAAAACACAGATCCAATCCTCTACCAGAACACAGTTTTGATTGGTAATGCACCTGATTTAATTTGTAACACACCTGAAAGCCGTCTCTCCCTTTTGGGACATCTTCAGGATACTTATTACCACTGTGTCTTTTTGAGATACAGATTAGAACTTAAGAGATGTAAACTGAATATTTCATTTTACACAGAGAGGCTCACAACGAATTACTTTTGGCAATTAAATATTTTTAAAGCTATTACATATGAAATGGCTAAGGCCTGTTTTAAGCCTGAGGAAGTTGCGTGTTGGTAGCTGTACTAATGAATCAGTGGCAGCATTTTAAAAGTATTCAAGGAAAGTGAAATTTCATCATACTTATTTTGTGACAACAGGAAACTGAGGTACAGTTTATGTTATACTGAGGGGCTGCTCTTGGGATTTGGGTATCCTAGTGGGAATAATGAAAATACTCATTACAATTCGGTTTAATGGAATTGAATATGTGGGATAACAGCAGCATCTGAAAGTTAGACATAATCCAGTAGAATATACTTGTAGAATCTGTATTAATTTTAATAAGGACAGACCTAATTTCCTTGGGTTTGCTGCTTTCTGCTTTCCCTCTGTATATGTGTTGGGTTTTTTTCAGGCAAAGATTTTTTAGGCTCACTTGTGTTTGTCCAGAGCATTTACAAACTAAAATGCAGCACTGGGGAGAGATCTGCTATTAATATAGGGAGTGTGAAGATCACAGTTAGGATGTCTTAAATAATTCGAGTAGAGCTTTGATTAGAGGGAACCTAAAAGGAGGAAACAGTGATTTTATTACTTTTGCAGAAGATAGATTGATTCTTAGGGGATGACACAGCTGAGAAAAATCGGGTAAGAATGAAGATGTAAATTTTTTGTACATAAAGTACTTGTTCATGAAGTGTCCGGTATAGAACTACTTGAGCTTTTCTTGAAGAACTGTCATAGGACAGAATTTGTAGAGCATGAGGTTAATATCTTTATGCAGGAAATGCTTGAAATGAAGACCTCAGTTAAGAGCACAGTAACAGTTGCATTGTACTAGATGTACAATTAATCTAGTCCAGTATGTTTTCTTTAGCTGTAGCCAGCAACTGGATACTCTCCAAAAGGTTCAAAAACTGCTGATTTATCTTCTTCTCAAAGAATTACTCCCCAAATGCTGATTGTTATGGACTGCCTTTAAACCCCAAAGCATGAGATATCTGTCTATTCTTTTCCACAATGATATTTCATGTTTTTACAGGGTAGGCTTGCAGTCTAATAAGCATCCCTTTGAATCTTGCTGCATTATTCTTACTGATAGTGTAGTCATAGTTTTAGTATGCACATTATCCAGCCTTTATGCAAAACCCATGGAGACCTGAATAGTTTTTGGATTTTGTTAAAACCGGTATGGACTCCCACAGCTGATTGCAATTGTGCCTTCCTAATCCTACCTACCTTTGACAATAACAGGCCTTCAAGATGCAGTCAATCAGTAGTCAATTGAAATACCTTAATTATCTGGGTTTCCTATCAGGTGATCTTAATTCCCAGAGTTTATAGATGGCACTACCTTATTTTGTCAACTTATGAAGATAAACTTTTAGTCCTTCTTGACAGCAGTCAGGTAAGTACGTACTTCACTGCCCATGCAACATGATGCTACAGTTCAATGGTAATAGAGAGAAGATGAATTTTGAAATGGCAATTTAAGCACAACGCTTCAGGAGCACATAATTCTATTTTTAGTTGTGAAGAATAAAAACAAATCTTATAAGCTTAGTGTTTTAGTTAGCTTGAGCTGTTTGGCTAATCTGTCTTGTTTCCTTATTAAGGTCATTCAGGGAACAAAAAATAAAATGTGTGTGGTGTGCTACTTTTCAGAGCAAATCCATTTTAAAAATAGCAGGAACCCTTACTTGTAAGTGATCATAGTTCGATATTTTAATGGTAAATAAAACAATGTTGAGAGAGATTTTTTTTTTCCTATATACCACAGTCTGGATCTAATGTTACATGCAAAATCCCATTCTGTTTGACACTTCTAAATTACATTATAGTAATTTTATGAAATTTGTGATTAATATAATGTATTTTTTTCTTAAATGTTGGTATTAATTGGAAATAGGACTTGCCCATGGTAAAGAGCATGGTTGTTAATCAAATATTAATCCTAAACACATGGATGCAGACCTTTCATATCCAATGCATGGAATTATGACTTGGAAACTATTTTGAGACTTTTAAGGTTCCAAATGAAAGTGCTCAAAAGTTCCACATTTCTTAAATAAGTTTGCTTGCCCAGAGAACTTCTAATTACATGATCTCATATTTCTTCTTTAGGTTCAATTTAGCAAAACAAATAGTGTGTGCTCAATGGCAAGCACTTCAATATTTCTTTGCATACTTAGAACTCAGAGCATGCCTGAATATTAAGTTCCCTAAGGACTTTTGCAACAGAAGTGCTCACCACTGTAGTTCTGAAAGCTTTATCAACATTAACGAATTGACCTTCACAATATTTCTGTTCGATAGGGATATTATTCCCACTGTATACATGCCACAGAAAATCCCAAATGCCGGTTTCTTTAGTGTCAGCTATTTTGAGTTTCCAGTTCGACCTGCTTTACATCTGTTTTTCTTCTAGCACATTTAACACTTTTATACTACGTCTTCCCATTGTGACTCCTGTTGTTTTCACATTCTGTTGCACATTCTGTGCACATCTACAGAGTGATCTTTAGGCTAGTTTTTCATATTGTTAGTTTATATGTCCACCTTAGATAGCCAGAGTGGCTCTGAATTTCCTTTTTGTTTCAAATGACTCCTGATGGGATTTCTGCTTCCACATTGGACTAGTGAATTGTACCTAAGGTATATGAGTATCATCAACCTCCACTGTCTCAAACTGGTCAGTGACATGATGGGAAAATGAAAGCTTAATTCATGGCCCTTGACTTGCACATTTATAGAACTAAATGATTACAGCATTGATAGTATTTCTTTTCTGCAATTTTCTATCTCAAATGTACTTTGTACATTCCTATTTTGTACCAAATAGACATGTTTGGCAGAAAACAGCTCTTAAATTGTTTACTTTTAGTTTGCCAATAGGATCACTGACTTCACACGAGGAAACCTAGAAGTTAGGCTGTTTGCTGTAATTTTGTATGCCATTTCAAGTGGGGTTTCTTTGAGGTTGGTTTTGGTTTTGTGTTTTTTTAATCCATGGAATCTAACTCCCCTGCCATGGGCAGAGATGCCTTTCACTAGGCTGGGTTGCTTCAAGCCCCGTCCAAGGTGACCTTGAACACTTCCAGGGATGGGGCATCCACAGCTTCTCTGAGCAACCTGTTCCAGTGCCTTACCACAATCACAGCCAAGAATTTCTGCCTGGTATCTGATCTCAACCTACTCTCTTTCCATTTAAGGCCATTCCTCCTTGTCTGGTCACTACATACCTCTTGTAAAAGGTCCCTCTCTAGCTCTGTTGTAACCTATTTGAGGTACTAGAAGGTGCTGTGAGGTGCCCCTGGAGCCTTATCTTCTCCAGGCTGAGCTAGTGGGAACTGAGCACACTGGCTATATTGTACATCACCTCTGGGCCATCAGTTGAGTACTGAGAATTTTTTTCACTGTTACACTGGGAAGAGCAGTTCTTATTCTCTTCTGGGAGGATGGAGGGAATTCAACCTGCTTAGCCCACATATCAGGAGTGTTCTGATCAAAGAGCTGTCATGTAAAATGTTGGTTGCGTAAGCAAGCTCTTTTTCCCTACTTATTTCTGAGAAAAAAGGACTTATAATTTGAAAAAAAAAAAGAAATTAGTTGGAGGTTCATGGATAAAAATACAAATTGAAGATTTTTTTTCTAAGTAGAAATACATATGCTACATAAAACATGCAGCTATCCTCAGCAGAGGTGGAATAAGTCTAAGATAGATCCCATGCTCACTTGGTTTAGATGAGTATCCATTCATATCTGATTCATGTTCTAAAATGTCTCGTATTCCCTGCTGTATGATCTATGCCCAAATCCCTTTTTGGGGCCTCTGTGAAAATACTGTGAAAACTTTGTATTAGTATGTTCATTTTATAATCAGAGAAAAGGAAGCAGTAGAGACATGAACTAATATACTCCCCTAAACTACCTGAATATACTGGTCTATTGGCTATTCTAAGCACAAGTGGTAATAAAAGCAGCTTGTGGCATATACTAATTTGCCACAATGTGTGTTAGAATTGTTATAGGGGAAAATTAGAAGAGTGTAGGATTACAAGTACAATTAATGTGCATCTGTGGAGAGGAGAGAAAGCAATATTGTTCGGTGCAGATGGCTGGCAAGTATGTTCAAATGTAATAAGGTGTTATCTTTGTGCAGTGCTGTGTCCATTCCTAACTGATCACCAGCAAAGACTATGAATAATAAAAAATATGAGATACAATCTGTCACCTGTTGCTAGGGTCAAAGTCTGGCACGGTATGCTTTTTATGGTTCCTGTGAAGTTAAGTTGCATATACGTAGCACTGAAAAAACAACCCTTAATATTTAAAGCTTTGAGGTGGTGGATGCATGGACTGAAAAGTGGCCTTACTGAATTCAGTTATGCAGATATATGTGTATGTGGTAGCATGTTCTTTTGCAGAATTTCAATCCAATAAATCAAAGATAATTGCTTGCATTTCATTTTAAAATATAAGAATGTTGTGAAGTCACACATTCAGAAGTCAGGACCCTTATTCAGCTTATATTCAGGTATGTCTGTATGCGTGGCAATATCTTTTTATTTTCTTGAAGTGTCTGCTTATATTTCATTCCTGTCCCCCATCACATTTGTTTGGAACAGTGCTCAGCATAATGGGGGGAGGTGGATGCTATTCTGTGTGTGTGTTCTTTGCAACAGTTCCTATGAGAAAATCTCTGTGTTATCCATTGGACATCGTAAAATGTTATCCTGAATAAATTATGAATGCTCATCTCCACTTTGTTCATCGTGTTCCATGTGTTGTACACCTTAAGTGTGGAGATGTGCTTTCAGTTACACCTCTCCATCACCACTTGTGTTACAGACAAATTCCATTGCAGATCTGGATAAAAGTTAATTGTAATGAGTCCAAAGGCCCCTAATTTATTCATCATTTGTCCCTACATATATTCTTAAAAGCTCACTGAATGAGGCAAAGGCAGGAAAAGTGGCATCTGGTTATGTAAACAGAGATCAGATCCTTACAATCCTTGGAGATGGTGTCTTCATTTGCGTCAGTGAACTGTGTCCCTGGTAGCATTATGGGCGATGCAGAGTGAGTTAGTAATGTGCAAGATCTGCTGGATTTCGCTGCTATTAGAGGGGGAAAACCTGCCACAAATCGCTTCCATTTCATTTGGAATGTATATCTTCACCATATGCGAGATCTGATGCTGGCCATTATCTCCAGATTAAAAACAGAAAAAAACATCTTCGGATTGCAAACAGCGTCAATACAGAAAAAGGGAAGTAGAAGATTAATTATGAATTAGTATTAAAGAGTAAACAATGTTGTAAATGCTAGTACAGGAATACAGATTATATCAAAGTAGAGTTTTAATGCTGTGTTTCTATAGCTTCCTCCCTGGCCTCCCCCCTCCCTGCCCGAAGGAAACACAAAGAACTTTATCACAGGAACAAAATTTTTAAATCCTCCAATATGGCTGATTTTTTAAAAAATTTGAATATTCTGAAAGCAGCAACCAAAATATTTGCTTCAGAGCTGTAGCCACAATCGACTATAACAGAACAGAACATAATCGGCCTCAAGTAGCAAAGTTTCAGAAAATCCAAATTGAGAAGTCATGCAAAATTAGTTAAGAGTTGTTGCTGTGTTAGTCTGATATAAATTTAATAGAAACAGTTTTGGTTTGTTGTTTGGTTTTGTTGGTTTTAATTTCTCAATTTATCATTAAAGTGATGAAATTATTTTGTTCTCTGCATCCACAGTCATGCTCAAGACAAAAGTATTTTCCTTTCAGGGCTATCAGATAAGTTGAATCATTTTACAATTCTTGTAAATACCCATAAAACAGATCTCCACCAGACAAATGATATTCTAAACCAAACTCTTTCAAGTTCTAGAGTAATACAGTTAAATGATGCAACAGCAGCATCAATATGAACTGCTATTTGAATTACTTTGATTGTAATGGTTCTCCATTTGGAGAGAAGTCTTGCTTAAGTAGGTAGCCCAAACTGAGTTTTGAAATCAGTGGTTTAGGCTTGAGGTTTTAATAATTTTACTTTAAAGCCAAGGCCAAATATAGTTTTGTTAACCTCCACGGTGTTTCTCTATATGTCGATCCTCTATTTTTTCTTGCCAGTTTAAATGGCAATAGTGGGAAGTACATTATAACATATGTGCTGTGCAAGGAATCACACAGAATCACAGAATCACAGAAAATTATGAGCTGGAAGGGACCCACAAGGATCATCTAGTCCAACTCACCATCTAACACCCGTACAGCGACCGAGAGCACATCCCAGAGCGTAACACCAACCTAGATGCCTCACAGTCTAGCAGGCCACTCCGAGCCGGAAGGGGCCCAGGGTCATCCAGCCCTACACCCCCCAGCTAGAACTCCCTCGCTGTGTTCTCAGTTTTTCTTCCTTTTTTGTGTATTGGTATATTTGCTCGGTTTGGTTTTTTTTCTGTTTGTTTGGTTTTAAACTTTGTAGGGTGTTTTTTTAGAAATAATAGAAAGGGAAAAGGTGAAATCACATTGCATACAACACCTTCCCTTGAATTTAGGATTTTGCCAAGGGGCATAGTACCTCCCGTGGGATAGTTATATCCATGTATTACCTTGTAACTTATTCACTTGCTGTGCTGTTACTCAGTGCTGTGATGGATGTGGCAAGATGGTGTAGTTGTCAAGCAGTTGCTTGGTCACAGCTACAATGATTTAAATAGATCAAGCAAGTAATATTAAAATTCAACCACTTTCCTTTGGGCAGGAGGGGTTGGACTAGACAGTCTGCAGAGTTTCCTTCCAACCTCACCTGAGCTGTGGAGTAGGAAAAATGCAGCTCAAGGATCAATGTAATTTTATTTATTTATGGGGTTTTCTTTCTAAATTAGTATAATTTTTTTCTTTTCAATACACTGCAGTGTATTACAAGGAACAAGCATGAGGAGAATGCTTTCTGAAATTCAGAAGGCCTTATTTTCCCCCTGTGGTTTACTTAACTTGGCTGTTTGTATCTATACATGAATCACACATAAATAGGACCATCTTTACTGGATAGTCTTTAAGATGCAGCTTGCAGAACTGAGAATTACAGTGGAAAAACACATTTCTGAAAAATATGTAAAGATTTTTATCAGGGAAGGAGGAACTTTAGAGAGGACTGCAAGATTCTGTCTTCATTTTATTTCTTTCTTTCTGTATTTAAAGCTACTTGTCTGGAAAAATACCTTTGGATGAACTTTCTTTTTCTGGGCCAAGCAATATGAAGAAATTGAAAAAAAATTATAATGTGTGATAGCATGTTTCAAAGAACAATCATATGCCCTGCATATAGACTTTTTAAAAAACACTAGTGTGAAAACAATACAATGCTAAAAGTGTATACTTGACTCTGATTTTTCAAACCTTGTTTTGGATTTTTCAAGTACACTGGGCTGCTCTAAAAAAAATCATATGTTCATTATGTATACAAAAATATATAATATACAATTCATAATAATTTTAAATACTTTATAATATCACTTATTTTTGATGTAAGTATCAGTGTGTAGTATTTGCGAAACTAAACTTTTAAAAATCAGGTTGTGTTTGAAATCTGCTTTATGTTCAGGACAGCTCTTTTCTCTAAACCTTACCGTAGCTAATTAAATGACCTCTTGTAACAAACTAAATTTTGTAATTTAAAAATCGAAAGACAAACCAAATTTTCCTATTGCTAAAAGTATTATTCTTCTATGCCAAAAGTTATATATGGAAATACATACTATGGAACTGTTTCCCTGTGCATATCTTTTCTTCCTGCCCCTGCATTCCCTATTTCAGTAACATTTCTATTTCCCTTGTGTACCCACGTTTTTCATGGTTTTTTCTCTACTTCATTTTTCTCTATTAATACTGATCTCCTTTTTCTTCCTCCCTCTTTTACTGCTGTTGGTGAATGTAATAAGCTCATAAGAAATACCCTGCTGAGACAAACCAATGGTCCACATCAGCCAGCAGTCAGTCGCTGGCAGTGGCAACACAATGTGTCACTTAAGGAGGGTAATAAGTTAGATCACTTTGTACAGCCTATTCCCTGTCTAATCTTCCATCATCCACCATCAATGGATTTGAGATGCCAGAGAGTGTATCCTTATCTGGTCCTTTCAAAATGCATTTATCAGGAATGTCAATGAATTTGTCTAATGCCTTTTTGAACCTTCTGATGCTGTCGGCCTTCAAAACCTCCTATGGCAGCAAATTTCAGAAGTTCATTAACCTGTTGTGTTAAGAAGTACTGTTCCCTTTTTTTCTTTTTTAAACTAATCTTTCATTTCCTTTGAGTACCTCCCTGGTTTTGCCAAATAGGTTTAGCTTACCCACTCACTTGATTATGTAAATCTTAGTCATACCCCTCCACAACATTCTCCTCTCCAAACTGAAGTTGAAGCACTTTTAGCCTTTCCCAATAAGGCTTGTGTCCATCATCTTGAGCATTAGTTGTCTTCTACAGGGAAGACAACTCTGTATCAGCTCTGTCTTGACTACTTCTAGATGTGGAGATTAGAGCTCTTCAGTTCTAGTACAGTTCTCAAGTAATGGGCTCACACAGGTTTTAAGTAGCAGCAAAATTATGCTTTCTGTGTTATTCTTTATGTTCTTCCTGGTGATGTACAACATTTCTTGGCTTTTTGAGTTGCAGCTGCATATTAAACCAGATCACAGAATCACAGAATACTATGAGTTGGAAGGGACCCACAAGGATCATCTAGTCCAACTCACCATCTAACGCCCGTACAGAGACCGAGAGCACATCCCAGAGTAGTAAACATAAACCTAGTTCCCTCACAGGCGCACAGGCCACTCTGAGCCAGGAGAGGCCCACAGGACCATCCAGCCCTACACCGCCCAGCTAGACCATGTCACTAAGCTCCTCATCTAGTCTTTTCTTAAACACTTCCAGGGATGGTGACTCCACCACCTCCCTGGGCAGCCAGAGGAATGCCAACTATGCCCGCAAAACTCTTTTCCTGAGCTGTAAATGGTAGTTCCAAATTCAGCATTGTGTAGGCCTAGTTAAGACTTTTTTTTCCTCTACATGCCTTATCTTACATCTGTCCGCACTTAAATTCATTTGTCAACTTCTTGCTCTCTTAAGTCAGGCTAGTGAGTCCTTTCAGAAGTTGATCACCGTCAGTATTAAATTTCACCGTCCAAAGGGTATTACTATCAACTTCAATATCTTTTATAGGTCATTAAAGACAATGAATAAAATTGGTCCAAGCACTGTTCCATGGAGAACTCTACTTGTGAATTTTCTCCATGGTAAAAATCCATAAAAGTCTGTCCTTATTTTTCTGTTACCTAGCCAGCTTTCAGTCCACAAATAAACCCATTTATCCAGTCCCAGGACACCTTTGTTTCTTTAAGATCTTTGCTGTGGGGTGTTATTGGAAGGCCTTTGGAACACTTATGTATAGTCATATCCCCTTTATTTGCATGCATGCTGACAGCTTCATAGAGAAAATTAGTTGGTCAGGATTTCCCGTTGAAAAAACTCTACTGGTTTCTGCAACAGTCCTTATCCGTGTGCTCTGTTAGGCTTTGGTTTACCACCTTGCCAGGGACTGCAATCAGCCTTCTCAGTCTACAGCTCCAGAGACCCATTTGGAAATGGTTTTCTCCAGATGACTCTTTCTACATTTACACCAAGGAAAACAGCTGTCTGTGGGTATCTTTAATAAAAATTGAAAATGTTAGGTTTGTAGAATATTCTGTGAATGTGCTCAGAAACCCTGGTCCCTAATATAGGTTGAGGGGTACATAGAATCCATAGCTTGGGTTTGGAAAGTTTTAGCTAAGCCATGATTTTTACAAAAAATACTCCTCTGAAAAATGAGAATTTAACTAATAAAAATTTATTTCTCCTGTATTGTTTACTTAGGTTGGAAGCCTACTGATATCTTGTCCTCTTTTCATTTTTCGTGAGCAGGAATCAGTTTTACCAAACAGAGATTCAAGACACAGAGGCCCATAAATTAGGGATATCATGGTTTTATAGCAATATAATAAAGCACCCATTTTCACCACTACAACCTCTGAGTACCACAGTACTAAAAATAGTACTGGAGTGGTGAAAATGCTGTAACCATTGATGTTTGATTTCCTACATAGCTGAATAAAAGGCTTAGAGAGGTTTCAGTCAACATTTCATCCTCTGCTTTGTAAATTAGTCCAGTACTTCTTCCATGAGATTTGTGTGCGCATGCTGGTCACAATCTGGAAGCAGATTCTACATCCTGAATCGCAGGCTTAGAGTGCGTAGTTCAATTTCAACCAATAGACATCTTCTCAAAATTTATTTACCTAAGGAAATCACTTGCTGTCAGACGTTTCGCAAAACAGGGTATCTATAAAATATTAGTGGAAGAGTTATGACTTTTAAGTTCCTGCAGATTAGCAGAAGCACTTTCGGCTATGAACCTTATTAATTAGCTGATACATAAATTTAACAGCCGATACCTTAAAATTTGGTTTAGTTCTGTATTTTCTGGAGCTATTTAGAGAATATTACAATCACTTTTTAAAAATGGTGTCTTTGCAGGCTGATATAAACTACTACGGAACAAAAATTAAGAAAAACTCTTATACTGAAAATTTGCGTTATGCACCATGTGAACAATTTTTCTGCATATTGCATATTATTTCTTTATTGCATATTATTATACTTGTCCTTTTTTTTTTCTCCAGCTAATGAAGTATGTCATGGTGTCTTAGAAAAAGATTGTTATGTTCTGTACAGGATATTAAAATGTTCATTAGTAGATTACTAGCAAGACCAAATAATCAATTTCCTGTATTAATTTAAGTAAATCTGTTGTGTAAAGATTACTTTAATGGCATATTCAACCAATTCACTACTTAAAATGATTTTTTAAAAGGATTTAAAAGAGAATAACAAAACTGAACAAAGATTTATGCTGAAATTGCGTCTGCATTTGTAGCTGTTCTGTTTCAAATAAATTATTTTGCTCATTGCACATAAACTGCATGTCCTAGGGAGCACAGGCTGCCTCTAGAGACAGCATGCCAAAAAAGGAGGCATAAAAGGAAGATGGATAATGTAGAGAAAAGCAGTCCTGGCTCCATCTGCCGTCTGTTTGGTTTTTTCCTCCCTCTTTTTTTTCCTTTTTTTTTTTCTTGGAGCATTTGGGGTCGTTAGGTGCTGTATTTCTTTGAACACAGGCTGTGTTTTTCTGCATATATTTTCTATTTTGCCTGCTATTGAGATAATCTAATTTGGAAAAAAAATATCTGCTTTGGTTTGCATTTCTGAGTACCATTGACAGTGTTGTTCTATGCTGTTGCTAGTAGACACAACTCAGATTAAATAGGAATGTTGGTGTGGGGTTTTTTGTGCTTAGATCAAGTTAATTTGGTGACTTGCTTCTCTTCATCTCTATTAGTAAATGCTGTAAGGAAGCCCAGACAGTTCTGGAATTATTCATCCTTGCCTGTATGTTCACATAAGATGTGTATTGTCTACTTTGAGTGCGAGATTTTCATGTCAGTTTTTCTCACAGTCCTTGGAAAGAGAAGGGTTGTTGGAACAAAGGTGAGGACAAGAATCTGGGAGTCTGGAATGCTGCAGCTTTTCCCTGTTCTTTTGTTAAACAGGATTGATCTTTGGAATCATTTCCGAGTCTGCTCTACTTTTGCCACAACCTCAATCACAGACATCTTTTCTGACTTAACTCTCTACTTTATACATTGGATCTACTTCCAAAATGGTTTTGTCGTTTTAGAGTCCTGATAAATATAAATATTTTACTTGAAAATTGACATTGACTTGGACATTCAAGAGATTTCAACAAATTATTATTTTTTTTAATATGTCTTATACAAATGGCAGAATTTTGCATTCACAAAAACTTCCCAACTGGAATTAGTCTAAATCCTCAAATTTGGAAAATGGCTGCAAAATAGAAATAACACTTTTGAGGCAATCCTAGACTTCAAAATGTTTTATGTCAGCATGATCCTGAGGAGATGTCACTGTGCTTCTAAAACATAGTTCTGAAATACAAGACCCAATTAAAATTTCCAAATGAGACGTCTGACCGTAGATTGCAGAAATACTGAAACTACAATGCAGATGCTAAATACGTAGTCAAGAATGCAAATAAGGTTTTAAAAATATTGGTGTTTGCATTCTTAGATCTTAAAAATAGTACTGAAAGCTCCAGTCTTAGCTAAACATCAGAAAAGCTTGCTGCTACTGGAACAGATAGAAATTCAAATTTTATTGTAGAGAGGATTTCTAAACATTAGTAATTAACAAAAGATAATTGGTGAAAAATATGGGCTTTTTCAGATAAGGAAGAACATCTATTCACCAGAATATAGAAGCCAATTAGTACTGCATTTAGGCTAAATATTCAATATACTAGGAAATACTAACAATTCGTGATTTCTCCTGGTTTTGTGCTATGAGAGTAAAATAATTTTAATTTTATTGTGCAAATCTAGTTGCAACTTAGATGTCAAAATAAAAAACTTTAAGTAATCCTAACGCTTACAAAGATGAGAAGGTTAAAAAAACCCAAATCCCAAAGTAAACTAAGCCAGAAGCAGAGTTGTGGAGATGTTTGATAAATGCCTACATTAACATAAAAGTGAGTTACTTTTCTCCAGCTTACAGAAGTAGCATATGCTTCTGGATTTTTGCAGTCTAGAAACTGATCATTAGACATTCTTTAAACAACCTCCCTTATCAGCAATAATTAAGATATGAGACAAGTAAGATCTCTTTTAAGGAAGTGGTTATTTGCTGAAAAACATGCATTTGGTTGTTCCCAAACTGCTTGTGACTGTCAATTCAAGTGTTTCCAGCTGTAATGGAAGAGTTGGAGTGATACAGCTGTGAAATCATCAGCTGCCTTTTACTCAACAGGTCTGCAATTAAGGAGTCCCTTTTGTTGAATTTGTTCCATAGGGAACTGCTGAATGCTTCAGCAGACATAGTTCTTGAAAGAGATGACTTCAAGGAAGAAGAAAATGTATCAAAAAATTAAATTTCATTCACTTGAGAGTACTTCCTCTCCGATCCCAACCACATACTAAAAAGAGTCAAACCTAGAGTTCAAGGTTTTGTTTTGTTAAATAAAACAAGACATTATTATTATACTAAAAAAATACTTTTCTTACCCATTTTTATGTAAGCAGTCACACACACAAATTAATTACAGTTCATTTTTATGCATATTTTTATGGTCTAGTCTAGTTACTTTTGAATTAATTGTTACGTTAGTGTTCTTCCTCATCAGATTCTTCCTCATAAGAATCAGGCAAGTCGTATGGGTCATAACCTCCAGTTTGAGTTAACTTAAAATATTGAGATAGCCTTCAAGGATGCGTGCATCATGCTCAGTTCTTTTATTCCCCAAAGTATCTCTGCAAAAATTAGAATTAAAAGCATAGTATTATAAACAAAGATTAAGAAAGGGCGAGTGATTCATTTGCTCATTTTGAGAGCATCTTCTCTGGCGTCTTTGTTTTTTAAATTGATATTAAGGATTTTTACCTCATAGGCTCAATTCAGTTTATTGGTTTGTTGGATCTCTTCCCCTGGACGAGTTCCATTTCTTTCTGCTGAAGCTGTTTTGAGGTTATTTCTGACAGTGTTTTGAAAGCACGTTATGAGTCTTTTGAAAAAAAAAATTACAGTTCAGCTGCCTTGGATATTGAGGATATTTTTCAGTAGGCAATATATACCAGCTGTATAATGAGGTATACTTTGAAATCTACTTTGTTACAATGAAACCCTTTAAAATATGGACTACTGAGTAAAAAGCACAACTAGAATTTCAAAATAATATTCAAAATACTATATCCTTTTAAATACCTCTTTTGAAATGTATTGCAAAGTACTGCAATAGTATATAGAAAAATATAGATTTTCCTCCTCTACACGTAACATGAAACATCTGTACTGTTGTGTGTGGTTGCAGTTCAATCACTCTTGGTCCTTTGTTCTGTTTCAGACGGTTCGCCATGGTTTTCCTTATCTACCCACTGCCTTAGCTTTTGACCCAGTTCAGAAAATTCTGGCAATTGGAACAAGAACAGGAGCCATACGAATGTATCCTTTCTCATTCAGAATTTACACAATTTCTATATATTTGTAACACAGTGATGTGAATTATCTTCTACAAGCAGTCAGGTAAGGTTACAGTTCATGTTGTTATGTTCTACTTCATTTTGCTTTACTGAATGGACTGGAAAAGAATGTGCTGTTGAGGAATTAACCAGGTCCTAAGGAACCCAAAGAAAAATGTTTAACAAAGTTTTTAGTGTATGGTTTTGACATATATTGGTTAATATAAAATAGAATTGATTTTTTTCAGCATGAAAAGTAAAGGTAGACAACAAAGTGGTAATGAGCAGGTTGTGAATGTCGTGCTAGCAATAAATAAATTCATTGCTGCAATGCAGTTAGCCAACTGTAGACATCTTCACTGTAGATATTTATGTATGAAATTACTTAGACTCTTTTAAGTGAATGGTGGGGAATAAGTGATTTAGAGCAGAATTCATCTGTTCCCAGAGAAGAAGGTGAAACACTGTAAAAATGCTTATTTCTTTTCATTAATTATAAGAGTACTTCAGTGCCAGCAATTTCTGTGGGAATGTTTATGCAATAGGGATTTTAAGTTAGAAGTCTACACAGAATAAATTTAATATAAAAGTAATGAAAATTTGAAGACTTTGATTTAAAAAAAAATTGAGAGTATTTAAATGTGATGTATTTAAAAATGTTTCTCTACATAATTTTCTTGGTTTGACATGGTTCGGATGCATTTCAATTTGGTGAAAATACACATAAAGTAAGGGACAAAAGGAGAAGGAATATTATAGAAAGGTTTAAAAGTTAGAGGCTACAGAATTAATAAACCAGTATTTTTTACAATTTTTATGTTGCCAAATGAATTATGTGTTTATAATAAGGGACAATGCTGTATAAAATACCAATCTTGTACTTTCTGGTTCTTTTGCTATCCCTGTTCCTCAGGTAATTATAAACCTAATATACACAAAGGCGGGTTACAAATTAAGGAAAAATCTCCTCCTGGAAGACCAGCCTGTTCTTCATGTAACATGACTAAAACTTGTTGCCTCCATTTTTGAGTGCTCTTGGTCTGAACAGTTACATTTTCATTAGCCTCATTTTCTATCTCATCCCGAACTTCCCACAAGACTCAACTGAACTTCTCGTTATGGGACAAACTTTGCTTTGATAGCTCTGCTCTTAATATTTATGTATACGAAGTAGCTTGAATAAGTTCTGTTCAGGTACAAAGGAAAAAAATCCTCTAGAATTTGTGCACTTCTGGAAGTGCAAGTATAATGGTCGTGCTTTATTCTGCTTTTTAGAGGTATGCAAGGTTAGAAAGCTGGAGCTTTGTCTCTCAGACCTTCACTGGTGTTTTCTGTGAGCGAGGATATTAGGAATTGGAGGGTAACGTAGAGATAGGAGGAATACCTTGCAGAAGATTGCTTCCTGAGCCTGTCTCTTCTTTCCATCTCAGCAATCTGGCTTTTCTAGGAGCAGTGCTGTCACTGGCTGGGTGTCCTGTATCTTTTATAAATCCCTCCTTTGAGAAAAATTCAGGTACAGAGCCTGTATTAATACAGGTTCATGTAGAATGAATGTAAAGCTGCATGCCTCCTGCCACAGGAATGGAACATGAAGTTAGAAACAGCTTATATAAATTCTGTATGTATCTTCTGTAAAAATAGATTATAAAGAGTTAGAGGAAGAAGGAAAAAACTGTTTTTCTAAACATCCTTCCTTTTAACATCTCTTCTTCAGTTTTGCTGGCAAACTCCTACCTCATTTATGGAAAAATTTCTACCAGTTCTAGTCTCTGAATCAAACAAGAACATCAAGACTACTAGGGATTTTTTTTTTAAAGATATGTCATAACATAACATAAGTGCTTCTCAGCTTAGTCACGCAGAGCCTGTTTGGCTTAATTGAGCCCTGAGTTAATGGAAACTGTGCTTTGAAGACAGAAGGTGCCATAGAAAGAATTACTTATTTTTTCATTTTAACTAAGGCTTCTACACCTGGCTCTCCAAGTTTCACAGCACATATTGCTTAAAAAGCCTGGTTGTGGACTAATAATTTTGCAAGGGCCTAGGACCACACATGGAACACACTCATTTCAGCCAGTCTGACTGCAACCATTTGTAATTCTGGAAATCAGGTAATAAAATTCAAATCAAGATGTAACAGACTTGTACTGAAAGTACAATTCATAATAGATTTTTTTAAACCTGGAAAAAGTAGAGATTTTAGTGTCTAAATCTTCCACAGAATCCTGTAAAAGTACTTTTTAACAGAACAGCACACTTTCATTCTGCTATGAGTATGTTAAGTAAGGAAAAGATAATTCATTCCATACATATGTTGTGTTTGGCAGGTGCTTCTAAAGAGTACTGTGAATAGAGTGAAAGGACAGACTGTTTGGCTCCCATCAGAGAAATTCACGCAATTATTTATTTGTTCATGTATTGGTAGCACCAAAAGGCCCCAGTTTGGGTCAGAATCTGTTGTGCAGGGCAGCCCAAAGGCATTAGAGGACTGAATTTATGTCTTGTATCCATCCGGTGACGTAGACAAGTTTTTCCCGTGACCAGTGTAAGTCACATAATGGTATTGTTGCTTCCTTTTTTTTCCTGAAAGTTTCACAAAAGTATTAGTGTTTTGATTGGTCACAAGATAACAGGTCTCAAAACACAAGTTGTTTGAAATGAAGTGTGTACTTCTGTGTTGTGAATTAATGTTTAACATCGCACCTTCGGGTGATCATTTCAAGTGATCCAGCAGCAATACTCAAATTAACTATGCTAAATTGGCCTGAAATAGAGTATATTATTCATAAGTTGCCATTAGAATACAGAGATAAATGAAAGTTCATTTTGGCATGACAGTCAATTTGTCTTTTCTTAGGTTTCTTTTCAGGGTGCTTGATGCAACTCTCTAGCTTCTATAGCACAGGGAATTGCTGTTGCTATGCTCCACAGATCCTAGCAGTCTCTGTGGGATTCTTAAGGATCTTCAAACAGCAGGGAAGGTTTTACCTACGGTGGGGGGTGCTGGGTACTGGATCCTCATAGGCACAGCTGAGCTCCAGCCCCCAGAATGAGAGTGCACTCCAGATCATCAGTGGAGCAGTATCTTCCTATTCCCTACACAAGCTAACAAAATCTGCAAATAAATGTCCAGAAACCCACTCCTGGGACAGTAGTTGTTGTATCTGGTCATTCTTTTCCTTTGTGCTAAACCCAGCATTTATTTCCCCTCTGTGGTCTTTTTTTTCCTGTTTGGAACCTTTTCCCAGATCCCATATGTTTGATCATTGCACAGATGATTGCTTGATACCTGGAATATCTTTGCTTTGGGAAAATACATTCTGTTGAAGAGGGACTATGAAATTCATTGTCTTACTGTCTCTATATCCTTCTTCTCTAGTTCCAGCCTAGGGACTGGAAAGCCTTCTGGTGCTTACACACATTAAAACAAAGTCTGCAGTCTCAAGTTACTATCAGAGAAGGTTCTGTATCGCCATACAAGGAGGAGAGAAATTAAGAGATTTGGTCAGTCTCTTCTTCGCTTCAGAGGAAAAAGAGGACTCTGGGTGTTTCTCCCAGTCTCAATCCAAATAAATAGATTAAAATCAGTGTTGTTAACAATGATTATTCCAGTAAAAGATCTGAAGAAGTGGCAGGTTGTGCTCAGATTTCAGGGTGCATATTTCTATATTGTCATTTATTCAGCTGGCAAATACTTGTTAAAATTCATTGGAAGTACTTTCTGGAATCACCAAGTCCTTTCCTTTGGAATTCTTCCATTGCATCAAAGATGTGCTTAGCCTATACAGCCGCTCACTTCAAACATATAGGATGAAACATCTACTTATTTTGGCATTGAGCTGCTGGTTATTTAGTGGTCAACTGCAGTGAGAAATTCTGAAACAGACTCATCTAAAGCTATTATCATCTTTGCTTATTATGAAGTGAGAGAAACTTTTAAATCCAGTGCAAAGTAAACAACCTACTGGGTCCAGGGTGGCCTCCACACCACTGAAAGCTAATTGACCATCAAACAGGCTTAAATTAGTAATATGTTTTTGTACATATTATAATGTTGTCTGTTGTTGTCATTGATACATATTCTTTGGACTAATGGGCTCCAGATTGTCATGGATGCAGGTTATGATTTATGCAAATCTTCATTTTCACTGTTGCTTGAGCAGAAATATACACCATCCACAAGACGCAAGGTTTATCTAGTAGGCATAACAGCTTGCTGTGTTCCAATGTCATCAGACAATATAGTGGCCATTTTATACCTAAGCAAACAAAATTATTCTGACTCACTAACACATGAAAGTGGAAGTGTTGCTCTGCCCCCACCTTTGCCTTAGATGCACAGTCCTGACACTTTCTTTGCTCTGATTCATGTTGCTGTGAGCAATCCCAGGCACTAACCTGGCAAAATACCAGTTCTTTTTTGCTGTGTTAGTTTTTTGCCAGATTAGTGAACTGAATTATTTGGTGCTTACCTCTGATGATAGTCAGAATTATGTAAAGATACTCAAGGAGTGCACAATTGGGACTCGACAGAGGGAAATGAAGATGAAACAAAATCTTGGCACCAAGGAGTAGGTTATTAAATTGACTTGTATCACTATGTGAAATTGCATCTGAGAAATCCAGCTATGGGAGATTGCAGCTGTCTATGAAATTTGCTACAAAATGTAAAAATAGCCTTTCAATTTTGAGTGGTATGGAAGATAACATCTCTTTTCATTACATTTGAAAACTCTTCATGTAAAGCCATTTGCAAATTACAACAATTTTACAGGTTCTGCTGAGGTGACGTTCTACTTTAGGATCATCTTTGGAATCGTTGTTTTCTAGCCTGCTTTATGTGTTTCTTCCTATGCTTTAGTAGCAAGAGTGATTTTTTGAATATCAAATATGGTACAGCAACACTTCTTTTAAAAGGTACATTTTGTGAAAAACCAAACATGGCTTCAAGAAGACCAATGGCATCCTGGTCTATATCAGAAATTTCATGACCAGCAGGACAAGGGCAGTGATCATCCCTCTGTACTTCACACTGGTGAGGCCACACCTTGAGTCCTGTGTTCAGTTCTGGGCCTCTAACTATAAGGAAGATGTTGAGTGCCGGAGCATATCCAGAGAAGGGAGACAAAGCTGGGGAAGTGTCTGAAGCACAGATCCTATGAGGAATGGCTGAGGAAGCTGGGGTTGTTTAGCCTGGAGAATAGGAGGTTGAAAGGAGACCTTATTGCTCTCTACAACTCCCTGAAAAGCCAAGAGGAAATGGCCTCCGGTTGTGCCAGAGGAGTTTTAGGTTGGATCTTAACTGGAAAAATAATTTGATTGTTATACCCTGGAACAGAATGCCCAGGGAAGTGGTTGAGTCACTATTTCTAGAGGTGTTCAAAAATCATGTAGAGGTGATGCTTAGGGACATGGTTTAGAGGTGGATTTGTTAGTGCTGGATTAATGGTTGGACTTGATAGTCTTAGAGGTCTTTCCCAACTTAAGTGATTTAATGAGAGTATCTTCATTCCTTGCATGAAACAGCCAGTTGTCATGTCTTTGATTCCAGAGTTATTGTGCCAAGTAAAGGGGAAGGGGAAATCTAAATCCAAGATAGCTGTGAACACTATGATTCCTTAGCAGCTGATGCACACAGAGAGACTGTATTCCTGGGAGGTAAAACTGAGGCTGTTTGTGCACTCTAGAAAGAAAAAAATCCAGCAAAGAAATTAATAGCACTAATTAAATCATTGCTTGCAGAGTTCTGAGCAGGCATTGAATTTTACAGTAGTTAAAGGAAATGTGGTAAAGAATATTTGACATCAGGTTGGATGTACTTTAAAAGAAAAGAGGAGAATATAACTTTGAGGTTTCAGTCTGTGAGAAGGATGGCATAAGGTCTAAATATAAAGTGTGCCAGATTTACTCTCCCTGGAACTGCTGTCTCTTAATCTAAACAAGCTTTCAGTAGATCTTTATCCTTAAAATAGGCCAACTGTGTTCTATGCTGTTTACTCTATGTGGTTTATTGGGCAGATGGAATGGGGGAAGCACAGACAAGATCATAAAACCAAAGTTCTGTTGTTTGACTTGAAGGAGTCATTGATACATTTCATCTTTTATCTCATTGTGCAATATATTTGAGATTTTTCCAGAGAACTCAAGTGATTCAGGAACACAAACTTCACTGAGTCAGTACTCCTATCATAAGTTCTTTTAAAAATTCCCTTGGAAATCAACACATACAAATATGTGTTTTTGTGTGTATAGATCATTTGATTTGGAGCTGATGTCTGCATTTAAAAAAAGCATTCTAGAAGTTTATTACAAGATTTGTATATGGTAAAGAAACCCCAATTTATATTGAAATGATGACTAGCAGTGATAGTCAGCCATCCTAAAGAAGTGGTGCGTCTTAATTAGACCTTGTGTGAGCTTTAGAGCTTTCCCTACCTTTTTTGTTCAAAACTGCCTGTCTATCACAGAAGTGTTGACATACACAGGAAGTAATGCACATCAATTTACCCTCCTTTCCAGTCTGCTAATTATCTTTTTTAGACATATATCCGTGACCTAAATTTGGCAAACATCCTTAAAGCACAGAAATTTGTAGTCATACTATACACTTAGTTATTTATTTTGACTCTTTTCTTCTTTAGATTTTATCTGGCAGATACCCTTGATGATAGAGGGAAACGATATTTCTCCAAATAACTTCGGAAAACTAACATCTAGTGAAGTACATAGGCACATACATGTACTGGGAGTCTTTTAGTGTTGTGAAAAGAGGCTTATTGTTGTCTAGCTACAGGCGCTCATTCCATTTAAATTCTTAATGGCTTCTTAAAGTTAGGTGCCTTTCTAGCACACATGTTGTTTATGGAGGGAGACCATGGACAAAAGGCAACTGTGGAGAATTGAATATCCGTCATGAGGTAGAAGGCTGCAATGACTATCTGTCTCTGCTTTGGGAATACCAATGTAGAAGAACTTTGGAAGTTTCTGGAACCAAAGACATCCACCTATGAAGATCTTCTGCAGCAAGGAACATGAACCACATGATGGTGGTTCAGTAAGAAATGGGTAAGACAGGGTCAAGCACTATTTCAGCCAAAAGCTTACATATAGTTGGAGGACAAAAGCACAGTTTTTCATGAGGTCTGAGAAATGGGGAGATGGACAAAATAGCAACTATGACCTCCTTCAGGAGACAGGGAGGGAAAAGTTTCCTTGAAGAAGTTCTCCCTCATCCATTGTCAGCTCATTCCCTCTTTCCCTAACTGACTTAGTTTCATTCCAGTTCTTATAGTTCATAGATTTCTATTCCTCAGCCCTGACCTGTCTTTTTTTAGTGGCATCAAACAAGCAATATTCTTTCAATCTCCATCTTTCACCTGACCTGTGCAAGGCAGTCTTTGAATAACATATTTTTCTAAGGAAATTGTTTGAGTCAAGAACCAAGATATTTTCCAAGTGCTTCAGATACAGCACTCAAAGCCACAGATGAGTACAAAAGAAGAATAAAAAAAGAGCATCATAGGAGAAACCAAGTTGTCCAAAGAGATTGTGGATCAATAGCTATCAGAGAATACATATCTTAAGCAGACAAGTCTTAGAGGGCATCAAAGAATGAAAACATGATGTCAGTCTCCTCATCCAGGTAGAGCACAGGGAGGGGAAATGACCCAGAAATTTTGTGAGGCTGACCTTCTTCAGTGTTGTTATGAAGGAGGTCATAGATAGGAATGTGTATGTAGAAGTCATCACTGCTTAAACATATTTCTACCAACCCACTCAATTCCGTTCTGGACACACCGTAAATTCATATCTCTCCTCAGTTATGTACACAAGTACCATCCTCAGTGCCTGGATCATTTGGAGATGGTGGAGGGTAGTGCTTCAAAAATAACTGGGCACATTAAACTCCAGTTTCTTATATAACCTCTTTCACTCAGACAAGCATTTTTCATTCACTGGTTCCCATCAGTGTGCAGATATCCAGCCATTTCCTGGGAAGCAGGGCCTCAGCACCTTGAACACTTAGTCACTTGGGAGGACAAATGCTGTATCCACAAATGTCCCCATTTTCTCCTCCTTTCCTTGAGCATGATGTCATAGGGCGTGGAATATCCCTTTGGTCACATTGCATCTGCTGTCCTGTCTGTGTCTCCTCCCAAGCTCTTGTGGACCTCAGCCTACTCACGCTGGTGCAACGCGGGTGAAACAAAAAACTCAACACTGTGCAAGCGCTGCTCCACACTAGTAAAAATTCTGGTGTGTTATCAACAGTTTTAGTCTTGTATCCAAAACACATCACCCTACAGACTTCCATGAAGAAAATAATCTCCATCCCAGCCAGACTTAGTACACTTTTCAAAAATTCTGCAGTACTGGTTTTTTGAACAGTCGTGGTTTTCAAAAAATGATGACTGGCAATCTAGCGATCTTAACATACTTGTAAAATTGTAAGACCAATAACTTGAGCAGAAGAAGAATTTCACAATTTTCTCTCTAATTATTGGCAATAGCTATGCTTTTCAGTAAAGATTATCTGGATTTTTTTTATTTTTTACTAAATAAATATTAGCATGTCTCTGGGTATATTTACATGTTGATGTTCAACATTAGCTCTAATGTAATCTAAGGTAATCTAGGAAAGAAGAATTGGAATTTGATTTTTTGTCTTACAGTTGATTGCTGGTTGGGGTTTTTTTGTGCTTGCTCCTAGAAAGCTAAAGCCCTCATCACCCAGTACTCTAGATTTTAAGCAGCTACAGCAGGTGCATTTAAAATGCTAAGACTTTTAGATGAGTATGAGTTTCTATTTTGTTATTTATCTGTATTTTCTACAATGCAAAATTGATAGTTCTGTCACATACTTACATATTTCAATTGCTTCAGTAAATAAATAAGAATTGGCTCAATTATCCGGTCTGATCTGAAACACTGCAATTTCAGATGCATTGTGCTTTTATTATGAGATGAATCAATGTGCTGTGTGGTAGAAGAGTACTAAGATTTGAGTAGATTCATGTAGTAGGCATGCTCATGGATAGCTTTAGTCAACTGTATGTTCTGTGGGAAGCCTATGAATAGAACTTGCAAACCTGGTCTTTTAAAATATTTTTTCCCGTATTATTTGCACTAAGTCCAGAAGTTGAAATAATTTCTTGATTTCATGTGGATAGATGTTTGGCCCAGTTCCCATTAGATTATAACAGCTGTGCTTTCTTTTTCACAGCCATTTTATTAACCTCAGTCTGCAGATTTTGAGACATTCCACCTAAAGTTAAATACTTAAAGCTAAGGAGAAGTTGGTACAATTAATCAATTCTTTATCTGTTGAAGAACTGGATTTAAAATACATATGATTTGGTTAGGGAAGGTGTCTTGTATTTCTTCTACACCCATCATGTACTTTAATTTGTAAATTATTTGCATAGTTTTAAGACCAGTTTATTTTAGCTAACTAGCAAAACTCATGAGAGGTATTTAATTTTGAAACCCATGAATAGATCCTCCTATATAAAAAGCAAGTTAAAAGTTAATTTTGAATTTGGTAATTTTAAACAGAAAATAGAATGCTAGAATGAGAAGTGTTTAGGTATTGTTCATGAAAGTAAATGTTCATGCAAGCAAAGTAATGTTTATTTCCTTGTTAATGTAGCTCCTGAAAGATAAGACTTCAGGGTAATGCAGAACAGACATTCTTTACCTATGTCTTATTTCACTGTGGAGAGTAACATAAACACCAATACATAAATAGGGCACAAGTAACGCTTCCTCTCTTTCTTAGTTTTCGAGGATTTTCCAACTGGTATGAATTGAGCCATGAAACATCTTAATAGAAGTTGTGCATGCCAATGTTTCCCCACAGTATTTTCAGGCCAAAATGATTTTACAGATTCACAATTCTTCCACATTTTCAATTTGTCCTTTTCTTCCTTGTTCTCCAAAAGATTTGAGCAATTTCTAATGATACTTATTCATTAAGACTGTATTTTCTTTGTATTATGCTAGTTACAGACTACTGCTTCTCCAGTTTCAGTTTAGGGAGTTGTTTATCTTCTCATTGAAGGATCAAGAGATTTTGTTTTTACTTCCTGAAGGAGCCAAGTCATCCAATTTACGTGTGAAATAGTTGTGTTAAGAAAACATATTAGCACTTAACAGATACAGTGTAGACTCTTAACAATACATCTGCTTACACACAGAACTTAAAATGTTAAGGAAGGGACTTTTACTAAACCACTAAGGGGAGATAATGGCACATGAAGCTTTAAGAGTTGACCCAGTGCATTGCTTTGCTCACAAAACCAGCCATAGTTAAATCTGAGATACAAAAAGCTGCATTGTGCTACCTAAGCAAGACTTAAGTGAAAGTCAGGCATTTGAAACTGAACTTCTAAACAGTTCTGCTCAATTTTCTAACCTTGCAAATGCCCAGGCTCTTCAGATGCTTTGTTGCCTGTGTAGATATCCGTAAGTGCCTTTGTTTTAAGAAGGTCAAGTAACTCAGTATCTGTCTCATGACAGGACCCTAATATGACTGTTCAGTCTTCTCCAGCAGCCTCTGTTAAAAGATTAAGATCTGACCGACTTTTTCAGAGCAACTCTCAAGGTCAGACTGAACATAAAATGCAGCGGTGGCTGCTACTTCTGAAACTTTGTGCCTCTGTCCACTGACTTGTACTGTGGATGTACTGACTTGAGATATGGGACTGTCAGTTCAATTTTCTCAGGAATAAGTTTAAACCTGCACATTCCATTACACACAAAAGCGTTTTTCCTGCCAGTCCATATGTGAGGTATTTTTCACCTTAAAGTGTTCCTCTTTGTAGGAAAAGCAAGCACAACCCCATCTTTATAGTTTAATTATTTAGTCACAAAATTTAAAGTAGGAGTCTTTCGCTCCAGTCTCTGCTCAAGGACTGTTTATGGCTTTTACTTCAGACAGTGATTACCTGCACTAGTTCACAGGTTATTCTGAGTTGGAAGGGACCCAGAAGGATCATCTAGTCCAACTCCCAGGCGAATGCCCACCCAGGGATCTAACACACAAGCGTGGTGGGGCACCATGCTCTGTCCATCCAAGCCTCCCATTGTCTAGGCCTTGTCACTGAGCTCCTCATTGAGTCTTCTCTCAAACACCTCCAGGGATGGCGACTCCACCACCTCCCTGGGCAGACCATTCCACTGAGGGATCACTCTCTCTGTGAACAACCTCTTCCTAACATCCAGCCTAAACCTGCCCTGGCAAAGCCTGTGGCCTTGTCCTCTTGTTCTGGTGCTGGCAGCCTGAGAGAAGAGATTCACACCCACTCAACTACAACCTCCCTTCAGGTAGCTGTAAACAGCAATGAGGTCACCTCTGAGGGTTGTAACATCTGAAGTTCTCATTTTTGTAGATCATATTATCTTAGCAAGACAGGTGGAATATCTAATTCTTAGTAGTTTCATGCGTTTGTTTCATTGTAGTTGCTCATAACATAATTTATATGGAAGATCAAACAGTACCTGATAGGTTTGGTAATTTCAAAGTAGCACTTAAATTCAGAGCTGCCTGTCTGCACCTATAGCTCTTGTCTTTGGTAGATGCATTTATTTTATATAATCATTGGATAGCGTACACAGATTGTAATAGGGTCTGGGACCTAAGACCTCTCTCTACATGCTAAAAACCTGCTAGCCATGATTTCTTGTTCCATCTCTCTTAATTAATGAGTCTTCCCTTCTCCCTCAAACTTCCATATCCTGCCCTTTTGAACTGACAGAGTCAGGAGTTACTGTAGTTCCAAGGAGGGTCTGGTCAGGACATTGTACTTGGAGCACTTTTATTTTAAGCAGAGTAACCGTTTATTTTTATTCCTTATTATTTCGGGATGCAAAAAATGTTGAACTCTTAATGGGTCCATTTTTTCATGCTTTATAAGTACACTTTTTCATTCATACAATGAGATGTCTGGTGGATAGAGACACCTGCAGATTCAGAATTGGCTACATGGAGTTTTGGAGACGAAAGTTTTCTTCTTTCACGCCTGAGACTTGCTTTTTCAAGTCCTTTGATCTTTAATAAAAACAGCCTTTAACTTGGTTCTGGCTGTTTGTATCTGTAAAATGGTAAAGTATCTACCAGTGCCAAGAATTTGTTACATTTTGTAAGTATAATGCGTGGTTGTACAATTCTTTTAAGATTAAGAATACCAGAATTATATTTTCCAAAACTGCAGACAAATTAAATCTTTACATTTACAACAGAGTGATGAGCACTGTTGCAAACATCTGTGGATTATCTGGTGTGTTTTAATCATGCCTTCCCAGGATGTGGTTTGGGGGATGAACAGCTAATTCTTGAACATGTATTTCTCAATAAAAATAAGATTACATATAAAAATGGACCTAAAGATAACTTACCTAAATTAAAACAATCATCCGGACCTTTTCAGAATGAAGAGTAGAAGTAAATTCTCATGTGAAAATCATCCTTAAGAATGTCTTCTCATATGCTCCTGAAGATTGTAGCTTAGGGCTGCTAGCATTGCAACTCTCAGATGAAAGGAAATATTAATGAAAAACTGGTTCATTTTATAGATTCCTTCAGTATCAATTGATTGATCCTTCTTTTGTGCTTCAAAGTACAAGAATCAATTCATTAAGCTGACGGTTTTTACTGCAGCCAAGTTTTCTCAGCTTTTAAGAGTAAATAAATTCACAGTGAGATCAATATCTGCAATAAGAAAACAGCATAATTTTAATGGCTGTTGAACAACTTAAAGAATTATTTTCCAGTTGCTTATAAAAATGTTTAAAGTATGTTTAAAGGAATATCTCTAATGCTATATGCTACATATTCCTAGAATTAGACTACAACCTCTGCTACAACAGGGGCCAGAAAAGCATGAAGAGTCCTTACTGGTTTGTTTAGAGGAATAATTAATTAGCTTCTGACTTGAAATCCATTCGTTAATTTAATTCTGAGCAGGTAGGTAGAATGTTGTACCTTGCTGGTTTTTAGGTGGCCAGTGCCAAGGCTTGCTATTCTAGCCAACTGTAGCTCCCTAGGGCTTCACAGGCAAGATACTGAGAGACGTTCTATTGAGTGATTTTTTTTTTCTTTCAACATTCCTACCTGAGCTGAAGAAACTTTGAAACATAGAGTTCATAAAAGTGTGGTACAATTAAGTCTGCACATTCAGTTCATTAAGTTTTCATTAGTCCTGCATCAGTTCTGTCCTTACTGCTCCAAGTTTTCTTCTGCTGTTATCGGGATTCTTCACCAACCTTATGCTTCTGGGTCTGATGAGGAGGAGCTGTACTGGGATCCATGTCTGCTTTGCCGTACTCTGTGCTGTTAAGGAAGAAGAAGCACAGACACTACACTTAGAGGAAATAAGGGTGAAAGAGTGAAATACCACTTTTTTGAACTATTGCATTCTTCTGTCATTGCTTTTCCATCATCTTTCCTGTGACACTGATGTTATTTCATGAGAAAATTTTGGTAGTTTCATGAAACAGTCCAGTTAGTTTCCTGCTCCCAAAGTGCTTCAATCAAAGTGTCTGGTCTGGTTCCCCTAATATGTTTGAAACTTATTAGAGGAACTGCAACTTCTTCTGTTGTTTCTAGAGGGGTATTAGGTACAGCTAAATGTATTCATGTGGGCAAAAAATACCCAAACTGCTGCCATTAAATAGTTTAAAATTTTCTTCTACTTCCCTAGTTTAGAATAGGATCCTGAAAATGGGGAACTGAAAAATCCAGCAGTTCTGCTGACAGGACAGGTTCAACGTGTGAACAATGGAAATAGTCAGAAAGGAAGTTCACAGTCTGTGTAATTGGTGTCATCTTTGCTATCCAGAAACAAAACTTCCATTAGTGCCTAATGGGTGTCCACCTACTGATTTTTCTCTAAGCACCACGCGATGAGGTTCGTGATATCAACCTGTATAAACAGATCTCCGAGTTTGCAATGATGAGGAATCAGTACTTATGTAGAGTTATGTTATCTGTCCTTGCTTCNTGTAAATGTACTTAAATAAGTATATAAATATAAATTTAAATAGGTATATAAAATGTATTTTAGGACAAGTGCTAATATTGAGTTAATCACTCCAAAAATTAAGCTGAATTTCAGGAAAAAAAATTGATTATATAAAGCATCTCTCAAAATCTGAATTGCAAATAGCCAAATCTATTTAAACCATCTTTTTTTTTTTCCCTTGGATTAGCAGCTTTACATTCCTAGTTAAAACTAAATTGGTTATCGTCTTGCTTGCTAGAGATACCTTTAGAGGGCCAAGTTTCAATTCAGGATTTCTCATTTTTGCTTTCCCTTCTTCTTAGTAGGGATTAGAAGGAACTAATAGTGTCTATAATTCCAGGAATGATTATAAGGGATGTAAGAGGAAGTCTGTCAGTATGCCATGAAGCTGTGAATGGCTATTTATGAATGAAGTTAAGCCACTATGAGAGACGTAGAAGATCAAGTTTAATCTGCCTGTGTTGTTGCTTGTGAAATAACTAAGTATTTTGGATGGTAGAAAAAGCAGCTTACCCGGACTAGATAGTTTGAGAGTTTCATAGGAGGTATTTTCAAGCTGCCTGATCAGCAGAGCCTTTTGAGAGGAGCGGATTCATGCAAGCATCTTTTATTTAAAAAAAACCCAGGAAAATCCATTTCTCACCAACTTCCTTAAATGCATATTTAGAAGACCAACAAGACCAACAACAACATTAGCAGGTGTTATTTAAGTGAGTATTTTTATACTGTCCAGGGAAATGATGCTTGCTTGCTTTTTTAATTTTTTTTTTNAGGAAGAAGAAGCACAGACACTACACTTAGAGGAAATAAGGGTGAAAGAGTGAAATACCACTTTTTTGAACTATTGCATTCTTCTGTCATTGCTTTTCCATCATCTTTCCTGTGACACTGATGTTATTTCATGAGAAAATTTTGGTAGTTTCATGAAACAGTCCAGTTAGTTTCCTGCTCCCAAAGTACTTCAATCAAAGTGTCTGGTCTGGTTCCCCTAATATGTTTGAAACTTATTAGAGGAACTGCAACTTCTTCTGTTGTTTCTAGAGGGGTATTAGGTACAGCTAAATGTATTCATGTGGGCAAAAAATACCCAAACTGCTGCCATTAAATAGTTTAAAATTTTCTTCTACTTCCCTAGTTTAGAATAGGATCCTGAAAATGGGGAACTGAAAAATCCAGCAGTTCTGCTGACAGGACAGGTTCAACGTGTGAACAATGGAAATAGTCAGAAAGGAAGTTCACAGTCTGTGTAATTGGTGTCATCTTTGCTATCCAGAAACAAAACTTCCATTAGTGCCTAATGGGTGTCCACCTACTGATTTGTCTCTAAGCACCACCCGATGAGGTTCATGATATCAACCTGTATAAACAGATCTCTGAGTTTGCAAAGATGAGGAATCAGTACTTAAGTAGAGTTATGTTATCTGTCCTTGCTTCTGGTATTTCCTGTATTTAGACCATCACCTGTGTGATCATCAGCTCTTACTTTTACAAGGTCTGTGCTTTGACAGAGGACAGGCAATGAAAGACTTACCTTCTGGTTTAGAACTCCAACCCAGGATAATATATTGCATATCTGGACTCCAATCTGATGTTGGCATCAGGATCTTAATTAAAACACAGTGGAATAGCAAATCAAGGTTATATGTACATACCAATTTAATATTTCTAAGTTCTTGGCTTTAATGTACATTCTTTAGCCTTCCTTTATCACTTCAGCATAATCATAGAGTAAATAGTTCTTAAAGATCTACAGTTTCGCACTAATGTAGGAATCACAACTTATTTTCTTGTAAATGTACTTAAATAAGTATATAAATATAAATTTAAATAGGTATATAAAATGTATTTTAGGACAAGTGCTAATATTGAGTTAATCACTCCAAAAATTAAGCTGAATTTCAGGAAAAAAAATTGATTATATAAAGCATCTCTCAAAATCTGAATTGCAAATAGCCAAATCTATTTAAACCATCTTTTTTTTTTCCCTTGGAT
>WEKX01019430.1:404201-431924 GCA_013390025.1 Pitta sordida
CCTAGTTAAAACTAAATTGGTTATCGTCTTGCTTGCTAGAGATACCTTTAGAGGGCCAAGTTTCAATTCAGGATTTCTCATTTTTGCTTTCTCTTCTTCTTAGTAGGGATTAGAAGGAACTAATAGTGTCTATAATTCCAGGAATGATTATAAGGGATGTAAGAGGAAGTCTGTCAGTATGCCATGAAGCTGTGAATGGCTATTTATGAATGAAGTTAAGCCACTATGAGAGACGTAGAAGATCAAGTTTAATCTGCCTGTGTTGTTGCTTGTGAAATAACTAAGTATTTTGGATGGTAGAAAAAGCAGCTTACCCGGACTAGATAGTTTGAGAGTTTCATAGGAGGTATTTTCAAGCTGCCTGATCAGCAGAGCCTTTTGAGAGGAGCGGATTCATGCAAGCATCTTTTATTTAAAAAAAACCCAGGAAAATCCATTTCTCACCAACTTCCTTAAATGCATATTTAGAAGACCAACAAGACCAACAACAACATTAGCAGGTGTTATTTAAGTGAGTATTTTTATACTGTCCAGGGAAATGATGCTTGCTTGCTTTTTTAATTTTTTTTTTGGTTCTAGTCGATCTCTGGTTATATAACCATAGTACGTATGCCCGGGAGCCTTGTTGTCACTGCTCATTGCAGTTATTATTCAGACATGATTCTGGAAATTTAGGCAGGGTATTTTTATCAACAGAATCTTGTAAAGTTTTCTTTTAAAGAGAAACTGAGCTGTGGATCTCCATGTCATATTAACGTTTATAAGCATATAGGATCTCTCATGGAGCTTTTTTATTGCAACAATTGTATTCATCAGTACTCTACATAGAGTTAGTTATAGGGGTTCACACATCACTTCCTAGAATTCCTGGTGCAGGAAGTTTAGATTCTCCTGATGTGCATAAGCAGCTATACATATTGTTTTCTTCTAGTGGAAATTATATTGAATTTGTCAGTCTTGCATATTGTCATCATCTTGCTCTTTCACCAATTTTGTTTAGGTCTGTTTAAAGACTCTCACTAAATTGGCTAGACCAAATGAACTTGTAACGTTTGACTCTTTAGGTCTTTAAGATATTAAGAAATATAGGAAACTTTATCAAGTCTGTATTGTAATACTGTGACTTCAACCTAAGTTCCATTGCTTTTGCTAACAGTATCTTCAGAAAATCGTATTCACTATTGGAAGGAGACTGTGCTCCATTATCTCCCATCCATTTTTAAAATGCTTTTCAATTGCTTGAAGATCCTACAGGGAATTTTGGAAGACTATTAAAATTCAGGGTTTTGTTTTGTTCGCAGTTAATCATACCCTTTTTTTCCTACCATAATTTTTAATAGATAGAGATATTTCCTCTTATTCTGCAACCATGTCTTTGGTTACGTTGTTTTCGTTTAAGCAGAATATCTGTAGCCAGGAAGTTGTGGTCCCGTATCACGATGTTTTAGAATGCCAAGCAGCACCAAGGGATCAATATCATATGAACATTTTGGGAGGAATTTTTGTTAGTTTGGGGGGAATGATGTTTAGACTAAATTCTTCGTTATTATATTCTTATTATAATTTAAAGATGTTTGGAAGGTGCCAGCATATGATTTCCTGTTTTGCAATTTCCCTGTTAATCTCAAATCTCTCTTAAAAGTATGTGTGAGTATCTATGCAGTTTGGAGGTGGGCGTTGCTAGTGTCCATTCTGCTTCATTCCTATGCTCCTTCCAAAGCGTGATGTAACAATCATTTAAACCTACTAGTAATTTACCTTGGACTTTAGCTGCTGGTTTCTGAACCCGTGTTTCTGATATCTGCATCTTTAATAGTCTTACCTAACACACACAAACACAAAAGGAGTGTGCATGAAGAAATCTTTGCCAATATACTCTTTTAAAAGCTGAATCAAGTAAATAATTAATTTTTTTAATATTCTTGTTTGATTGCTTTCTGTAACCCTGGGTAACCCAGGAGATTCATCAGGTTTTGTTGTATTTATTATTATCTATAAGCCTGCCATTTTCTGTGTGATCAAAACATTTCACACTTGGCGTTTTTTTGCCTTTACCTTTTTTATCTTTTACCTCTTAACCCTCTGGGCACAAGTGTGAATCTAGAGCACCTCTTTTGAGCTGAATGTTGTTATTCCAGATGGATCTTGTACTTTCCACCTCCACATGACCTGACTGCACTTTCCCTCAGGTTTTACTCTCCTTATTAAAATAAAATAGTTGAAGAACCTGTATTTGCTTCTTATGGCAATGGGCAAGAAGTTGTACTGAAAACTGGTTTTACATGAGGAAGTTTGGACTGTTAGCCCAGCTACTGTTCTCATAACCATAAAATCTCAATGGTAACTATTTTTAAAACTAAGAAAATCTCTCTTATTAACTAGTGCCTATGGGTGTAACACCAAGCAAAGTGCAGGGGATCATCTAGTTCTGATGGATCTCTGTCTGTTTCTTTAAAAAGGAAGATTAAACAGTCTTGGGAAGCATTTCATACAGAGGAAGACGGAATTCATTGGTTTTTAATGCTTCTATTTTGTGTTTGCAGGTTTGAACTGACTTTCAAATAGAACAGTTCTAAATTGGTATTTTAAAATCTATACCAATATGAACTAAAACTGCAAAAAGCAACAGTACAGAATTGGGAAAAAGCAGTATCTCTTAGAAAGACCTTTTATTACCAAGCATCAAAACTATTAAAATGGATATTAGTAGAGCTATCCAAGTTTTACTGATGAAGAAACTGAGACATTGAAAGGTAAAGAGATTTGATAGAGTCTTTAATAGAAGATGGTTGAAGAGCACAAGTTCTTTGACTTCCAGGCTGATAGTACTTCAACCACAAGCTGTTTAATTCAATGGCATTTAGCCTAAAAATTTTTGTACATGTTGATGTTTGTACATGTTTGATGATGCTTTGAAGTGGCGTCTTCCAGGTCATAAGGAATTCAGGCTTGATTCCCTTACTCTTTTGCATTGTGCTGCTGTAATATCATTAATATGTTCTGCTTTTAGGTTGCTAAGTTACATCCTATATCTCATTTTACCCATATACTTTACTATTGTTGAGGTTTTAGGTTGCATATTACAATCATGGAATGGCCTATGTATCATACATGGAAATTGTTCTCAGAGTCAGGTTTTGAGCACTCTTAATGCATACCCAGGCATTTGTTCAATATGTCACCACGTACAGAAATGCCATATAAAGTCATGGGATAAATAGATTCAGTGTGCACATTCCTCAAATATAATAAGAGATTGTAAAAATGTCGTTGCCCAAATGCCTGTCACTTTGTGTTATTTTAATTTCTATCTGAAGTGAGGGAAAATGAAACAGTGTACATACAAAAAGAAAAGAAGATATTTTGACAGCTACATACTTCCAGATTGCATTTGCATTTTTGGGGAGGAACTTAGAAAATGCTGTGTAATGTGGCCACCTGTCAGGAATATTACCACCTGTCTCCAGTCTTGATCCTTGTTGTTCATAGCATTAACAAAACAGATAAACAGTGGTATCCCTATAAGAGAAAACAGTTAATTGCTTGATCTTTGTAATAAAGTTACAAACTATTTATTACCCAGTTGGTAAAAGGCTGAATAAATTCTTTGTCGCAGCAATCAGAATGTCAAAGTCTCAGACAGACAGGTCTGGCTCTTGAGATCTGTCAGTATGTTAGATTTTAGGTTCTGTAAGCCAAGATATTAGAGACCTCTGTGTAAATTTCTCTTTTATCTCACGAATGCTGCTGTAATTTCAGTCACAGTGGCAAATTGTAATCACTATTGCTTAGGAGTTCAGACAACTCCATCATCCATATTGTAGAATTCTACTGTTGGTTTCTCATATCATCTTTCTCCCAAACATGGATTGGGCTCGGAGTGGCCTGCTAGACTGTGAGGGATCTAGGTTGGTGTTATGCTCTGAGATGTGCTCTCGGTCTCTGTACGGGTGTTAGATGGTGAGTTGGACTAGATGATCCTTGTGGGTCCCTTCCAACTCATAATATTCTGTGATTCTGTGTGATTCTGTGTAAGCTTCCAGGTTCTCCTTTGTCCCTTCTTCCCCCTCCTTTTTCCCTGAAGGAGGAGGCAGGGTTAACTGCTGAACATTCACAGCCTTCAGCGGCACGTTAATGCCACTACCATAGCCAGTCCTCAAGTTACTCAGTGTGAATCACATCCTAAAGGAAAAATTTTCACAGGCAGGTCCTATTCCTCTTTCTTGTCTCCAACTGTATTTTGTTACTAATTTCAATCACTTGGGCAACCTCCCCTGCTACTAAATCACATAAAGCTACCAGATACTCCACATCTTGCACCCAGAAATACTTTTGTTCTGCTGCATTCATATGTTCTGCAAAGCCTAAGGAAACCAGTATGTGTTTTCTGTAGTTCTACACAGGTGTGGTTGTCGGAGGTCCTGAACTGGAAGTGTAGTATTGTCTGGCTATTCTGCTGAGACCTTAACATGAGAAGATAACTGGGAGAGAGGGAAGCTGAAACATCATCATCTCAGGGAAAGGACACAATCTTCTTGAAGTCTTCTGGTGTAGAATACTGTCCTGCTATCGCAGCAAGCTCTAATATTCAGTTCCAGCTCATTCAGACTACTTATTCTTCACATACTGTGGTACTTCTGCTGTTGCACAAATCTGCAGCCACTTTCCTCGTCTTCTCAGTATCAGCAGATACTCACGTTAAAGACGTCTTAGCAAACCCAGGAGTCCTTTACCCTCTGCATGTTGCTGTGCCTCCACACGTTTCTCAGGTCCAGCATTCTCCTTTCATCCCAGTGTCTCACGGCCTCACAGCGAGTCTTACCCCATTTGTTCAGCTGCAAGAGTTGCCAGGTTTTGCACAGCTCTGACCTGTTGCTATCCTGTTGGATACATGGACGGTGTACACTGGTATTTGTAGCTGAACACAATGTATTTGCAACTGTACAAAATAAGCCAATAAATAATTTTTGTTAAATATAGAATTCGAGGATAGGGCAGTCATAAAGTAAGAGGACAGTTTCGTCTGCTTGCATTTGAAGAGTATTCTAGTGATGGCTAGAACAATTGGTAAGAATGGAACATAAACCTCCCTCCCCAAAAATAACAGTACTGTTTTTAACTTCTTTTAATGCAATTGGGTCACTTGAAAGGCGAAGGAGAATAATATCATCTGACTTGGACAGTTCTCTGAATTCATCAGCAAGTCTCCAGAGATTGTTCAAATACTCTTGCATTTTGAAGTGTGTTTTTTTCCAGTCTTTATTAAAACTTAAAACTTTTTGGGGTGTAGCATTGCTGCAGGCTTCACCAGCTGTAGGCGTACCTAAACTGCATGTCTGGATTATAGTTGCGGTAGGAAAGAACTCACATTCTGCCTGGGAATATGAGTACATGTTGGGAGGTCAGCCCATGAAGACCTTTGTGCTGCTGCAAACATCCTTATTACAATACCAGAGCTTTGTGAGCTCATTGGGAATTACATTCCTCAACTATAGTCACATCTTTGCTGGCTGTATGATTGTCTTTTTGTAACTAGAGGCTGTTCTCCTTTCATATTTTACAGTAACTCATAAATGTTTAAGACAGCTTTTGAGCAATTAGTGCTGCTTCTGCTCTAGAAGTTATGAATTTGTTATGTGCAATGATTTTCATAATGTGTCATCTTAATTGATTTCAGTCAGTTTGGCAAAGAAAAGCAGTAAAACTGAAAGTATGTAAGACTGCAGTTTTCTAGTTGCATGAGTAATGTGCAATATGAATTCCGATCTATTTTCATGAAAAAAATAACAAAGGGCTTATTCTGCTCTATTCTTAGTCTGGAAATGTGCTGACACATCCAGTGCATCATAAAAAGTACTTTACACGTGAGTTACCTTGGTTAGCGGTTCACTGGGTCCCCACACTTGTGCTTCCTATTTATGAAGTGACTTTACACTTGACTGCAGTTTGTTTTGTAGTGCTTAAAGATAAATAACCCTTTACAGTATTAAAATGTGAGGAAATTTGTTGGGCTGGAAATCTCTTTTCCTACTAGGGGTTTGGGGCTTTTACCCTCAAAGATGTAACCATCACATATTTCTTATTTATCCCTTCTGTGACCTATCAGACTGAAATGGCTTGTGGAGATGAGAAGCTGTCTCAACATAAAATAGTAGGAGCAGCACTAGAAGGATTTTGATGCAGATTTATTTTTTAGAATTCACATCCAAAAGACATTTAAGGCAGTGATTTTTTGACTTATGACCATGGACAAACATTTTGTCAGAACAAATTGGAAAATACATCCGCTTGTTTATCTGTAATCATTCTCCTCTCAGAGTGGGATCAGATGTACTTGATATACTTCCTGGAAATCCTGGGGATTCGTGCCTTTAGGAGTTCTTGAGTTGCAGCTGAGGTTGGTTATTTGACCTTCCTAGAGAAAGTCACTTGCCAAGGCTAGGAACTGCCGACTAACGGGAAATAGTGAGCTGAGCTGTGTACTTGAACTGGATAAGGAAGACTAAGGAAGAGCGGTGCTGCAATTCCTGGGAATTCCCATTCCACTGCCACTTTATCTCATTAGATCTTCTCCATTTGCCTCTTTTTTATCCTTTTCCCCCCTGCTATGTGTGTGTGGGATGCTTGAGAAGGGTCTCTTTGTAGCATCTCCACGGGGAACTCACACATTAAGTAAAGTTGCTTTTGATCTAAACACTTCAAGATATTTTTTCTTTTATGGTTATTCAGCCTTTAAAAGCCATATAAGTGATATATATTTGTGTAGAGCTTCGGATTTGCCTAGAGCTCCATCATCAGTGGGCTCAGTGAAAGCTCTGCTTCAAATTTTATTCTGTTGGTAGGGTGCATGACTGAAAATGTTATTGTTGAAATTGGACACCCAAAACCTCTTTCTTTCTGTGCTGATGCCAAAAGTGCAAGAAATTAGAAAAAAAGTAAAAGGTTGTTTTTCTGTCTGCATATACTCCCTTTGGACAAGATATTAATTTACAACCTCTTCCTTTGTAAAATGCAATTAGAAATAGGAAATAAGATTAATGTAGAATCATTTGCTGGTTGCTTTTACTTGCTGACATTTTTATTTGTAATATACACTGATATTACTGTGACAGTTTAAATTTTGTTTGTCAGAAAGTAATTTAATATTACTGTACTTCCAAAATCTGCAGAAAAAAGTTTAAATTACAAACAAAACAGCCAACAAAAATTTAAATATACTGAAGAAAGTAGTTGGAAAAGCCACTGAAGTACTGTAGACTTGAGCAGTACTTTAGAACCTGTTCTGGTCCATTTAGGCAAATAAGAATAGGTTGACATGTTTTTCTGAATTAACAAGCCGACAAACCCAAGGTAATTTAATTTTAAAATATTCTTTTTAATAATGAACCACAGAAATGTGGAGCATTCATTCTTTCTCTCTCTTAATCCACTTTTTATTTATTTGAGGGGTACAGGACTAAAAAGACATAAAACGTTGGAATATAATATATAGGGTGCAGCTGCTGGGTTGGTTTAAACCAGTCTGCCTGTGTTCTTACTCTGAGGACTGATTCCACTCAGTACCCTTCATCACCAGCCAACATTCCCTCACCTCCCTCTTCCTGCCTGGTGAGCCAGATTTAGGACCTGGGAAATGGAACCTGAGGGAAAAGAGTTGTTTTGTCTTTTCCTGCAGAGCTGCTTTTCAGCACAAATACTTCCCCATCGTGCTTGTCTAGCCACAGTGTGAGCACAAGGAAGGTCAGACTGCTGAGCCCAAGGCAGCAATGAAGGAGTCTGGAGCATCCCTTTCATTGATACTACGGACTTAAATTGTTTTAGACCAATCATGAAACCACACAATAGTTTTGCTTCCTGCTTTTCTATTTACCATTTGACATTATAGGTGAACTAAAGGTATGAGCTAGATGGATCTTCATTTTGTCAGCCATCGTGCAAACACGGGTTTACCATCAAAAAGGCAAGGTAAAGCAGAAAGATCAGACAAATAAGCCAGACTGAGTCAGGTCACAGAGTTCTGGGTATGTTCCGAAAGTTTCAAGATGTTTCAAAAGTTGGGGTGCAATTACATAACTAGCAGTCTGGATTTTTATTAACATATCTATTGGTCACTGAAGACTGTAGATTTCAATGAGGAAATGTCTGTTTTCAGCAGCTTTTCTTGGGATGTCGGACGGCTATTTTAATTCAGAATTCCCACATATAAGGCTTTGTCTCAATGATATTCTTCGTATTTTGGAAAGCTATCTATATATGTACTACAAAATTCCAAGTGGCTTTTTGCCATCATCTTCAAAAGAGTGATATCTGCACAACTTAACTATTTCATTAATTTTAAATGATAGCGTAGTGGTAAGCTTGAACTTTCCCATTCACATGTTGTGGGAGAATGTGACTCTGCCCTTCCTAACTCTGACAGTTATTTGTATAAATATTCATGATCACATTTTTGCTTTACATATATTGTTTTAATCCTGTCAGATAATACAGGTGATACAAAAACTCCCATATAACTCTTAATCCATAATGTTAATATTTGCCTGTGATCTGACATTTCACAAATTTGTGATTTGGCTGTGCTTTCCATTCTTTATCTCTTTACCCTCTAATTTCCCAGTACTTTGAGGAGTCGTTGTGGACATTGAACCATCAAGACTTTCCAGTCTGCTGGCAGAAATGAAGTACTGTTGACATCATTCCTGAATCTGTTAAAAGCAGGTTCCCACTGGGCAAATATTGCATGTGTACAAATTGTTTACAGCTTCTGCGTGATCAGTGATGATAATAATGGTAGGAAAAAGGTCCTGGGAATTAAGCCATGCAGAGATTTGCTCTTTAATTTTGACATTATTTTGGCTGCTGCATCATCTTCATGCACACTAGAAATATTAAGTGCAGTTCTTTAAAAACAACTTCACCATCGGTGGCTGAGACAGATGCTCTTTAGAATGAAATATAGTGATATGTAGCATCCAAGTAGTCAAAGTGCTTTTTCACATGTCAAAATTTTCCTTATCTTATTCTCTTTAGCTAGTTTCCTCAGCTCTCCCTGTATTACTAACTGATAGCTTGTCATGGAAAAGGGAAGCATGTTATAACACTGTCTTGCTCTGTCCCTTTTTCTTTTCTTTCACTGCACTCCACCTCTAAGTGAATATTTCCCTCTTGTGAGAATGTTTTTATGCATAACAATCTGTTCTTTGCTGAGTGGCTGCTTTGAAAATGTTTTAGAACATCCACATACCATTCTTGGAGCTTCTGTTCCTTTTATTTCCACGTTGCAATTTAATTATTGCAGATGAAAATATTTAATATATACACAGAGAGAGGTCTTAATCAAAAATATTTTTCTTTCAATTTCTATAAATGCAGGTGGTTCATCTGTCAGGTGTAATTTTACAGTTTAACCAAGATTAGAAATCAAGCAATGTGCATGTAACAGTTTCACGATATACGTGTACATTAAGTGAAAAAATATACATGGAAAAATACACATGGAATGGAGCAACTACAATGAGACCTTAAACTTCAAAAATAGCCTAAATTCAAGAATGCTGTACCAGGAAGCAATATTCAAGTCTTGTTTCATAAGCACTAAAAGGTTGTTGGACTCAAATAGTCGAAAGGTATTAAATTACCTAAGTTATGCATATGTTTTATGCTTCAAATGACTGTGCCAGGGAGCTTGCTGAGTCCGTGCCCTTGCATCCTCAGAATGTTTGATGTGCGTAGCTAAGGCAGCTGTTTCATGTTGCACCAGCAGAAAAGGCCTCAGCCAGTTTGTTTGCTGCATGTTGCTCCCTAGATTGTAAAGGTAAAAGAGATATGTGGTTGTGAATCGGAACACATGCAGGATAGACATTTGCCATACTTCAGGATTTTCCTAGAGCCAGTGAAAATTTTGGCAATCTATACTTAATTTTTAAAAGCTTGAAGAAGCTACACATTTGCAGATGGAAGAGGATTCCATACTCCTCAGGTTCTTAATTCTTTTAATATTCACAAAGCAAATCCTTCTGGATTTTTTTTTTAACCTCTGGAGGCAGAACGTTCTTATCTTGCAATTTTTTTGTTATCATAGGGGGGTTTTTTGTTATTGTTATTTGGTTTTCATGATTCTGCAGGCTTTAACATTAAAGCAAAGACATTAATTAGCTGCACCTAACTTCAGCATTTTAGGAACAAGATTGTATTCTGCACTGGTTTATTGTCTTTTTTCCCTTCAGTCGCTACTTATAACAGAATCTCTTCCCCTGTTTCAGTTTTCCTCAAGTAATTTTTTTTTCACTTTTACATATTTCTTTTAGTTGTGAGTAGTGGTCACTCATAGCATGTATGGGCCATGCAAAACCCTGTCCATCTTAGGAAATGCATGTTGAACTCCTAGGAATGGAGTAACTTGCTTCAGAACTATTCATGCCTCTCTGTTTTCTGAGATGTCACCCAGCATAACACTTGACTGGGGTCCACTATGGACCCATGATCTTTTTCTTTCTTTTTCTCTTTTTGCTTCAAAGCCTCTGAAATAATGGGAGATGTGTGTTTCAGCCCTACAGCACCATCTTTTTGTAACACAAGACGAAGGATGTGTCTTACCAACTCCAGAATGTGGTAGGATTGCATACAGTGATACTTGATGATGAAAAACCTTTGGGGACAGAGCTGAAAGACTGAATAGGGCAGAAGAAGCCAAACCAGGCACAACATTTTCACACTGTAGATGGGGAAGCTCCTTGGAACATTCCTCCTTCTGAACAGCTCCCTGGTTAGATCTCAGAGTGAACTAAATGTGTCTCTTCAAAATAGAGCCTAGAAGCTAAGTAACAATTACATCACATGGACAATCAAGGAATCTGCTCCTCACTTTGCTCCTGGGTATTATTTTACTTAGCAAAGTAGATGCAGGAATCTGTCTTCCAACTGCTCCTTACATTTTGGACTACTTCCACATTCATCTATTGCATTTCTATTCCCTTGGATTTAAACTCTAGACAGAAATGCATTTGAGGACAGTTGTCAAATCAGGGAGTCTGGCTACTTAAAGGTACATACTGAATTAACCAGGAGCTGTTTCAGCCATTGCAAAGTCACTGAGGTCTTTCCCTGGAACAAGGCACCTCAGTTAAAGACTGTATTCCTGGCTTTTCAGCCAGCTGCTGTTGTCCAGCATGAACGTATTATTTTGCATCGTGAAATTACTAAAGACACCAATACATTAATCTTAAATATTACACAAGATATCTGTTATACACACATTACCCTTCCTATCTTCCCATGTTGTCAATGAAGTTTCATTAATAAATGAACATACTTCTTTATGTATTTATTATTACCTTAAAAGTAAGACATAAAATGCATGATTCACCCTTTTTCACTGGTTTCCTCATTTTTTAAAAATCCCCTATGTTCCATATTTCTAATTTGCTTCTTTTTCAAGGTGAACTTTCAGGAATTGCTTATTATTACGGCTTTCTCAGATTAAAGAACTCTTTAGAAGTAATTTTTTTTTTCATGAAGCAGATTTATAAACAATAAGCGAAGTGTCTTGATTTTCTTCTTGATAAACTGTACTGATACTTATTTACTCACCTTTTTCTTGATTATTTTCTTTCCATTTTGCCTTTATGTCTCTGAATATCACAAGACTACATTAGCTCTTTTAACATGGTCTCTAATTTCATTGTTATATATCAGAGGATGTGGTAGGCTTTGTTTTTTAGAAGTAGTTTATTATGAGTTATTTCTGGGTTATAATTCCTGAATCCTACTTGGACACTACTTTTTTAGGATTCAGTCCTCCATTTTGTTGCCTTGAGTGTCTGGAATTCATCAGGACTCACTTTTCTACCTTTTATTTTTCCTCACAGAATAGCCTTTGCAATATCTAAAGATGCTATCAGCACTGGTTTTACTTTCAAGTCACTGTTAAAATGTATGAATAACCTTGATCTACTCAGCAGCTCTGTGAAGCCTCACTAGAAGTTCTGATGGAAAAAGAGACATCATCAAACTACCTTATAACTTTGTTTTTAGCAGGTTAGCAATGCATATTAATAAAGAAATTTTGGGACCACTCAGTGGTCACTGAGGAGCAGACATTGGAAGTCTTGCCTTATGTCTGTTTAGGAAGGTTATCCTCAGTGGTTAAAAGATTTGCTGTACATTTTGGTGATCTGTATTATGGTTCAGGTGTATTTCTCAATACTTTCTGGTGCTAGGTAGTCCATCCACTCTGAAGATCACAGAATCAGAATTGTGAAGGCTGGAAAAGACCTCCAAGGTCATCAAGTCCAACCTTTGACCTAATACTCATTAAACCATACTGGCAAACACCACACCCACTCATTCTTCAGTGCTTCCAGGGAAGCAATGTGTTCCACTCCTTGGTTTGGAAGATTTATCCAATGGTGATCTCATTTATTTTTAAGTATACTCTATCCCCGCCCCCCCCCAATACTTATCAGATGGAATACTGTTGGCTATTTTTTACATAAGTAAAAATACTGGGAAAATTCCAGAAAGAAACAATGCATTTGATTGGAGGTGTTTTCTGTATGAGAAAGTGATTTCAAGTTTCACCTTCCAAGTCAATGTTTTGTGTGAACACAGAATCTGTGGTTTGGGAATTGGAGCAGGGCTTTCTCTGTATCAGGTAAGAGAATGGTATCATCTCCATGCAAGGGGCTCTTGTCTGAATGCAGTCTTGTAAGTGTTCTGTGGCTCACTGCAAGAAGGGAGAATGCATGCTCTGCATCACACTAAGCTCAATGGTGCTTAGTGTTTAAATCTTGAAAGCAGTATTCATCTCTTTCTAACTTATATATGCCTATTGAAACAGAGTCAAATAATGCAAGAGCCACATAACAAAAACCTGTGACCTGTACTATGTGAAAGATAAAATTATTCCCTTTTGCTTTAATAGCTTGTTATGAATCAGTTTCTTTTTAATCTAATCATTAACAAATCATCACACACAAAATTAGGAAGGTTATTCCATTTTCAAGTAATTTATTCGTATGCCTTTTGAAGATATTCCGATGGTCCTGCTAGCAAATAATTTAATTAGGTGAAACAATTTCCTTTGCTGTTTCTGAGCAAGATATTATCAAATTTAATAGCACAAAAAATACACTCCATAACTTGATATTTCTAAATTACTGTGCTCCAAATGGAAGCTGGATTCTTTTTACTCCCAGTTTCAGAAGGGTTTTTGAGATTGTGTTTAGACCTTTTTGTTTTTCTGTAGCTCAGAAATGTCAAAGTTTAAAACTAGTATCATTTCTTGAAGCCCCTAGATTTTAAGAGTAAAAGCTCTCTCTCAGTTGCTGAGTTCAAACTTGCAGGCAGGCTGCAGTAAGTCAAGGCATTACTCAGAACTAACCTGACTCAAGGGAGTGTTTAAAGGTTCTCTCAGTGAGTTTATGTACAATTAATTGACCATTGTTCACGTATCTGTTACCTACTGGTGATATTATTTCCAGTAAAGTATTTATTTTAAGTTAGAGAGACTGGCATAATAGTTTTTATTCTGATAAGAACCTAAGATAACTCAGGAAGCCATGTGTTTAAAATTAAAGATTGTCATGCTTGTATCTGCCATTTTAGTTTTAGTTCTTTCTGTTGGAAGCACTAGTGGTCTTTAATTGTCTGAATACACAGTGTTTCTTCTACATGGTCTCTACCACCGTTAAAGTTAGCTAATGGGTTAGTTTGGGATAAGCTAAATGTTCAGTAGTTTTAAGAACATCATTTGGGTGCTCACTTCTATCATAGTTATTCTCCTGTGTTCAGATGTTCTGAAGAATACATTAGAGTGTTTGAGGGTTTTTGCATTTCTTTTTAGAAATGAGAGATTTAGAAATGAGAGATTTTTCTTTTAGTTGCTGTTAGAACAAGCTTGCTGCTATTGTAATGCTATTAAATGGTTTCCAAGGCATGGATATGACATGCATATGGTCTTGCAGCCCAGAAATCTTGGATGAGGGACTCGTGTTTTCTGTCTGGATAGACTCAACTATCTGGCTGAAGTTTGGACATCTTAAAAGAGGAGGTAAGATGAGCATTGGTGACATCTGTTGAGGAATAAAAAGTGCAGCAGTCAGCTCCCATTCAAACCAGCATCTGGACAGTAGCCTCCTACCCACCAGGGACCAAAGGAAGCTGCTAAGTTTCACTTCTGTACCAATCATGATCCAGTTTGATCTCCCCAGCAATTATACTCTATGGTGCCAGCAGAGGGAATGAGGTGAGGGTTTATGCAGAGAAGCAGAGCAGCAGTAACTTACATCTGTAGCCACACACAGCTGTAAAAGATACTCTGAACCAGACTTCTGACAGCATTATTTTGGGAGAGTGTTAATTTTAATAACTCTGATGTCCCAGAATTCTATTTGTCTTTTTAATTCAATAGATACTCTTTGCTTAAATTTCTTTGATTGCCACTTCCTCGCCCTGCCACCTCCAATGAACACTGCTCCCATTCACAGTTCATGACATTTCTGTCCAGAACAAAAAAATGCCTGATCACTCTGTGTTTGCGTACTTTGAGGCACACTCTGAAAATCTCTGGTAGCACAGCACCTGCATCACCACCTTGTCCAGGAGCTACGAGGAAGGCACTCTCAAGGTCTGTATCTAAATGAATATTCTTGACTGAAATAAGGATATGACATATGGCATCATGTGCTGTATATCCTCCTATCTATTCAATGCAAAACCTCCATAGATTCAAACTTATGCAATTTGAATTTCAAAATATAGTTATACATGCAAAAGGCAATCTGTTAGAATATTCTGTAAGGATGACCTTAATGCTCGCATATGTTGAAAGTGATATCTTGAAAGAATGAGAGGGAAAAAAGCCCTTATTCAAATGGAAAGTATGGCAGACTAGAACTAGCAGAGTTATTTAGAAGTAACTTCACCACACTGACTGGAATATGAGGATAAATCATCGTTTTGGAAAGGTATGTGGATGAAATTTCAAATGGATATTTTCAGTTTTACAAAAGGTAGAAGTAGCATTGCATGTTTCTTATCAAGGCATGAAATTGTAATCACTGGTCTTCCTCCTCAAAGTAGTAAAATGAGAAAATGCAATGAGAGTTCCAAAGATAGGCGACATGATTTTAAACTACTGATTACAGCTTTATATAAATGCAGAAATGGCACATGGACATTTTTGACTGCAACATACTGCCTGAATTATTAAAGAGCTGAGGAATGAAAACGAGTAGAATTTTGGCAGGCTTCTTTAAAAAAATCTCATGCCGTTTGCCTTTTCCTTAATTGCTGCTCTTTCTAAGAGAAAAATGTGTAGATTTTATTAGTTTGTTTGATCTATTTAGGGCACCTCATTGATACTATTAAAATAAGCTCTTAAAACACAACATTTCGGGAATCTCAAAATTAAGAATGATTTTTTTTTTGCTGCTTTCCTTGATAAACTAGAAATCAAAAAGGCACGAATTCTCATCTCACTTGTACCTTTGATTTGTTCTTACTATTTTCTGATGCTTCACAGTCCTAAACTATGGTGACCATATTTCTTTACCCTCTCTCAAAGGTACAGTTGTTGGGGCTCAGAGTATCTGACTATAGTGTTGTAATATTGAATCCTCTAGCACTCCAGCAACAGAAATGGGCTTGCAAATTGTGTTTCCACTTTTATTCACATCACCAGAGTGAGTACAGAGCAGATAATCTCACCAGTGCTAGTGTGATACGCCACTCAAGTGGGATGATGCAGTATTAATGGGACAAAACAGGCAATTGTTAGTGTTGGAGAAAAACACGGAAAAGGAACTTTGAAAACCTAGATAATTAAGCTGACACTTTTGAATAATTTCTTTATTTCTTTTTTGCTTCAAATGAAGAAAAAATGGCATGTGAGCAGATCTCCAGAAATAAAAATAGAAGTGCCAGTGACTTATGTTTTTTATCAGCTAAAGGTTTTATAAGTAAGTTGAAGAGTTCCAAGTTAATTTTGGACATCAGTTAGACCAGTTCAGGCTAAGAGGACAGACTGGATGACTTTTTAGTCTCTTTGTGTTTCCTCTGAATTCTACCTTCTTTTTTTTTCTTTTTTTTCTTTCTGTTTTGTTTGTGTATTCATGTTACAAATTATATCCTGCCTGCATGCAATTAGAAAAATTACATAAAATATATTTTGTCCTCTCCTACATGCATGGCACATGCAATTAGATTTTAGAAGTTTATGTCTAGTGTCAGCGTGGTCAGCATTTTTCGTGATATCTTCGCTTTCCAAGTTAAAAAACAAAAAATCAACCCACATTCTATTTTGTTAACTTTTGGACATTTTACTTGAATAAGAATTCGAGACATTTTTTTCTATGTGCCTTGATAAGATGACCAATAATAAACGTGTATTAGGATTAAATTCAGGAAAATTTGATTCCTATTTACATAAATACATTTAATTAGGTTTTTAATTTTGCAAACTGTGAAAGTATAGAGCTATTTGGTCTATAATTCATTACTGCTGCAAAAACTGAGCTCACACTGGTTTGGACTACAAAAATTCTTAGATAAAAGAAAACTGAGCATGCTTAACTCTAAAAAATGAGATTTGCTTTTTACCTCGTCTAGGAGCATAAATGAGTTGTACCATTTTAGGATTATTATTTGAGAGTTGGGGCAATTCTTGCTTTTTTTTGCTTAACAAAGGGGAAAAAAAGAAAGAAATGCTTCCACAAGGATGAATTCAAGTTGATATTATTGATCTGGTTCCTCTTGTGGCCAAAGGTCATGCTGACTGCTAAAAAGAGAAAGTGGTTGAGCAAAAGACCACTGACTTAGAGAAATATTATTATCAGAGGTAGCTCAGTAAATACTGTCTTTTCATCTGCAAAATGAGCTGTGATTTCTGCAGAAATTGTTGCTTCTGAGTTTTTCCGCTGAGTTCAGAAGGCCAGTTCTGAGTGCTCCACTCAATAATACGAATAATGTAAGGTTTAGGAAAAGTACAGATTTCCAGCAGAGCAGTCATTTGTTGTTTGAAGGGATGCCATCCAGGGGGACCTGTACAAGAAGTAGTGGGCCCATGAGAACCTCACAGAGTTCAACAAGTCCTAGAACAAGGTGCTCCACCTGGGTCAGGGCAATCCCAGACATGGGTACAGACTGGGAGAACTCGTTGAGAGCAACCCTGGGAAGAAGGACTTGGAGGTTCTGGTGGATGTTATAGTGGCGGTTCTGGTGGATGTTATAATGGGTCCAGAGGAGACTACAAAGATATTCAGAGAACTGAAGCACCTCTCCTATGAAGACAGGTTAAGAGAGCTGGCATTGTTCAGCCTGGAGAAGAGAAGGCTCTGAGGAGACCTCATTGTAGTCTTGCAGTACTTAAATGGGGCTTATAAAAAAGATGAAGAGTGACTTTATGCACAGAGAATGATAGAACAGGGAGGAACAGTTTTAAACTAAATCAGAAGATATTTAGAATAGATGTTAGGAAGAAAGTCTTTACTGTGAGGGTGGTGAGACACTGGAACAGGTTGCCCAGGAAAGTTGTGGATGCCCTATCCCTGGAAGTGTTCAAGGCCAGGATGGAGGGGAATTTGAGCAACCTGTTCTAATAGGTGGCATTTCTGCCCATGGCGGGGCAGTTAGAACTAGATGATTGTTAAGGTCGCTTCCAACCCAAACCCTTCTATAATCGACTCTATGTTTTTTATATAGGTATATATGTAATCCCAGGGTGTGTTTTTTTCTTCCAAGGATTTGGCAACAACTGAAAAGGGATTAAGGAGGTATAAAGTGAGATCTCCTTCATTCAAAGCTTGTGTTAGTTTATAGGATGGGATCTGAAAACTAGAAGAGGGACAGAGTTTATTTTGTCAGTTTTCTCCAGGAAATCTACACAGTTTAGTTTTTCCTGGTTGATACCTCATGTTATTTTCAATCTCCACATGTTGCAAATGGAAAAAAAAAAGACTAGAGTATGTTTGCTGTATTTTGATAAATTATTGTGCATTCATGGATTTCTTAGAAGCCTTTCAACTTCCTTTGTTCTTTAGGATTTTCTGGTGTGTTCTCTTTGTACTTCCATCTTGTTCCTAAGATCTCAAGAATGTAAATGGAAAAACTTTTATTGTAGAATTCTTCTCTATGCTAGCAAAATATATGTACATATCAGTGTGACATGGAGGTTCAGTAATTTAGAAACAGAATTTCATAGACTAGGTATTGTTTATCCCTGACTACTCTCCAGGTTGAAAAGTATTCCTTTCTTCTTTTCTAGATTCTTCAGTCAGCACTCTGGTCACTCTGTTTTTAACTGGTTCAGGCGAATTCATACAGTGACTATATAGTGTGTTGCAGTCTACTTTCATTTTACTCCCAATCTTTTCTCAGTATTTTGTGCAATCCAACTTTTCCCAGAATTTACGTTATTGGTTTCCCCACACATTTCTTAGTTTAGAATGGGAAGTGACCATATCAGCATTGTAGAGCCAGTTTTGTTATATGAGTTCTGCTAGAAAAATTCTAAATCTCCAGAGCTATGAAAGGGGTCTCTGGAAAATTCAGTGACTACTGTATCTGCAGGGAAGCAGCATTGAAAACTTACTGCAGGGTGAGTCAGATGAAACACAATGAAAGAACACTTCAGCCATTTCTACAGTTTTGCAATTATTGAGAGTGACATTGACATTCTTCAAAGTAAACTTTCTGTCTCTGGAGGTGCCTATACAAGCATTATGCATCATGCAGCCTCATTTAAGCTATCTGAAAGCTTTAAATATTCCCTGGTCTTCATTTGTCCTCTGTGAAAGAATAAATGTGAGTGAGGCAGTGTCTTCACTTGCTGAGCAAATGTTGACTATGTGCCAAGTGCAGCAGTGAACAAGTTTTGGTTTCATTTACACTACCTGGAGATTTTTTTCCAGGCTGGGAGTATTTTAGTATTGTTTTCTAGAACTGTAGAAGAAACGTCTTCCCAACAGCAACCCGTAAGAAAATTAAATGGGGAGGTGTAGGGTCCAGGGTTCAGAACCAGTTTTGGAGGAGCAAGTTAGTATGTGAGAACTCATGTTTACGTGTTACACATCTAGAGAGTCACGGTGCCTGACAAGATGTCTCAGTAAACAGGATAAGCCTCTTACACGGATAATGCAGTACAAGGAAGTGGGGAGTGTGCAGGGAAGGCTCTAAGTTTGGCAGAAGTAATGAGTTTATTACTGAAGAGTGGAGCATGCAGGTGCTGTGGTTTAACCAATGGCTAGGAGAAAGGAAGAGTGATCAGGGTGGAGTATCCTTCACTATTAAATGGAGATTTTTGTTATGTGCCTTATAAAGCATGGAAGTATTGTGTATTTATTTCATCAATGCTGCATTCTTTAGATTGGAAGCTGATGTTCAGTGAACACTAATGTCCTTAAATAGGATGAAGTGAAAGTTATTTTTCATTAACAACTCAAATATATCTGTGTACTTCAAGGATTTTGAGTATTTTCAAAAATCAGCCTTTATATATATGACATTGTTCTGGTACTTCTAAAAAGATAACCCCCTTATACATATTTATATGTGACTTTTGGAGCTGGGTTAGGAAACAATAATGAGCCAAATTCCCTCAGACTTCAGCCTAAAGCTGCAGAAAGGTACTGATTAACCTTTGCCTAGTTAGTAGGGCTAATGTTTTTAGGGAGGATAAGCCTAAAGTGAAACTAAACTATTTTTCTCATTATGTAACCTTACTTTGCTCTATGTCTGAATACTCTGTTTTCCTCTTCTCTCTACTGTGTTCTATCCACTTCCCATATAGGAATCCATGGAAGTTTCCATACAGTGTAAGGATACCTTCTGTTTAATTATCACCTTTTCATTCTGAAGAAATAATCACAGTGAACTATTTTACCAAAACTGAAATAAAAGGGAATTACCAGTTGATAGTGAGATAAAATACAGTCTGTTCTATTTTAATGTTGCATTTATTCAGTTACAGAACCACATGACTGTTTTCTGATTATATAAATTACAAGATATTCCATATCTTAAGGTATAAATGCCAATAGTAGCAACCATTTAAAATTTATAACTAATTAACTTATAAATGACTACTATAGACCAAACTATATAAGATCACAACTGGTATGTACCAATAAACAATTACTCTATTTTCCTTTTATAGATTTACATATCTCATAGTAAAGTAGTCCTAAATTTTCAAACTATTGCTGGTTTTACTACCTTGTCTATGTAGCATACTATGAATAGTTTTTATAGGTTTTAGTACCTCACAGATACCTCAAAGGGACCAAGACTTTCACAGGAATCTGGCCACAAAACATTTGTCACTGAATACTGGAGTTTCCAACATGGTATACACACGTAAATGTATGTTTGTGTTTTATTTTATACATTCACATTGTATTTATATTTGTATACATATGTACTATACATATATAAAAACTGTAATGATGAATAGTGTTCTGCATATAGAGTAAGACAAATAGTTCGATAGATTGAAATCTGTATGTATGCAAGGACCATTCAGAATAAATAGTTATCTGTGGAATTTGATGAAATCTTGTGGTTTACCTCCAGATACATAATTTTTCAAGGGTAGAAAATAACTTTCTGCTAAAAATTCAGCCAGTTGTGAAAAAAACCCCTTCAATATACAAAGATCAGGGAAAAAATCCTAGTTTTTAGTAATATAAAATTAATATTTGAGGATAAGTATATTTAGTCAATCTGTGTCTGTGAAATAAAATAAAGATATCAAAATAGTATATTAATAATGTATAGCATGCTTTTAAGCATATTTATATATACTAGATATTGTAGTGATGTAATTATATAAAGCTGTCTGCAAAGCTTTACTTCGTGACTTTTTGTCAAAGCAAGTGCAAATAATAAATTGCTATACAGCTGTACATTTTTAGAAATAGCTTATTAATCATGGGAATAGTGCAATAACATAAAAATATCATGTAACAACAGAAGTAGCTGTTGGGAAGACTTATTGCATGACGTAACTGAAAATCTAAAAAATATCCAATATCCAGTAGCGGAAGAGAGGAGAGTAAGGAGTGGGAAACAGCTCTCCCAGGATCTTGGTGTACAGGTGGTTCTGGTGGATGCCAAACGGGAGCTGTACAAGGTTAATGTGCTGCTTTGCAGGAGTACAGTGTGGAGGTTTCTTGCTAACTTGTATTTGGAGCTACACCTCACTCCCAACAGGTCTGACTTTTTATCCTTCCCTGTGTCTTGGGTTGGTCCCTGAGAAGAGTTAATGTCAGTGATCCTGAGCCCGTGGGGATCTCTGGGGGTTACCCACTTGGGAGGAAAGGAGTATGCAGATGTTCTGTAATGTGTGATCATGGCAGGGCCGAGGGCAGTGTTCCTCCTGTGTTCAGGATGGGATGTTTGTAGGAAACACTGTGTCCAGTCTGTGATGTGTTCTCTCCCTGCATAGAGGAAATGTCTGAAGCGCTGCTTTGTGTTTTCCACAAATGTAAGCCTTTCTTGACTGCTGTCTTAAGTAGCTTTGCATAATTCAATAGCTGTATTCCTGCTCAGTGGCTACCTTTTTCTGCTCCCTTATCTTCTTGCCTAAGGAAAATGTGACCTGAAGGACTGGAAGAACTCCTGCTCTTCCTTATCTTCTATGATTACAAAATTGTCTTTAGGCTTGTCCTGCATTGCCTACAGTTTCAGACTTTTAAACAAATTAGTCTTGGTCTAGCAGTATTTGTCACCAGGCTGAGTCTTCATAGATTGTGTCAATTTCTGCTTCAGTGACCTTTTCTATTATGCACGCCTGGAACAGATCCTGGATCACATTCTGGATCAGGCATCAGAGCTTGGGGAGCTAATTTAAGTGTGAGGTGACAAGCTATCCTACCTGTGTCATTTCAAGTGTACTTTTTCATAAGTTATTAAGAGGACTAGTTATTGGAATAAGAGTGTTTTAGTCTGAAAAAGTGATCTTTCCTGATCACCATGCTCCTTTTATTCCCCCCCAGCTGAAATATATACGTACTATGGAAAACATCTTTCATTCCCTTCTAAACGCTGTGTTTGTGCTGGTCAACAACCGAATGACATTAAGTTCACAGGTTCACAGGTTATTCTGAGTTGGAAGGGACCCACAGGACCATCCAGTCCATCTCCCAAGCAAATGTCCACCCAGGGATCAGGCCCACAAGTGTGCAACCATGGGCACCATGCTCCATCCGTCCAAGCCTTCCCCCAGCTAGACCATGTCACTGAGCTCCTCATCGAGTCTTCTCTTAAACACCTCCAGGGATGGCGACTCCACCACCTCCCTGGGCAGACCATTCCAATGAGAGATCACTCTCTCTGTGAAAAACCTCTTCCTAACATTCAGTCTAAACCTTCCCTGGCATAGCTTAAGGCCATGTCCTCTCGTTCTGGTGCTGGCAGCCTGAGAGAAGAGATTCACACCCATCTGGCTGCAACCTCCCCTCAGGTAGTTGTAAACAGCAATCAGGTCACCTCTGAGCCTCCTCTTCTCCAGGCTGAACAACCCCAGTTCCCGTGGCTGCTCCCCATAGGGCTTGTCCTCCAGTCCTTTCACCATCCTTGTCGCCCTTCTCTGGACCCTCTCAGACATGTTTTCATGCTATATGGTAGATGATGACAATTAGGATTACAAAAAAATACTCTAATTTCAAAATGTCAGGCAGTCTTGTATGCTGTTGCCTACCTCACATGATCTGTGGAGTTTTTTTGTACACCTGAAATTTTCCACAATTCTTTTTTAATGCAGCGTACATAGTTAATCAACAGCATTTTGTCTGGAGTCCAATCAGTTATTTCTCTGTTACTTTATATGTTATCTTATATTGTTAGTGAAAGCCAAGGAATTACGTAGCAGCAGTAGGTGAGAACTCTGTACCTAATGAAAAATCAATCACAACTGTTAATGATTACTAATGTCTCACTTCTGTAAAAAACTTATGCTGTTCTGCTTGGGAGGTATTTATTTTTTAAGGTATTTCAAAATATTTCTTCCAAAATGTTTAGGTGCTTTCTTTGAAATGAAAGGAAATCTTATGTCATTTTCTAATGATACAATAATACTTGTGTGTTTTGTCTTTTTCTTTCTCAGTAATCAGGAAAAATAAGGGAACTTCTAGCCGCATTCCTGTTCTTCATACTGATTAACCTTCAAAATGAGAGGTTCTATTAGAGCTGGGGAAAAAGTTCCTCAGCTTGTTCTTGGTGCTTTCCTTTATAGATTGAATACAGTACCTTGGATAATGCCATCCATCAATCGATTTAGTGGAAATATGTAACTAATAGAGTAATTTTATAGCTAATGAACATTCTCAGAGAGCCTGCTTTGTGGCTGTGTTAACATTTTTTGTTACATTTGATCTAGAGATGATACAAGGATTTTTCCATAGGTAAAAGTCCAATTTTGAATATGATAGAAGTCAGACAGCTGAGATAACTGCTATTTTGATCCACAGTGTGCACAAGAATAGCCTGCAAATCAGAAAGGTCTACCTGTCTTCTAAATGGCATGTTGCTTTAGAAGCCAGGGCTGGAGTGAGTTGGAAAAGACAGAAAAATAATTAACATTGAAAAATCCTTTGCCCAAGCAGAAATGTCCCCAAGATATCCTAAAAATGTATCTAGCTTTCTCTCTCTCTCCCTGCTGCACAATATCAGAGTCTTTGATCATACCAGCTGGCTACAGATCACTGCTTTTCTGGCAGCCTTCCTAGTTAGGGAGCACAAGTCTGATTGTAGGTTGCAGCCCAAACCATCCCAGAAGAAAACCAAGAAAACCCAGAAACCATCCATCACTTCTGTGAGTAGCAGCAGTTAGGCTTCATACCTGCCATACAATGGCATGGCTTGGTCTAATCTTTACCAGGAAAGAAGGAACAGAGAAGAAGAGTTTGTATTTACTTTTTCTATTCCTAGGACATGCTCACGCTCCAGGACTTAATGATGACAATATTGGGAGATCTGTAAATTGCTTCATCTTCAGAGAAAAGGCTGTCTTCTCATGAAGCAGTTGGCAATTCAGATGAAGATAAAATCAATGCATTAATTTCCCATGAAGAATCAGAATGCATGTCTTATGCTTTTGAGAAGTGATTACATGATACGTATACCTCTCTATGATTCTGTACCTTAATGTGAGGGTTATTATTTAGAGAATTGGTTAATGGCCTTACCAACAGGAGTGTGTGGTAATGTTACTGAGCTTTAACAGTTGACTGATACATTACCAGTTTGATTCTGCACTAGTGGTTGAGTTGTTTCTTGTAGCGGAGATATAAATTACCAGTGTGTGAAATCTGGATTAGGGCTATATAAACAGAATTTAGTGCTTATTAGGGAAACTTCCACTGTCTTCTCTCTTTTTTACTTGCCATTTTTCTTGTGGATGTGAAAGACAACTGTAGAAATATTAATAGATTTACAGGAGAGAAACAAAAATCATTTGGCTGGAAGAAGTATGTTATGATGAGAGACTTGAGGATCTCAGTCTGATTTAGCTTATTAAAACAGAAGACTGAGTGATGGTTTAACTGCTTTTTACGTGTCCTTTCACAGGAATAAAATGGTTGCTTAAATTTTTTTCTAAACTTACAGAAATATATTAGTGGCTTGAAATTAAAGTCTGACTGATTGCCTTAATATTTTCAGCAATCTGTGTTCTTAGCCTTTGAAATTAATTACCAAGGAAAGTTATAGGATTTCTTGAAAGATCATAAGATTTCTTGAAATCATAAACTTTATTGCCTTTCTGGAAGACAGGCTTTTGTTAAACAGAGAGTGTTCCATTCATTGTGCTAATACAAGAGGTTGGACTAGGTAGCTTCATGCTCCAAAAATGAAGAAAATTTATTTTTTATCCATTCACTATCAAAGAATTTTAGTTCTAAAAGATTGGTTTCAGCCAGAGTAATCTTTTTGATAATGCTTCGCCTAGTGGGCTTTTTCTTCTTATAGTTTGTTTTAATGCTAATCCAGCAATTCTAGCACACTTATAAAATTGGAGCTGGTAATAGAAGAGATGTAATGATGAAAGGATGTTATAGGAAGAGCTTTGATTAGCCAGTCAATAATTGGCTAGTTGTACCTTTTATAATACATCCCATGTTACACAGTATATGTAACATACAGTTATACATACAGGTCTGTATGTTCATCATGGCACAGGATTCTGAAGTAGATTCAGCACTAGAAGAAGTGAGAGATTCTTGGAAAATAAAGAATTAATCTAGTTCAGGTTTCAGAACCTGTCTTGCAGAGAGGTGTCAAAACATACCTATATTAATGCAAGACACTTTGATATGCAAAGTGCCTTAGTGCAGAGCTTGGAGTTTGTGATATTTGACTCAAACAAGGCTTAAAACAATGAAGGAGCTGCCCTGATTTATGCTTTTTCACCTGTATTTCTACCAGGCTTTTGCTAGTAAACAATTGCAGTCACTTTTCTCTTCACTATTTCCTTTATTTGAAGAATTGGAAGCATTTCTTCTCTTCATCAGGCTGCGGAGCAGTGAAACCAGGGTCCAGTCCTGGCACTTGCATTGTCCTAGAGGAGCAGTATTATAGTGTTTGTTACAGGAAACAGGGTTTTTAAAACATTGCAGTAGAGTGCATTAAAGCTGTTGTCATTGTTCTGATCTCTGTTAGGACTCTCTTCACAAAACCACGAATAGCAACAACAACAACAAAACCAACATTCCCCTAAACCTCTAGGTATCAAAAAAGCTATTTTCCTCTTTCAGCCACCATAGACCATAAGAATGATGGGGCAGAGTATCCAGGATAGGGGAAATATGAAATCTAGCACTGTGAATTAATTTCTTATCACATTTTATTTCACGATCCTATTACTTGATAAACAAATAGTGCAGAGAAACAATGTGTAGTGTGTATATTCAGTGAACAGAAGAGCTTGTACGCTCCAGATGAAACAAAATCACTGCAGTAGTGATTGGAGCAGCAGGTGGATTGTATGTACCCTCATTGCACAGATGTAATTTGGAGGAAATGAAAGAAAATAACAAATACTTACTGTCACGAGGTAGTAAATAAAAAGGGCAATTTGACTTGTAACCCTTGATTCTAATGTGATGTGGATTGTCATTGCAAAAATTATTCCTCCTAGAGCTGGTACACAACGTTTTCTATTGTGTTACTGATTTTCAAAATTTAAATGTGCAAAACCTTTGGAGTATACTTGAGTTATTAGGTAAACCATTCAGATTCTTTAATTGCTATTTGGTAAACATTGTTGAATCTCTTCTTTTTTGGTGTCAGAGGGTCCACTTAAAATTTCATACTATCTCTGTCATTTTACAGTACCTTTAATAATGTCTGACAGATAATTAGTGTGCAATGAATATGAATGCTAAAGATTAGAATAGGCTGTAGGAAATATAAATGTGATTTGGATTTCTAATCTGCTTTGGTGTGCAGGCTTTAATTTAAAAAAAACTCCTAATTTTGTTATGGGATCATAGAAGTCACATTGCACAACCAATGCCATCTAACTCTTTGTAGTCAGGGAAATGCAGATCTTTGTCTCAGAAAAAGCTTTGGTGTGGTGAATTTATCGTTCCCTTATTCTTGTCAGGGTCACCATGGGAAATATTTTTTGATAGGGTAGAGCTAGAGCTCTACCTTCTCAAATGCTGATTGTTTTAAACCAAACAAAATTGAAATGAAGCCACAGGAAAAATGGAACACTGATTTAGATAACAAAGATCTGGTTTAGTAATTAACCTCTTTTATGTATGTGTGATGAGCTGAACTCATTGGCAAATATGAATCTTGAAAAGAAAGTTTCAAAGTGGGGTCCAACAGCAGAGGACTTTTTTTGTGAGGTTTTCATGTTCTTGTGGAAAAATGTAGCTAGATACTGAATGTATGTGTTCTACATATATAATAGCTTCACTTGCAGGAAAGTAACTGTTTTAGGTACCCATCAGTTCCAAGTTCTGGTGCCTATCCTTGGCAGAGAGGAGCAAGGACACTCAGCAAAAGTAAATATTTACCTTTAAACATGATCAGTTTAGCATCATCCTTTTCAGGAGAATTTCATCTCATTCTTCAAATTAGTGTTATGATGTGAAACATAAACTATTTTACTTTATCCACGCTATGGCCTTACATTTTTATCACATATTGGGATGTGAGTATTTCATATTTATGAGTGATCCATCAGCAAATTTGGACAAGAAAGCCTGCCAGCATTGTCAGTAGCTGTGAGTACATCTTGTCAATGCTTGTTCTAATCCGTGAGTATTCTCAGAAGACCTCATAAAGCTCCTGATTTATCTATACAGATACTGACATTTCCTTGTGCAAACCTGAACTCTAAGGCTGTTAACCTACTCTTCAAAAGTTCAGGGCCCCTCTAAAGTATTAAAATCACAACATGAGAAGTCTGTGTTGAAGGATTTTATTTTTGTTTAGGATTTTTTATTTGGAGTTTTTTGTCTGGAGTGTGCTATAAAGTAAACTTTCTGTTTCACTGCCCTTCCTTAAGTTTGGAGTACTTTTTGCATTACAAAGTTCTGTTGGTCCCATGCTGATTAACTGACTTGCTGATAGGAATGATCTCATTTTTGTGCAAACACTATTATATCCTGCTTTCCTTGCTATCTCCCTATTTCCCCCCTCTCTGTTAAACATTTCTCTCTATCCCAGTGTGTTTCTAAATGTGGGTACGCTTTTCCTTTCCATTCTGTGTTTTTT
>WEKX01019431.1:3367-48507 GCA_013390025.1 Pitta sordida
CAGTTTATATACTGAGCAGGATGTTCTACGGTATTTCAAAGGAATTTACGTTTGGCTGGTTCAGGTCAGCTCTCCTGACTCTGCACCACCCCACTGAGAGCGCATGAGACACTAAAATGTCCTTGTCTTAAGACTAAGCACTACTTAGCAACAACCAAAACATGAGGATGTTTTCAACATTAATCTCACACTAAATCCAAAACGCAGTACTGTATCAGCTATTAAGAGGAAAGTTAACTCTGTCTTGAGACTATATAAAACAAAACTCGATAGAAAATCTGTCCGACTTTTTAAAATGAAAAGTAGAAGTCTTCTGTTGTAAAGGTAGTAAAAGATGTGACTGACCTTCCATCAATTTAGGGGAGGTGAGATAAGGGCAAATATGTTCTAGTCTCACTGTAAAGCAGGTTTTCCCTTGCCAGTATCTTCCAATGATCTCATTAATTATGTTAAGCTGATTTAAAGAATTATACTGTTTTGAAGATGCCTCACATAGATGTTCTATTAATAACAATGCACAGTATTATTAAGGAATAAGTAGAGGCACAACATTTTCAGAAGTGAACCTCAGATAATTCAGGGGTAATCATAAAGCAACTCCATTTTTTATGACCCATAGGTGGTCTGGTTTTGAATGGGGTAGAGTTAGTTTTTTCCACACTAGCTGGTATGAGACTGTGTTTTCAATGTGTGCTGGAAACAGTGTTAGTAGTACAGTGATGTTTTCATTATTGCTGAGCAGTGCTTACACAGAGTCAAGGCCTTTGGGAATAATGTAATTGGAATAATGTAATTTGTTTTCCCCAGTCACCATTACGGGTGATGGAGCCTTGTGTTCCTGGGGATGACTGAACACCTGCCTGCCCATGGGAAGCACTGAATTAATTCTTTGTTTTGCTTTGCTTGTGTACAAGGCTTTAGCTTTACCTATTAAACTGCCTTTATCTCAAACCATGAGTTTTCTCATTTTTGCTTTTCTAATCCTCTCCCTCATCCCACCATGGGGTAGAGGGCGCAAGCGGCTCTGTGGACTGAGTTACTCTCTGGGGTTAAACCACTACAGATGCTTAGGAGCATGGGTTGATATTCCTGACATACATCTTCTAAGTTTCCTACAGGACTTCTTTTGCATCTTAATTTCTTAGTCAGCACAGACATAATTGCATTAGCTGTATCTGTCTGTTCAGTTTTGTCCTCTTAAGTTCTATGGAAATGCCTGTAAATTTACATCTAGGTACCAACTATGTGTTTCAGTTGTCTTATTAACACTTTAGACAAGGGAGGTGAAAGTTAATTAAAATGTCGATGAGACCTAAATATATAAGGTAGTATTTTCATTATAGCATCATTCCCAGGGATGCATTTAGCAGTACTGTAGGCTTTAAGGAAAACTGTGACCCTCAGAGCACAGTTGTAGGTCTCTTCTCGGAGAACTGGCTCCTTCTGCTCCTGGGGGCTATTGTTGACTTGGTGATGATTCAGCACAAGACATCCCTTCAGGGGAAGTACAACTCAGGTAAGCAATTTTCAGGTGGAAGTTTTCTACAATTTTTTTGTCAAGGATATCTATGTCACTTCTAAGAGACGTCTCCTATGAACTATCTGTACATTTGTTAAGTGACCAAGAGTAAACTACATGTATTTAAACACATCTTTTTCCAGAGCTGTTTTAAATGTGTTTTATCTATTTTTCTACATCTTTGGAGTAGGTTTAGAGCTTCATTTTCCTTGCACCTTTTTTCAAAGCCTTCGAACAGTACAGCCAATTCTAGCATTATTTGATTTTCCATTGCAACGGCTCAGCCTTTGGAATGTGAAATTTCACAAGGTTAAAAAATAAAACATCAAGACGTGACTTTTTATGGTACACAGATATAATCTGTTTTATGATGTAAATTCATCCCTGTTCAGCAAATATTGATAAGCAACTTCCTCTTTAGCATTACAAGTCATGTAGCTACCCTCAACTAATTAAAAGCATTAAGTCAATCTACTGTTGACTAAGGGCCACTTCTAGCAAAGAGTTTAGTGTTTATTATGACAAAAATATGGTAAGGTCTCTTAAATCACAGAAACTAAGACATTTACAACATCTCACAGCAGTTACACTTTGAGCAGTAAGAAATTAATTCTTTTACCTTCCTATAAAAAACATCTGATTTAGGAATTAAGTTCCTTTTCAGTAGGGAAATTATGCTATATCTGATCTTCCTTAGAGTTTATATTGGATTATTTGAATTACTTTTAGATAAAAAGAGCTATTTTTTTTCTAATCTAAAAAAAAAAAAAGGATAAAAGGCATTTCTAAACCTGCATAAAAATTTGCCCTCCATAAAATATGCCAGAAATCCTGGAATAAATCTTTGTAAAGGCTCAAAGGCAGTACACAGTTTCTAATGGAACTACGCATATCTATTACTCTCCTAGGCAATCATAGTAACAACAAGCAATAAAGAATCTCTTTCAAACTTTTATGTATTACAGGGCACCCATAAGAAGTTGACCTATTCTGCAAGATAAATCAAGCACTCACAGAATGCAGCAGAAACAGAATTGGAAGTGCACAATTTATGCCCGTTAAAAATTGTACCACTGGATGTGATATACTTTAAGAGTGCCTGGAAGTAAATTAGAAATTGTGCCTGGGGCATATTGAATAGCCAAAATTGTTGAGATGTTTAAACTGACTATAGTCAAGGAAGCTAAAGGATAAGCCTAGAATATTCCCAAGCACGGATTCATTTTGTTAACTTAAAGAGAAAAAAAGTGCACTGGCTAAACCAGAAGTTTCTGTAATATAAACAGACATTTTAAAAGTACTAGTCCACAAGATTATGTAATTCCTTTATCATAATTTCAAAGCATGTTGCAGTTTTTATAATATCAGGTTGGACCATTGTCATTTTCGGCCTCACAGCACAGGCCACGAAATTCAGTCTAGTGGGTCTTATGTCAAACCTACAGTTCTGTCCAAGAGAAAGCATATTTTCAGACATCCAAAGTAAGTTTAAGAATATAGTGTCAGGCTTACTTTCTTTCTTCCCTGATAGTTTGTTCCAGAACTTCATTATTCTTTTTGTCAAAAAGTGTGCATAATATTCCTGTTTTAAGGCACACTTTATGCAAATTATTTACTTTTTCCATAAAATACATTACATATGACTGAATCTTCCCAAAAACATGCTAAAGGTAAAGATAAATATTTTCCACAAAAAGTGGTGAATTGGAGGATTTATTTAATTTCGTTTTGTTCATTCATCCTTGAAGAACAGTATCCCATAGTTAACAGAGCTTCACACCTAGTGCCTAATTATGTACATTCACAGATTCACAGATTCACAGAATATTATGAGTTGGAAGGGACCCACAAGGATCATCTAGTCCAACTCACCATGTAACACTCGTACAGATCTGAAAGCAGAACTTAATACTCGACACATTACCCTCATGAGATGCCTGAAGAGTTTAGGGTAATCAGTGTCCCTCATTTGTATACCTTGTTGTAAAAAACAGGTCCCTGCAAAGCATGAGTTGGAGAGGAAAGGGGATAACATTTAAAATTCTCCTCCTGTTTTTCCTGAATTCTTTAATCATAGAAAAAAGTCAGCCAGAGCCTCAACAGAGAAGGGAGAGAAGTCCGAGTTCTTGCCAAGGTGAACCTAACACCACATCTCTCTATTTGTAGGTTGCCCTTTCTAATTACTCCTTCAAGAGGCAAAAGGAACCCTTCTCATTTTTAGAGGAATGACTCTGTGTCTAACTTGAGGGCATGGTCTGCTGTAGCACTATATATTGGGTGTTGTAATACAGTAATCCCTCGAATTTCACAGGGGTTTAAGACTGCGGGAATGCTGCAAAAGCGGAATTCCACAAAGAGCAGTAGATCATACATATGCAAATAAGCCATGCCAATTGCCTGCACCCTGAGTCCTAGAGCCACAAGGGGTGTTCCCAGCACCTCCCTGCACCATGTGACAGGACAAGGGAGCAAAAGGGCTCTTCCTGGCACATTGTGCGAGAGGACAGTGGGAGGGGACGGGGGGATGGGACCCTCCCTGGGCTGCATGGGCACAGTGATGAGGCAGGACCAGCCCTGGGGCTGCATGGGCACAAGCAATGAGGCAGGGGTGACCCCAGGGCTGTGCCAGGCATAAGCAGAGAGGCAGCATCCCCCTACCCCCCAGCACAGGCTGGTTCCACCCCCATGCGCAGCAGAGACACTCTGCATGCACACATGGAAAAGTCCTGTGGAGAACTGAGGAAGGTCTGTGGCGTCTTTGCTGGGAAAAAACGCGAAGAGATGAAGCCACACAACTTGAGGCACAAAGAGGTGAGGGATTGCCATATTACATTTCTACCTATAACTTTCTATGCATTTAATATAAATATCTTTCCAAAGAGGACAACAATATTGGCATAGACCAGTTTTCATCCTACCACCATGCATAGATTATTTGTAGTATTTTCATCATCCCACCCATCTATTCATCCATCAGTATCCCACAGAGTATTTAGTAAAGCTAAGATATGTATGAAACTAATTGTCACATTATCAGCTCCAGCTGATTTTTTTAATGACATTTTCAAATACTTTTTTTTTTCTGCAGAATTAGCATAACTTTTCAGCTATTGACATTTCCTAGTCCATATCTACAACAATATACTAGATATCTCTTTTCAGACACCTGGGGGCAGGTTTCTTTAAGTAAAACTGATTTCAATCCAGTGCAGTACAGTAACTATATATACAGAGGTGATGGAACATCAGTTGCTTCTTCTGTTGCAATGTTTTTCCTCTCAGGTTTACACAACACGACAAACAGTGTGAAAGATAGCTAAATATTATGTCTCACTTCACTCTTGTTATTTCAAGTTGTTGCAAAACTTAAGTAAAGGGATGTGGAAAATGGTTATGATATATTAAGTATCTGGTTGTTTTTTGCCATTCAATTTGTTTTGAAATGAGTGCTCTGTATCTATACATATAAAAGAGATTTTAGAAAAGGAACAGTACAATATATGGCACTTTAATATATCCAATATTTTATGGGGTTTTTTTTCAAATGTTTTGAAACTATTTCCTCTTAAACTAAAAGAGAATCCAGAAATAAGATGGTCATCTATTAAAATGCCATCTAGTGCCACAGTAGGAGAAACTTGTGACATCATTCTACATAAAGTGCAATATAACTCATCAGCTGAAAAATATTAGCTGAGAAAACACTTTCATTGATGTCTGAAAGGCAAAAAGCAGATGCTACAAATATTTTTCTGTCAGAAATTACAGGTATGTCGGTTTGGATGGGTTTATATTAATTGCTTATCTCAGAAACTAAATCAGATAATCAAATAACAAAACTCTTGACATTTTCATATTGAGTTTTCTTTGCTGAGCACAAAATCTTCTACAATCAGAGTGAATTTAAGTGCCTATTACAATGCACAGGGAAAGTTAAATATGTGTCTAACGAAGGGATTCACAGCAGCCACAATAAAGTCTCTGATTTAGCCCTGAGGTTTAAACATGGGTCTCTTATTTCCCCCAGGGCTGCTCAAAAAGGCCCTCCATCAATCTCCCTTACAGGAGCTAATCCCTTTGAATTAAAGATTTTAAATATTTATTCTGCAAGAAACACATTTAATGATTTTTAGCTGATGGTTGGTGTATGCATACGAGGAGTCCCAGTTCTTGCCCAGTGAATGTTTTACTCTCTTTGGTGTGAAGTATAGCCCACAAATCCATGTCCTGAAACTTCCTTCTAGATCAAGCTCCGCACATGAGGTAAGGAGATGAATGCTCAGCTGATACATCCAGGCAGAGCAGAATCCATTCACAGAACTATTGGTGTCTCAGAATTTCCACTACAGAAACTCAGACATAATCTGGGTCATCTCTTAACTTACTTAACATAAATATATATGTGCAAAATTCAAAAAGCAAAGCTAGTACTTACCTAGAAGGAGTAGTTATTTTTTATTGTTTCTGCTTTCAGAAATCATTTGAAGATGCATTCCATAAAAAGAATCACAACATTGAATGTAAAATACTTTTTAGAGTAACAAAAAAAATTTGCAACTTACCGGAACTGAAATTTGAGGATTATTTTTAAGTTTTCCAAGCACAGCAAAGCCATCAATGTTGATTTTCCCTTTCGGTCTTATGTTTAAGGATTCTATTTTAATACAGTCAATAAAAAGTGTGACACTGTTTGCTTCCACAATTATCATAAGCTTGTGCCATTGAGAGTCGAACAAGAAAGGCAAATGCAAAAATGATGCCGTTTGGAGTCTTCCATCTGCTCCTTTATAAGAAAACTCAACACTTTTCATTTGACCATTAAGATTGACTCCAACTTGTTCCTTCCCTGAAGAATCCTGAATCTGCCAAATAGTCCAGTATTTCTGAAGTGTGGGCCCAGTCATCCGAAAAGTAGTTAGAAAGGAATATTCATCAGGCAATCCGTTGGAATATATAGCGCTGTGTAGGATCAAAATACAGTAGGTTTGTTGTGCATTTGTTCTGAAAATCTCCACACATCACCACACAGAAATGAGAAACCTTTACTTAATGAAACCATATTTCAACCCTGTTTCTAGCAATACCCTTCTGCATGCACTCTCAAAACAGGGCATTCATTAAAATAACTTCTCAGACAAGCATGTATTTTGAGGAAAAGTGATATGTGATTGGTATTTGATTCACAGATTCACAGATTATTCTGAGTTGGAAGGGACCCACAAGGATCATCGAGTCCAACTCTTAAACCGCACCACTGCCTCCCTGGCAGGAATTGAACCTTGGTCTCCAGCATGGCAGGCGGGGACACACACCACTGTACTAAAGTGGATTGATATTTGATATTTGATCCTATGTCAACAGTTACTTATGCAGCATTAGTGAATCTTGGAACTTAGGCTAAGCAGGGGGGGAAAGCAGGAAAATTGAATTAATTAATTCTTTTCCTGTATGCTTGATAACTATTGATTTAGAGAGTACTTCCAGAAGCAATCTCCCTAGTTCGTAGTTGGTCCTAAACTGTAGTGCAGCTTTATTCCAGCAGGCAGCGGCACAGCCTCAGCAGATTTCTGCGAGGACAGGGCAAGCCTGGCAACGGCAGGAGGGGCTTCACCTTGGGGATAAACTACCGGCACTGCTGGTGTTTCTCCTTTTCCCCTCGAGCCTTTGCACACACCTGAAAGGTAGTGTGTAAGAAAGGGGAATGTTTAGCTGGAAAATTAGTTCATTATACAAGGTATGGAGATACACAAAGCTAGAAGAAAAGGTTGCTTGCCAATGTATTTCTTTAATCTCTCTGTGATTTGCTCTGAATTGTGTCTCTGTTGGCAGCAGATGAAGTTGTCTGTCCCAGCTGGTTTTGTCTGATAGGATTTTATCCATCCTGTTGTCTCCTGCTATCTCAAATGCAAATGTCAATGTGTGGACATCGTACCTTTCTCCCTGTTCTGAGCACTTGCAATGTTTACTACTGTCCCCTATACATCTTGTGTTAGGCTTCTATCTTATGCAACATTTTCTTGTCTGCTCCAGAAAGATAGTTCCTATCCCTGTACAGGGGCACATTCACTCTTCCTGAGCTTCTGATCCAGTTCAGCACATCCGTTACAGCCCTTTGTGTCCTTCCTCTATCATACGTATCTCTTAAACAAGTATTTCAATCTGCTCTACTGGCAGAACCTGAGCTCAGCTGAGTCATTTATCTCTTCAGTTGCCGAATCCCCTGTTTGTTCTTCCACAAGAACTGATTTTACTACTGCCACACGGAAGGTGCCATTGTTAGGTAATTTTTTAATAGCCTTGGTATGACATTCCACCTTGTCTTTTAAGTTCAGTGACTCCAGGGAACCTGAAACACAGAGCTCCACAGCTAAAAGAAGCAATATTAATTCCAGATTGTCTGTAGAGGGATTGTCAGTCTTCCTCCGCACTGGTAAGTTTTGCTGTCATGGCAACACTGGTTAAACTATCACATGCATTCTCATCCCACCTCAGCTGACATAATTATACCATCAAAAAACTCAAAACAACCAAAGAAACAAAAAATCCTAGTGAGTAAACACACTTTCTGATTGAAGATTGTTGATATACCAGATTGCCAAATGAATTTTCTGCACCATATTTAGCTACAGTTAGTACTTTCCAAGCTGTTACAGAGGTTCTCCTTTTTTTTTTTTCCCCTTTCTTGGACATTAAAATAGAAAAGAAGTATGTTAAGTTTTTCAAGAGATTTATGAAGAAAAAAGGTTGTGTAAGAGCTTCTGTCATTGGTAAGAGAAAGTTAAATTATAAAAAATGTATATAGAGCAGAAAAGATAAAAAGTCAGTGCACTAACATGGATAATTATTTACATTTAAAAAACCTTTTAATAACCAACAGTAAGAACTGCTGCCTTTCGACTGAAGACTTTGTATCACCAACATGACTCAACCGAATGCAGCATGATCCATTACCAGAAAGGTACTCTGAAAGGGACTGTTACTGTGTAAAATTTGTACCTATAGTTCTGCAAGTAAACAAGAGTTACTCCAACAGTAATGTTCCTTTAGTGGTTTCAGTGTATTTAAGAATACAGTTATTCCAGAATCTTGTATTCTTTATATAGGCAAACATTTCTGAAGTCAGCACCTTAAAATGTTACATATTTGGAAACTATGGCAGATTCCACATGATATTTAAATAAACAATTGTTGATAAGTTATTCCTCCATCTCTCTGCAAAGTGAAGAGTGATGAACTCTGGAATCTTATTGAACAGCTGGTAACTATATAAGCACTGAAATAATTTTTGTAAATTATTTTTAACATACGTTTCCAATTCCGGTAATTTATGGAAGGGAAATGAGAAATTATAAATTTAGTTTCGGGTAAATAAGCAAAGGGAGAATTAATATGGAAACATATTTCAAGCACAAAGGCAAATTCATTCCTGGCCAATTTCCTATCCACTTAACATTGCGAGATAATATAAGGTATCATTTAATTTTGTATCTTAAGTTTGTGAGAAATCATTCCAAGCATTCCAGTCTTGCTTTCCTTGTGTACTCAGACTATTACTCACTCCTTTAACAACATAATGAATGCAAGGTCCGATTAATTTTTATAAGATATTTGAACATTTGCTTTTTTTAAAATACTGCAGAGTGGGAAGTTTGAAGCATTTGTAGTTCATCTAGGGGAACTTCTGAAACCCTATTATTTTCTTTTAATCTTTTTCATAAATACTTGGGACTCTTATCAATCTTGTAGTTTGAGTTCTACCCAGGAAGATTTCTTTGAAATTTCCAAGCTAAGCCTACTGAGGCATCAATGGAATCAAGGTAAATCATCTGGTTGGAAGCCCTGAACCATCATCCCACTGACTTTAGGCTCTATCAAGAGCAGATTAACTATGTATCTAATAACTATATATCAGTTAACTACATATCTATTTAAATTCTACAAATTAACTGCTTATTTTATTTTGTGTGTTTTTCTTTAAGAGCTAATTTCTTAGGTGAGCTCCATTTCCCATTGATTTAACTTACTCTTCCTTGCTGAATTTTAGAAATGTTGACATGTCCTGCCAGAGGTGTAGAAACTGCTCTGGGCAGCAGCATGATAAAGCAGTATCATACTCAGGGCTGGGGGCTCAATCTAGAGAAACTTAAATCTGCATCTCCTGAAGCTGCCTGGAATCAGAGCTGACCTGACAGGAACCACTTGGCAGCCATTGAATAAGCAATAAAAATGAAAGTTAGCTCAGCACTTTTGAAAGCATCTATCCCAAGTCATTAGCCAGAAGTCATTTTTGGGCTCATTACCCTCTGCTGATATTTATTCTTTAGAAACATCCAGCTCTGAGCTAATTATTTCTCTTACAAGCTATTTAGCTCCTTAGCTGCATTTGGTCTTTTCCATTTCAGTGTTATCATCAGTATCTGTGTACGATATCTTACTTGCAATGTAAAAGGAAAAGCACCTGAAGAACTCTGGCAGCTAGATGCAGTAAAGACAGAACTTGTCATGTGCACTTGAGGAGCATTACTTCACTGAGAAGCACTATTTCCAAATGAAAAACAAAATAAAAATCAGCCTATTATATTTTCTGGAAGTTCTAAGCTTACTGATACAGTTTTATAAACTTATTTTCATTTCATAATTTCTTATCAAAATGTTCTTCTCATGTCACCTGTTAAATTGTCTGTAGTACACCACTAACCCATATAAAAACACTGTTCAGAAAGCAGCTTTAGTTTGTATGCTGCTTCCTAGTAAGATGAGGATGCAAACAAAGAGGTATTCATTTCTGGATTCATAGGCTACCTTCATGTAAAGAAATTCAATAGGCCCAAGACCATTTTTTAATGAGAAGTTCAGCTGGCACGAAAACATTTAAAGCTGCTTAGTATGCAAAGTATGATGCCTATATATGATATCTGTGTGTTGGGAATGGTCTGTGGCCTATGCCAGCTACCAAGCTGCTCAGGAATTGTTTAAAAGGTACCAAATAGCCTGGATCCAAAACATGTCATGGTCTTATGTTTTAACAGTAAATAATCAAGGAGGGGCCTTGCGATGTTTCAGTTACATTTGTGAAGATGAAGGTTTAAGATTTCTTCCAATACAGAAAGAAAACAAGCATTTTTCTCACACAAAAATGTATCATCAACATATTTCTTTGCACAAATATATTTTTTAAGTTTTCCATTAAGCACAATTATTATCCAAATAACCAGTATATGTTGTACGTACTAACTTGTGGACAGCTATGGCACATACATAGATCAAAATAAAAAATGATGGTTTCACCATGTCTAGAGACAACATGTATGAGTAACAGCAGTTCCACACAAAGTTATTGCACACAGTTATTACACAAAGAACACTCTATTAATTCTTCAGAAGATTTCAGGCTAGAAGAAGCACTGACCAACAAGAATTTTTTTCAATTATGTGAGAAGCTAAGTTAAGACTTGTGTGCAATCATTTCTCTTCATTATATGATATACTTCTGGGTCTTGGCCAGCATGCTAAACAGCAAAAAGGCCTAGCTACAATTCAGTTGAGTTTTAGAGGAGCTCTGTGAGCTTTTCAATGAATAAGCTGTTGCCGCAGCAAAGACTGAATATGCTGAGCAGTGTCCATCCAATTGAGCTCTCATTCCCGGCCATAGCCACTGCAACATGAATTCCTTTGTCTTAGTATAATCACCATGTGTTAATCTAAAAAATTATTGTACATCTGCCAACATGTTTGTTCAGGGTCACTCCCGAGTGCTTCAGCACTGCGGGCACGGTCAGCTCCGCAGCAGGGCGGGCGGCTCTCCCCTCTCCTTCCCTCCCCTCCCTTCCTCTCCCCTCCCCTCCCCTCCCCTCCGCCGTGCGATGCAGCTGCTGCCCGCTGGTACCCCGTGAAATATTTTCATTGCCGTTAAATAAAGGGCAGAGAGGGATTGCTGGAGGGAGGTTCAGGATTTCAGGGCTGCTGAAATACCTGGGTCTGAGAAAACCAGAGATATATCCAAGCCGTTAAAGATGCTCGAACTTCCTCATCACGTTCTTCATAACTTGCTAACTCCTGTAATGCTTCTCAGGCATTATTTACCTAATTCGTAATTCATTTCAAATTCATGTGAATAAAACCATTACAAAGATTATGTGAAGGATTCTGTTTTTAAAAAATTACTGGAAACAACTAAGATATGCCTCTCTTGTGCTGTCAGCCTCAGCTGCTTACTGCCAAGTTTATTCTTCTGAGGCAGCATACTGAGTGATACTCTGGAGCAGAGCAGCTCAGTGAGAGAGGAGCTGCAGACTAATGCACTCGAGCGCAGTCAGAATTCACGCTTTAATCCATTCCCTGGGCCAATAAACCCAGTGGGAGGAGACAGTTAAGAAGCCGTACCATTAACGGAGCTGCTATAGGCTTGGCCATGGATGACTTGTATGTATCAAGCACACATCTCACTAGAGCCATCTATAGAAATAAGTTTAACTTCTCTTAAAAATGAAAATAGTGTAGTACTGCTTTGACACCTTAGCTTGCTTCTGAACCAAGAACCATGAGTTAAAAATCTGAGAATCTCCAACATTTAATGAAATTACGATAGCATTTGCTGTCTGTGTTTGGATTCATGTCCATGTACTAGCAGCGTTGCATTGTGTCTGGGATTGAAAGTAGTCATGAGTCCAGTGTAATTAATCACTTAACTAACTTAACCTGGTGTCTGTAAAGATGGAAGCCAGGGAGAAATACAGCAAGAAAAAATTGTCAGTGATAGCTGGAGTAAGAGAGAAACACTACACACTCCAATTATTTCTAGCTGAAACAGCAATTCAATTAGTGGTCTTGCCAATTAATTACTAAGTTAAGACATTCTTAATTACATAAGGTGCTGGAACAGAATCCAGACTTACCTAAGTTTGGCAAAGACATCTCTACCCTGCTGTACTGTCTCTATTCCTTTACCAGCAACAAATCTGGTCTGTAAAGTCCAAACACAATTAGATTCCAAAATCCTAGCTCCTATCACCACTTGACTGTGACAAGGTAAATAATAATTTTCAACTTTTTTACATTAAATGACCATAAATCAACTAGGATCACATATGTACTATAGTTACCAAAAAACCCCAACCAAACAAAAAACTCCTACCACAGAATCATTTGGCTGTTATCCTGACTCCTCTCTGCAATCCTTACATGATCAGAAAGATCCTTTTGTGTAAATGTTTTGAGAAAACTTTCCTCCCTCTCCTCCTGTTGCTTCATCTTTGCCCAGTTATCTCTTTACAAGTCATCAACAACTTTTGACATCATTTTCTGGAGGCGAATCACTTACTATCAGCAAATTTTGAGGCACTCTGAGCAATATCATCGGTTAGAGGAAAGTGGAAGTCCCTGAAATTGCTGTTAGAGAATCAGTCTGGTGGTAGCTATGGGGAAAGAAAAAAATTGAATTTCTCTTTCCACTTTCAAAAGCTTTTCAAATTAGGTGATCTAGCTGGTGGGAGGATCTATCCCTTAAACAACAAGATTGCAAAATATCTATATTTTAAAGCCAAGCAACAAAGGCATTACCTGGTCGGTATCCTGAAGTCTACATTGGGTCCCAATTTATAAGCCACTTGTAGAGAAGTGGACCCCACTACTCTCTCGATAATTCCTTGGGAAGCAGCCTTTTCTATTTGGAACTGAGAGATCAGATCAAAGCCTACAATAAAAAATATACATGTTCATAGTGCAACTTTCCTTTTGTTTTGAGAAGTGTGCAGTCATACAGCTGAATATAACCTGATAAAGTTACTTAACAGCAGCATTTTCTCAGAAAAAATTGGGATGCTACTTGCCTGGTAAATCATCTTGGCCAATCCTGATTGTTGGGCAGAGATCAATTCTGTGAGCAGCACCCAGAATGACTGGTAGTCCTAAAAAAAATGGTGAATCTATTACCCATCTGCCTGAACATTGCCTCAGATCACCTTAGAAAATTTAGCTTATTATGTAATAATCTTACAAGTGGAAGATTCTTATGAATTAAATAAAGCTATAAATAATAATAATTAGAAGTATGTAATAATTTAAACTGTACTCAGTGAAGTGAGAGGTCTAAGAAAATAAGCATATGTTTTTAGAGAGTTCCAGATTTTAAATGATAACTTGATTATTTCATTTATTTTAAGCCTTTAAATAAAAGTGTTATAATAACTTCTGTCTGGTAGAGCTGTGGAGAAATAGTAGTAGTATGTAGTAGCATAAGAAGCTATGCTATGTAAGCAGTTTTGGGTTTGGAACTTCTGGTAATTTAACCAAGAATTTAAAAAAATAAAACTAAAAAAGGTCAGTTACCTAAATCCACAGTCTCCCTAGTTCCAAGGAAACAAATCTCATGCCAACTAAAGAATTTGTTGAGAAACTGTTGGCATCTCTTCCATCCTCTCTGTTATTCCAGCTGTTCCCACCTTTCTCAGTGCCACATTTGATCAGAAAATGATCTATCATGAAATATAAGGTGGGGGCAAGAAGAACTTATGGACCCTTTTTATTTACCATAAAAAAAGAATATAGAAAAAATTTGTTTGATGAAAATAAATTTAAAAATCCAATCTTTCAGAATATTATTTATCAAAAAGTATTGTAATGAGCATAAGACCTAATTTAAGGAAGGAGAAAGGGAAAATAAACATTTATTTGAAGAGTTTAAGAGTCATGTACAGGTTCAGTATCAAGTCAGTCTGGAAAATATTAGTGGAGTGTGGACAGGGAAGAATGAAGAGTGGAATTTGGAAAGAGAAGCATTTCTAACCTACAGAGAGCCTCTTGTGCGCTGCAAAGGCTCAACCCCAAATGTGGGTTTCCTTCTGACAACATAGGCTTAAAGAGAACATTCAAGTTGACATGTTACACCATAGAAAAGACCTCATTCTGCATTATTTGATGAGACATATGGCCGCTATCCAGCCATTTACATTTTATGCCCAACAAATAGAGTACATAACCAGTTTATTGACACAGGTAGCAGAAGAATATCTAACTTGAAGCAGTGAAAGACAGAGGGAGGTTTGTGTCCTGTATCTAGCACCTATACCCAGATTTCAACTCTTGCCTTAAAAATACATATAATAGCAAGTTTAAAACAACACACACAGCTCTTTCTTTTCCCCCTTGTTTTCCATATCCTTCCTTCCATCCATCCATCCAAACACACAGACAGTTCTCCCTTTGTGTGATGGCTAGTCAGTGAGGATTTTAATTTTGAATAAACATAGAATAATTCTTTTGACAGTAAAAATCACAGAAAGATGAAATGCAGATAAATTCTGTCTCCTTACTTGATTGGTGCTGAATCGTGGCTGAGATGAAAGACCACAGAAAACTACACACGTAACAGAAAGCTGTAATTTTCCTGTAAACAGAAAAAAACTCCAGTATGAATCTTTAGTTTCTGACAGATTATATTATTAAATTTCTCCTCCAAGCCATGCATATGAAATGTATAAAAAAAGTTAAGGATTTACCAGCAGATTTGACAAGACAATTTCTTTACATAAGAAGTTTTTATTTTTGCCTTATAATAAAACGTGTCAATAAAACGCTTTCTATTGGTAGTTCCTTCATATAATGCTGTCATAAGACCAAAAGACAAAGGCAGCAGCTGGCAAAGACAGCTTTAACTGTTCTAATCTCTTATTTACAGATGTCTCTAAATCCCACTTGTTCTCTTACCAGTGGCTTTTCATCTTCACTGCTGGCTTTCTTCACTTCTCTCATGTGAATACACGGTGTATATCGTCACACTCCCTGCTTCCCTCTCATTAGTCCCACAGAGGACAGTCTCCCACAGACATCTGTATGTGCAGCAGTAGGTGCTGGCGGCTCCTCCTGCCCCTCGCAGGACCCAGCAGAGAGGGAGGTGCAGGCTGCTGGGGCGGTTTTAATCTTGCCAAGGAACAGCACTGGAGGCTGGATAAACATGTGTCTGGTGGGCTCTGAGGGCGGATCTCTGGAGCCAGTTGAATATAAAGAAGCCAAGTGAGCAAATAAAAGGCTGCTGCTTTCACCAGCATTAGGGCAGGGATTAAGAAAATGTGAGTTTGGCAATGCCAGTCTTTGAATGGTGGAGTTTCCTGTTCAGAGTAGCAGCAGAATGAGTAATTTGTACCAGGAGATTTGAGGAAGCTGGTGGCCCTGATGTGAGCTTTGAGAACCAGGGAATTCCTGCACTAGAAAGAAGGCATTTCCATTTCTCACTGATTTACTCATCAGGTAGCCCCAGGAGAAGGCTCTCTGATGAGGTCCCAGTTGATTCTTCTGAATAAAACAGATTACGTATTTGAAAAGGTTTTCATTGCTTAAACCTGTCCAAGGAATACACACCGGCATTGTTAAGCAGACTCCGGTACTTCTGTTGTTATTGTTAAAGTGCTCCCTTTCCACAGACTATTACACGTTCAGAAACATACAAAGACATTTACTCGTATTTATTCACATAGCTGTAAAGAGAGAAAGGAACTAAAATCTGTGTGCAGGAAAAGACTGAGGAAAAGCAATTAAACAGCCAGAAGGCTTTGGTAGTTACCACAGTCAAAATTCATATATGTATGGAAAAGTGTGCTTTCCAAGTTGTGCTTATACGTCACATTTGTAAGGTTTCATCTTCTCTAGATTATTAATATTCTAGTTAATAATACTTTAAATTTCCTGGGGTTTGTTTCAGTGTGGAATATAGCAAATGCAATAATCTCTGCTGCAATAGACTCATTGCTGCTATCTGCTGAGAGCCTGGAGCAATAACTGAATAATGAACTACCCCATGCATCCTAATTTGCTCTAAGTCGTATTTCCAGTACTGGTTATTCCAGTGTTAATATTGTTCATACTTTCATATCTATTGTTAGAAATGGAGGGACTGGATCACAAACATGAATAGTTTGCTGTAAGTAATGTCTTATTCTGATCCTTAAGCAAGTACATCTTGGTGGATATAATTTTTTGCCCCTACAAGAGAAAGGTATATCCAGGGGCTCTTGCAGTCCAGTGCATTGGGAAGGAATGAGTGAGAGCACCAAGGGCTTAGAAAGAGTACCAAAAGGTTTGTGGAGGAATGGAAAAGAGTTAGGTGCCAAACCATCTCTTTTTTGTACACAACTTGTGGCATTAGGTTTTCCTTTGAGACTGCTCAGTATTCTCAATTTGTCTGAGGCAGCATTAAGGAAGAAAAAGTCTTTCCAGTAGTTAGTTATGGAACTAAGTGGTACCATCTTTCAGTAAGGTAGCAACAATTTTTGGCACATGACGTGAAGATGTCTGCCATCAGGTGTGTCTGGGATTATTGAAACACACATCATCCTCTCCAAAGATGGGAAGCCTTGTTCAGAAAAATCCAGGGAATGTATACTCTGTTCCAGAACATTCTATAATCTATTTTTACTTGCATTTCATTGAAGCAATTCTCCTGGTTGGAAATTCTTTTATGTCTGGAGTTTTTCCCAATCAAGGATTTTCAAAAGCCATTGTTACTGAAATAAAACAAGGGAGACACTATGTAACTAAAGCTTGGAAAACACATTTACTATTCTGTTTGTGGGCAAAGGAAAAATTCTTTAGAGGACTAATAGCCTCTGGTTGCTCTGTGTGCATTTTGATGTCTTCACCTTGGAAAAAACCTATTATGGATTCCTGATTAGATATTCTACTATTAAATATCACTTCACCTTGAAAGAGCCAGAAAAATATTAACAGAAAAACTAGTGGTAGAGGATTTAATAGCCCCATTACCTACCTAATATTATTCCCATTTCAAGAAAATGTAAACTGAGATATATGGAGTAGGTGTCTTATATATCTTGAGGGTTACAGAAACAGTCTCCATCCAACTAACAATCATGTTCAGCTGATCTAACTATTTTAATGTGTCTCTAGGTCACTTTGTAATTTTCTCTTTTTATGAATTAGTCCAGTACAGATATTTTTTCAGAAAATATCACTAAGTGCTGTTTTGTCGCTCATCTAAACACTAACTGTCTGGGTTTTGAAAGTAGCTTACCTAAACAGTGATGACTTTGTTCAAAAGGTCTCTCCTGAAAATAAGCTCTGTACTAATTTCATCACCTCACTAGCATTTGGAAGTGTGCTTATACTTCTGACTTCACATTCCACTGCTTAAATATCTGATTCCATATTGCCATTCTTCTGTGTAGCTTGAGTTGGAGAACGCGTATTCACATAGCTGTCTGCTGAGAATGCAGCTGGATTGGAGGGAAATACCAAATAAATCAGAGGTGGACCCAGCTTCTCTTGTGGATATAAAGCTTGCTCTCTGTGATGAAAAGAGTTGCAGTGAAATGCTGCAGTTAGACTTTCAGAAGGTACAATCCAGCAAAACCTCAGAAACCAATGATTGGTTCAGAATGATCTGTCAAATGTGGTAGAGAAGAAGGTTCCTCAGTTCAGGCTTGGGTTAGTGGCAATTTAGGATGGCTAAATTAAGACCTCCCCAAATGTTTGTCTGACTGAGCTCGAAGGAGCTCATTGTCACTGGCTTGTACTTCTGAGCAGGAATTTTAAGAGTGACTAAGCAGGTTTGTTCTTCCTCTGAGAAGTATTTACATCATACATGCAGGCACTGGTGTCTCAAACCAGGTCATGGGACTGGAGGAATGAAAGTCCAATTTGCACTGTTAAAGTGAGGACTCTGCCTGTATAGTAATCTTACAAAGGAGTTCATGCTCCCAGCCCTCCACTGCTGTTCCATACACATCTGGAGAGGCAAGGAGCAGCAGGGAAGACATTACTTCTTAACTACCCTATCTCCTATCTCCTGGAAAGTTACTTCTGTCCCATGTGATCCTCTCTAAATTGTGTTTTTAGGCTTTTCACATAACTTCAGCTTCTTACGGCCATGCTCTCTGTTCAGTTTACAATAACAAAAGTCTGCTTTATGCTTTTTAACCTTCTTTGTCCTTACCTATAATGCAAGGGTCACTGCTCTTCCTGTAGTCCAGCAGGCTCTAGGATAAGCACATACCACACTCTTTAACTTGTGTGAGTTTGTTGTTACATGGTGTTTGTCTCTGTCATATCAAGATTAACTGTGTGGTGGTGAGTGATGGCATTTCTGAAAGACCTGTTCTTTATTAATCTCTCCAAGAGTTAAGGCAACTTGGACCAGTGACTGATCTCGTTGACATCAGAGGCAAAACTTGCACTGACTTAAGCACCTTTTAATTAAACCAGCAACAAATAATTAAACCAGCATCCTCAAGTGTAGTGTAATTGAATTGACAGCAAAACTGAAATCCTTGTCAGGTTCCAATACATCATTGGAATTTAACAAATAATTTATTATCCAATAAATTCTTAACTTCGTCATAAAAATGTACTTTTCTGTCCAAAATTTTATTAATTTTGGCATGGGAAGAAAAACAGCTTTTCTTTCCAAGCTGTCAGATGCCATTTTGTATAAAAACCAAACTACTTCTTTCTATGGGAGGCTGCTCAAAGAAACCTGGGAATTCATGGGACCAGATCTTCAGCACAATCCTCCTTCCAAGAGAACCCCACTGTAATGGCACTACAGCCAATTTGTGAACACCTGGGCTGTGCCAATGTAGTCTACAAAATTCAGCAAATCCCTCAGGAGTGTTCTTGGAGCACAAATAATCAGACAATATTCCACCTTAGCTCTATGTTCCCTTGCCATAATAATTCTTTTTGTGGATGAGACTTTTAGCTCCCAATAGCTTTGGATGAAAGACTAGATTGTGGTACCATTCCTGTTTTTTTTCTTTCTAGGTCAGATTTGTATGTTATCTCAAGGGGTGTCAGACAGTAATTATCCCCAAATGTTACAGTCAATGTTTCAGATTATCTTGAATACAGGAGAATTTATTTTCTAATGAAATGTCAGAGAAAATGAAAAGCTAAGCAGACTTCAAGTGGAACTACATACAATAATATTGCAACAAACGTTGTGTTTCAAAAGATATTAGGCCTCTGATCTCACTTAAAATCTGTACACATCTACTGATGTACTGATTTCATTGACTCTCAAAAACTGAAATACCAGAAACAAGGTCTGCTGGTTTTTGTTAGTTGTTTCTTAAGCATAAAATGTGTTAATTATTTGTTGAGCATAAAATGTAGTGATGAATGTCTCATTTATAATAGTAAATACTATTACCAAGAGCTGAATCCAAATGTCATATAACTAAAAAGAAAAAAGCACCCAAATTTGGAAGTATTTTTGGTCAGACAAGTCTTGATAATATTCTTTTATATTGTTCTCTCTTTTTATCACAGAATATTGCCTTCCCCAGCCAGACCTGCCACGTGTCCTCAGCCCAGTCAAGCTCCAGCTGCCTGGACCCAAGGACAGGGTAGGTTTCCTTGCATCCAGACAGCAGAGGATGAGAAATCCTGACAGGGCAAGGAAAGAAAGAATTACGCTTGTATGTCTAATTGCATACATGAAAGAGCAAATTCTGTGGCACAGATTCTAATTTCTGTGGCAGCTAGGCAAAAAAAAAAGGACAGATTTCACGCTGTTGATGACCATGAGGTTTCTGTAGCAGGATTTGCTTTTCTAAAATGGCAGCTTTCTCCAAAAGTCTTCAGCTTTCTCCAAAATAATATCAGACTTTTTGCAGACTCAGGGCATCACTATGTAGTTTCATGCTTGTTCAAGGACTGCCTAAACAGCTTTAGGATGAGGAGAGTAAGGAGGCCTGTTCATTTTATAATGAAAGCCATGCTTTCATGAAATACGGTATTAGAACACATTCCAGGGCCACAGGAAGCTGGCGCACACACAGACCTCTATATAGAATTGATGACATTTAGAATATGTACTCTCATCTGCAAAGTATGTTCTGTATCAAAGTAACTGTTGTTATTTTCTCTCTTATGAGGAATATAAAGGAGATAAATATAAAAGAATAACACAGTAATTAAATACTGTAATATATAAGTCTTTCTAATAATATATATTTTTTTATTTATACAGTAATCCCTCAAATTTGCCAGGGGTCCAGGACTGGGGAGGTGTCACAAAAGCCAAAATCCATGAAGAGCGGCAGATCATACATGTACAAATAAGCCATGCCCGTTGCCCCACCCCTCTCAGCCCTTGAATGCCTGGAGGTGTTCCCAGCACCTTCACATGCCCTGTGACGGGACACGGGAATGAAGGGGATCTCTTCTGCCCCTCTCTGGCATGATGCACAGGGATGGGGAAACGAAGGGGAGGTTGCTGCCATGCCCCAACGTGGTAGGGTCCCGTCCAGCCCTTTCCTTCCCTGGTGAGGCGGGCATGCCTTCCCAGGGCCACCCCAGGTGGCAGCAGGTGCTCAGTGTGGCCTCGAGACTGCACAGGGCAGCAGAGCTTGCTCGGTGTGGAACCAAGGCTGCAAAAGGCAGCACAGCTTGCTTGGTGCAGCCCTTGAGACTGCACAGAGAAGCAGAGCTTGCTCGGTGCAGCCCCAAAGCTGCACAGGGCAGCAGCGGGGGTGCAGTGTAGCCCTGAGACTCCAGTGTGGCACTCTGCTGAGCCCTTATCGCTCCACATCCCCTGGCAAGCAACTCTGGGCTATCCCCAAGTGAGCAAGAGGCGCTGCCTCCCCCGCCATGTGGTGTGCCAGTCCTGCCCCCAGGCGCAGCAGAAACACTGTGCACATGAGCGGCTGTCAACTGCTCACGTGACACGGATAAATGCCGGGAAGAATCAAGAGAAGTCTATGACATCTTTGCAGGGGAAAAAAAACTGCAAAGAGGTAAAGCTGCGAAATTTGAGGCACGAAGAGGTGAGGGATTACTGTATATATTTATGTGTATATAATTCTTTATATTAAGGCCTACATTTTCATTGTACTGAGTTTGCACTTCCACTTACACCCTGGTGATTTGCCTCAGCAGGGCTACAGGTTGCAAAAAATGTTCTGGGAAGGAATTCATTGAGACAAATCTAAGAACCATAAAAACTTGGCAACACTATTCCGTTTTCTCTGTGAACCCACCATTGTGACACAACTGCCAGATTCTGAGCAGTATGCTGCCAAAATGACAATCATGGAAGAGAAAACAAAGAACAAACTTCATGATAATTTTCAAAACAGAAGGCAACTTATTGGTGAGGCCCTACAGAGATTTGTGCAAAAACCTGCGTGATTCAAAATATTCATAATGTGATCTGGAAAGAAGGTGTATAATGAGGAGGTGAATTCTGCACAGACAAATAAGTTACCTGAAAAATAAAATTGAGAATTTGACTTTTACCTGAGCAATAAAAGTCGAGCTGGCCATATGGCCATGTGGAGGGCGAGTCAATGGTATCCCGGAGTCCATCAGGAAGAGTGTGGCCAACAGGTCGAGGGAGGTGATCCTCATCCTCTACCTGGCCCTAGTGAGGTGATTTGAGGATTCAGAAAATTATAAATTTTAGTGAGTTAGTTAGGGACTTCGAGATTTAAGAATTTTAGTGAATTAGTGAAAATTTAGTGAATTCTAGTGAATTTTAGAAGGATTAGTAGATTTTTAAATCATTCAAGAAGCCTCAGAATTAAGGCTGAATATTAAAGGTAAAAAGCCTTGTCTTCTAGTCCTTGAAGGTAATCAAAAGACAGTGCTAGCCACAACAAGGGCAAAAGAATGTAAAACATTGGAGCTAATTGGTTGAAGGACTTAGAGCAAAGCACAAGTCTATCACATAATGTTGAAGAGATGAATATTCGTGGAGTGATTTGCATATGCATGAGACAAGGGGTTAAAAATGGGTGGCAAATCTGGGCGGCTGTCTCTTTTGGCACCTGGCAGGGCAGGGGACACTGCTGTCCCTCTTCCCTTGGCTCCTGGGCCAAAAATAAACTTTTCTTCTGCCTGCAAGCAAATTACCTTGAGTCCTCCAGCTCATTTTCCTTAAATCAGAGGCCACATAATTTTGTTCAGTTCTGGTCTCCACAGTTCAAGAAAGACAAGGAGTTACTGGAGAGGGTCCAGTGGAAGGCTACAAAGGTGAGTAGGTATCTGGAAAATCTCTTTTATGAGAGGAGACTCCAGGATCTGGGCCTGTTTATTATAGGGAAGAGAAGACTGAGAGGGGATTTCATCAATACATAAAAATATCTCAAAGGTGGGTGCCAAGGGGATGGTGCCAGACTTTTTTCGGTAGTGCCCAGCAGAAGGACAAGGAACAGCAGCCAATAAAGTAAAACACAGGAAGTTTCACCTCAACATGAGGAAGAACTTCTTTACACTGAGGATGGTAGAGCACTGGAACAGGCTGCTCAGGGAGGTTATGGAATCTTCCTCTCTGGAGACATTCAAAACCCACGTAGACATGTTCCTGTGTAACGTGCTCCAGGTGACCCTGCCTTGTCCGGGAGTTGGACTAGATGATCTCCAGAGGTCCCTTCCAACCCTGACTATTCTATGATTCTGTGATTTTGCAAAAGTGGAGGGAAAGCTCATGGGAAGTTCTGAAAATACCTAGTAGACATTTCGTAAAATATCAGGTAAAACTCCATATAAATAAGAGGAAATAATTGGCAGTGAGCAAGCAGTCCTAAATTTATGGCAGCTTCAACCATTCTAGGAAAGGTATGTGTCAGCAGAAACAAAGCAGAAACCATTGAGCTGCTGCTGCATAAACCTTGCTAAGCAGGCATGATCAAAGGTATGGACTGGTTTCATTATGGAAAATAGTTAAATGGATGAGGATTCTTCAATCCTAAAAAAAAAAAAAAAAAGAGATTTAATGAAGTGTAAGCAGGATGGGAAAAGTGAGTAAAGATCAGTTGTCAGTCTCCTGCAAAATAAGGACTAAGTTTACCAACCAAAGCTGAAAGCCGAAAGATTCACAGGTTCACAGGTTCGCAGGTTATTCTGAGTTGGAAGGGACCCACAGGATCATCTAGTCCAACTGCCAAGCAAACACTCATCCAGGGATCAGGCCCACAAGCGTGGAACCACGGGCATCACCCTCCATCCATCCAAGCCACCCAACATCTAGACCACGTCACTCGGCTCATCATCGAGTCTTCTCTTAAACATCTCCAGGGATGGCGACTCCACCACCTCCCTGGGCAGACCACTCCACTGAGAGATCACTCTCTCTGTGAAAAACCTCTTCCTAACATCCAGTCTAAACCTCCCCTGATGTAGCTTAAGGCCATGTCCTCTTGTTCTGGTGTTGTCAAAACAAGAAACAGAAGCACTTCCTCATACAAACTGTAGGTGAATGGTGGGATTCTTTTCCAACACTTCTAGGATTCACCATTTCAAATGCTAAAATCGATGTAGGATCAAAAAGAGATATGGTGGCTTAATGGAGTTAAAACTTGCCCTTGAGAATGAATGTGAGAAGGACTTGAACTACTAGGAACAAGTGACTTGATAGTTACTTTCTATCCAGTTCTTATAATTGTAAGAAGTCTTTTGTGCTGTAAAATGTGAGGAATCAAGTTCTCAGGCAGTTTAAGTGCAATATAGATCAAGACTGCATGAATTCAGAAAAAAAAAATTTAAATTATACCTGTAAAATATTTCTTCTGGAAAACTACAGTAAGAACTTTTCTTAAGAAATAAACAAAAAGAGGCTGAGCAGAAAAGTGCTTATCGTCTTTCATCTTGATTTATGTTTTAATGATTGGCTTTATAAAAGATTAGTAAATCCTTACTGCACTCACTTAAGAAGGAGTGTAGCATGCCTATAAATAAATCCATGTTGATTATGTAGTGGTATAAGCTCCTCTGTCTCCCATGTTATTGATGAAATGCTCTGAAGTGTATCTCATTAGATATGATTAGATATTTCCTCTTGTCATGTGTAAATTAGTCACTCAATCTTGCAAATGTCAAAGAACTTGTTTTGCTGCTTTCTCATTTATTTTTTATGTCCTATAGTTGGATTGTCCAAGACAACTGTTGTTACTACCTCTTTTTTAATCCTGGGTTTTTTTGACACCATTTGGCTTCATGTATAACAAACAAAACAAGTCTTATTATCCAAAGATGCTATACTTTCTGGTTCTCTTTTGGTTAAATTTTTGTTCATAGAGTCAAAAAATGCATTTTTAACAATAAAACCTTTTGTATTATACCTCAAGATTTCTCACCTTTGCTTACAGTTGAGATACGACCTGTGTTCATATGCCTCCCTAAAAATAAGCATCAATTTAAAAATAAAAATCCTGAACCGGTATTAGGAAGGTGAACATGGAAATTTAGTTGATATTGTGGCTGACAAATCAAGGGTCAAGTGCTTCATCATGAAAACGAAGTAGGAATGTCTCTTATGTGTGGTATTCTCATCTCCATCCACGAGAACTATACACAAAAAAAACACCCATGAATGAAAATAACATAAGTAGAATACCCTGAAATACCAAACATCTTTCTTTTCAAAACTAGTGATCTTGCCTGGGTTATGTGGACTGTGTTGCATCCTGCAGCCACCCTGGGAAGTAGCTAGCTGCTGTGAAGATTTGCAGCGTACTTCAAATAGTTGAAAGGGAAAGACACATATTCAAGAAGGAGGCAGCAGTGCGGAAGATTAGGAGTGGGAGAGGACTTCTGCGTCTTCTAGGTGAGTGCTCAGCCTTACTCAAAATTGAAAAAGAGTTGTTACTATCTCATGCCTGCTAGTCCATGTGAAATGAGTTAAAGACCACAAGCCACCCCTGGGCAGACAGACATCCCACCACAAAATCACTTTTTGTTCTGAAAGCCTCGTAAGAAAATCAAGAACTAAGTGGGCATGGGAAATAACTACCTTGTCTCCTCTAACCGAGGTCTTTCCAGGCAAAGAACAAAACCAGATGGTGGGATAGGATGAGTAAGCAGCTGATTCCTTGGAACTAGCAATTCTGAGGATAACTGGATGACTTTACAGAACTAAAGGCCTTGTAAATCTGTCTGAAAAACACAGGTGCATATAAAGTCACATTCTGTTCGGTGCAATACTCAGTATTTGAGACAGATAGTTATGTTGGAATTGTTAAGAGCGTTTAGATTTGTTTTAAAATTTGAAGGATCATTTATGTCTGAGTCCTCTAGAGCCAAATCTTATAAAAATTAAGGTACTGGACCAAAGAGCACAAACAACATGCTTGTGTTGGGATGTTTATCAAAAGTGTGTCAGGGACTCATATACTAGTTCAACTTTGTAGGTGTTTCTGGCGGGCTTCCAGTCCAACCCCTGCTCAGAGCAGAGCTAATTTCAGGTGCTGAAATTTGTTAAGTTTTTAATCATCAACGCGGATGGACAACTTATTTCACTATGCAATTACTGCTCCTGTGAATACTTAGTAAATAGGTTTCCTTCCAGCATTCAAACCAAACTAGTCAGCAGTCATGGAGTACAGAAGTGCCAGCAAAACTGCTTGACACAATCGGTGCAAAAATATGAGAGAGAACCTTTTCTACACTAGCTGTCAGTCAGGCTGTCTCCTGTAACTCTAGGGCATTTCTCAGAGTCTTGCAAATGCTTTGATGTAATTGAGAATAATACTCCCGGGCACTGAACACAATTTTCAAGGTAATGCAGCTCAAGTTTGACACACAGTGTCCTCTGGTTTTGTAAAATTTCAGTAGTTTTATCAGGAAATTTCCTATTTTCAAGCTGCGTCTTTATGCAACCTCCATAATCCCATTTAATGCCACCTGTGGAAAATTTCTTTTAGGTTGAGTTCAGGTCTATATTGGAGAAGCCTTTCTTGGAATAATAATGACAGAATGTGGGATTTCTTGTGACATTTTTATAGGGGAAAAGTTGTAGTGTATATATATATAGACACACAATTGCACCAGATAAATGAGCGTTCGCCAGCATACTGTTTTCCTCTTGCTGAACTGCCATAAGTGAGTCCAGGAAAAGCAGAGCTTCATTGCAAGGAAATTATCTAAGCTGAGAAATCTTTTTCCAGTGTGAAGAGGGCACGAATAACCTGCCTGTGGTAACCCAATTAATGAACTGACTTTTCTGTCCAACAGATAGAGTTTGACAATAACTAATGCTCAGATTCTCACTCTGTGTTGTTCATTCATTATAAATTAAATTAGTCCTAACCACATATTAGTACTGCTTAATATTGATACTAATTCTGGATGAATATATGCATAGTTAATTATTGGCCTTTTCCATCTATATGCAGTATTCAGGTTTTTAAGACACACAAAGTCAGCAGTCCTGTTTCTATCTTTAGTTATACTGCTGAGATATTAAAGAAATAGAATTTTTTTAATTTTTGCTTTCAAGTACTCTAATACTACCTACAAGACATACACTTTTCTTAAAAAGCAGATTTGCTGAAAAAATACCAGAACACTTTATCAGATGCTAACAAGCTTTAAGTTCTTATGTTATGTTGCCTGATATTCATCTGATACCATCAAACTTTCAGTCTTTTCTCCACTCTCTGCATCTTTGGAAGAAATAGTAAAACATATGTCAACAATTGTCCACCTTTAAATTACATGAAGACATTTACTTAACTTTTTCATTGCAATTCTATATTTTCTATAAGCTGACAACTCATTTGTGGATTGGGTTAACACGCAGATTTTGCAGAGTTTTCATTTGCCTTGCAACAAAATAATCCTCGTATTACAACTGAAAAACTCTGAAAACCAAATGCAAGTGCAACAGCCAGAAGAGTGATCACATGCTGAGCTGAGATGGCTAGATGAAGAGCTGTGAACTGACGGTCATTCCCAACCTTCCCAGAAACAAGATCCATCCCTTTGGTGTTTAGTTACGAATTCTCATGTTTAAGTCACGCTCCTTTATTGTATTGTATTGAATCTTGCATCCCTCTCTGCAGATGGTGTAGCCAGGAGCATACCTACAGCTGCTGGGCTTCAGTCAGTCTCAACAGACAGAAGAAGAAATTGAAGCTTGATCTCACATATACCGAAGGGCTGGGCGAGCTGGTGTGTTATGACACACAGAAGGGATGTGGTGGTGCCATCACTTGAAGCCACCTTGACAATTGTTGATTTGAAAAGATTGTGCCTTGATTATTCTTCCCAAGATGAGGTGTGAGGACCTGATCACTGGGGTTGACTCCATGTTCTGGATCCCAGAGGCTGGGAGAAAACTTCCTGAAGTCTTGAGTCAGGTACTTGGACTCTGGGTAAGGGTTTTAAACATGATCCTGTACCTATCATTACCTGTCAGATCCCCAACAGGCCTTAAGGTATGTCTATCTCTTTCTATGCTCACTGTAAAATGTGAATAATTCTACAATCTGAACTCTTTCTGAGGATGAGAGCCCTAAAATTAAGATTTTAGGTACACATGGAATTAAATCCCTTGTTTAGTCCATAATTTTTTTAAAAAACTTGCTTGGCATTTCAGTCATTATATAATCTTAATATTTTCTCTGGGATTTTCCAGCAGAGTTATCTTCTGCCAAATTTTGTTCAAATACCTTAAACTGGAACGGAAAAAAGGAAACACTGATATGGCCTTGATGGAACATGTCAGCTGGGTGAGAGAGAGTCTCCAGGGTTTCCTGATGCTCTCTGTTAAATTAATCCTGTAAATGTCCCCAACCAGCTACTAAAAACTGGCAAAAAAGGCTAAAGAAAACAATTAACTGGCTGGCATCACCCATTACTGGCTACATCTTTCCCTTTTGCAAACAAAGTTTAAGACATTGCAGCTTTAACAGGTTTTTTCTTTGTAAGTGTTCTTTTAAACCAGGTATATTCAACAGGATGGAAGCCAAAGGCCAAAATATCTGTAAATTATCACATTTCGGAGCAGTGATAACCTCAGACATGTCTCTCTGACATTCAGAAAAAGAAAAGTATTACTTTGATAGAAACATGTATCTCTTTGCATATTGGCCAAGAAAATGCTGTAAACGCTGCAGGTGTAAGAAATAGAGTAAGTACATGCCATGCTGAATACACATTCAAATATATGGGCTGGCTTGTTCTTAGAAGTACATAGTAAAGAGGAGATAGATTTACGTTTTCTCCACTAAATAATTGTTGCATTTACTAATATTTATAGAATCTCTCAAACAAAAAAATGTCAGGGATGCTGAATTCATCACTCATCACTACTTACTCAGTGAAATAGTATGTTCATAGCTGTGGCTCATCCAGCATTCTGAAGAAGTGATGCATAATATTTTCCTTTCTGGGTAAATATGGAATACTAAGCTGTGAATACATACAGAGTCAGGATTAGTGTGAACATGAGTTTCCTCCAGTAGGTCCTGAAAGTCACTTTTCTACCATAGTGAACTATGATAAAGGTGTGAACAAAGTAGACAGCTGACACATAGGGTTGGACATGAGTTTGTGTTCCCACTACAAAGTATAGGCATATAATGTGAATCCCTAAGCACTGATACACCTCCATCTGGAAATCCACTTTAGTACAGTGGTAAATGTCCCCACCCGTCATGTGGGAGACCCGGATTCGATTCCCGCCAGGGAGACAGTGTTAAGAGTTGGATTCGATGATCCTTGTGGGTCCCTTCCAACTCATAATATTCTGTGATTATTAGCCATTTTAAAACCGATATTCAAAAAACCAAACAGCATTACATGATTCAACTGAGATTTCCATTTCTCTGAAGCAGGTTGCCCATAGTTGTGGATGCCCCATCTCTGGAAGGGTTCAAGGCCAGACTGGATGGGACTTTGAGCAATCTGGTCTAGGGGTAGATGACCCTGCCCATGGCAGGGGGATTGGAACTAGATGATCTTTCAGGTCCCTTCCTACCAAAACTATTCGATTATAAAGATGATGATGAAGTATGGTCCCCACTCGTGGCCTCAGATTTTCAGGTGTTATATCCAGTCACTAGATCTCCCTGAAAATCTTGGTGCCAAAGCCTAAATGACAATCGTAAAATACAAAGGAAGTTACTCTACTCAGAGGGATTGGCTTGCCTAGGAGGCAATTTGGCTGCAGGAATGCCGATTCATTTAATAATTGATACATCCTGAGATTCTGAAGTCTTTTTGTTATTTAAAACCTGGACAACAAAGAGATTTAGGTAGTAGTTTGATAAGTAGCCATGGGAAGTAATTCAAAAAAATGTCGGTGTTCTTGAAGTAAAACATACAGCTTCAGAATCTGAAATGGATGGTGATGAGAAGGGCAATTTTTAATATCAAAAGAATTAGGAGATTGAAACAGTGGAATTACAAGAGTAGCCACATCAGGATATGGTAATTTAAAAGAAGCACTTCTTTCTTTTCTTGATAGAAGACTCAAACTTTTGTCAGAGCACAAATATGGGAGAAGGAAATGAGAGGGAAAATTCAGGTGACTCTTAGGATGAGATTCATGCTCAGGAGCAGAGGCCTGGAAAGAGGGTACTTTCACCCTGTGGAAAAGCTTAAACCTAAGAAGTTTGTATGCTACCCAGTCTGTAATGGAGACTTCCCCTCTATATATTTTAGGGTCACTGTCTTAGAAGAGCATCTGCACTAATGTAGTAGCACACAATCCATGAGTTGCCTGGAAAACAATGGAGACAAAAATGGAGCTCTAAGGGATGCCAAGAAAAATCGAAAACATAGATGGGGAATGGAAGAAGACCCAGGTGAACAAACTGGAAAACATGGGAAGACAGACCATCAAGGAACAAAAAACCATCCAGAATACAGAAGTCAACAAGTATGAAAGGAAATGAACATAAAACACTTGAAGCCCAACCAGGAAAATGGTGTTCAGACTCTTTGCACTATTTCTACTGCAGTTGGTCCATGAATAAATACAAAACCAAGCACGTTTACAACATTTTTACATACTTATACAATTTAAAAGAATTTGGTTAGACATTTCACTACTGCTCTCCTTTATTCTCTTCCCAAGTTAGTCCACACAACATCCACAGAAATCAATGGAAGTATTCTCAATTTTCAAAGACGTAGACTAGGCTGGGATCTGGCCCAGGAACATTTGTTTCAAAATAGCTGATTGACACCAGATATGAAAGTCCCCTGAATAAATAATGGTGTCTTTAGTCTGTGTGCATCCTGCCTGCTGCTTGCACAGCAGATGCAGTGAGAGCTGCTTTAGAGAAGGCGGAGACAGCAGACAACTAGGTTAAACATAAGCAGTGATGCTAACAGGGCTTGGGCAGCACCTATCCACTGAGCCTGTTAGCTGCAAAAGGCACTCCACTGAAAGACAAGATTATGTCTGCATGAATGTTTTCTTACTGAACACTGAGACATTTTAATGTTTTACGGTGTTCCCTTGGAAACTTTCCCTATATCACTCATGTTTTCTTGCTACAGGTCACATCATATGTCATCTTTAGTCTTTATGATTATTAATGTAGACAGCAGTTGCTTTATGACTGCCTTGTGGCTCTATAGCTTACACACTGTTAAGATCACCCTTTAAGATAAAGATTTAATTCTTCTAATTGCTAGGACTTAGTCTGTCATTTGCTTCCTGTATATAATATGGCAAGGAAAAGATCATCATGGGCTTTTTTCGGCTCAAGCAAGCAGGCTGTTCCAAGTGAAATGTTCTAAAACAGCACCTGATGTGGTTTGCAAAGGATATTCTGCAAAGGATATTCTCATACCAGTTTATAATGTTCTGAACTCCTCTAAAACTAGTGAAGGGTCATTAACTGTAGCTCAATAGTAGAGCTTGTTGTATAGCAAAATCCAGAAGTCAATTTCCTCTTTAATGTTGTAAGAACCTGGGGTGGGGGAATGGCCAGTTGTGCTTGTTTTCGTTGTGATTAGTAACATTCTAGCTGTAAACATTTTCAGATGGATGCCGTAGTGTTCCAACTATGTTTTTCTATTTTCCATGTATTGCTTCCAGAAATTTTTACTTGTTGCACCCACATCATTATAGACGAAGATAAAGCAATTTTGGATCTTTTATATCTCTCTATATATTATTTGTGTGTGTATGTGCATTTGTGTGTGTGCATATGCATATGCATGCTTTTAAATAGCCACAGTTTCACAATTGCTTGACTAGAAAACTGGTTTTCAGCAAATTAGCCCTCAAAGAAGAAAGCTATATGAATGTGTTGATGGAAATTAGTTTAGATCTGGCCCAGTTTCTGCTTGATGAAAAAACCTTTTGTGCAAAAGCAACCTTTTTACTCAGAATGAACACTTAAAATCAAAAAATACTGCACATGAATGCACAGCTAATACAATCACATATTTTCTTCAATAACAGTTGTTTCTCAAACAACTCACTTTAACACGTAGCTTTTTGCTTCAGTCTTTTTTTCCAGTTCTCATAAATATATTCTGTGTTTCTATGTATATCCAATATGTAATAAGATAGAAGAGAATGTTATACCTTTATATTTAAGCTAGAGAAACAGTGCTTCAGTGTGTATCTGTGCAGTCCTAATGGATCAGACGGTGATTTGGTCAGGACTCACGTCCTGTTTCCTCCTGTTTCTACAGAAGGGTTTACCCTGCCTCTTTTGTAACTTTAAGAGGATAGAAAACTCTACCTAACCCTATTGACAATGCACTATTGTCAAGTGTCTGCCTGGCTACCATCCCTTATCACGTACAGCAAAGCACAAGATACTGACAGTCAAGGAGTAAGAAGTTAGGCTGTGACTCCCACAAATCTGCATTCCATGAGGTGAGCTGGAAGGGGGGAAATTAAATAGTGAATTATTTTATTGTTCTTTCACTATCTTGCAGAAAGAATAGTCCTGACACATCTCCCTTTTGCATGCGTTTTTAAGCTATTTTTTATCGTGTATCCTTGTTTTCTTGCTAAAACGTGCAATGCCAGCATTTTATGTTTCCTTTCAGTGCAAAGACACTGCTATCATTTTTCTCATTTTTTTATGAGCTTATATAAAGTACAGTCTCTAGCAGTTAGGTGAATCTGCATCATACATCATAGGCAGGTAAAGCTGTAACTGATTTGGCTAAGACGTAGCTGCTTCTTATTTGCATCTTTTCCCTCCTGTATCTTTACATGGTTTTGTTTTTCAGTGCCTAGCTACTCATGTGTTATACAACTCTTGCTGCAATTTGCTCTTTTCACATGAGATGTTGTTGGGTTAATAGGAAACAAGAGGAAAGTGTGTGACTGCAGGACAACACTTTTCCATATCCAGCAATAGAAGAAGGCATCCCTATTAGCATTGCCTCCTTAATTCTATGTGGCTTTTTCTAAATCAGTTGTATTTTTCTAGTCTTCACTGTTTGTATTATTGAAGCAATATAGAAGTTATCACAGTGGAAAAAGAAAATATTTGTGAGAGAATTCTAGTTTTTTTTGAATTTATGCTTTATTGAAGTTATCAGAACAATAAGGTCAGGATAAGAAACAGTATTTTGTGTATCTCCTCCTGTGCAATAATGTCTGCATCTTCAATCAATTAACTGATTTAATAAAAGCACACTTTCATTATCCTCTACTCTTTTTGAATGGTAATAAAATAAAAAATATTTTTTTTAAGTGCAGTTCAGATAGAAAGCAGGTGATCATACATTTTAATCCCCTAAAGTAATGACTGGAAAAAATACAACACCTTTGTGAAATCTAAGTATCTTTCTGACTGTAGTAGAGGTAAGAATATGCCTTTTAAATTATTTTTATAATGCCTGGCTTAGAGAAACAACAAAACATTGAATCTCTAATTTCCTCAGGATGTAGCATCCACAACATACGAAACTGTGTCCTACACTACAATGCACAGCTCATCACTTAAGGTAAGACAAGGGCATATTATTACAAATTATTCCATTTCCTAAATATAGTGTACTACCTTTAAAAACTCATGTTTATTGTGACATAAAACAAGCTCAGACACAGCTACAGCGTTAGTCCAATTGTCACAGGTCACATTATTATAAGAGGGATTTATTTAAACAAATGTTTACTCCAGGTTGAGACCTGGGGGATGCAAATCTATACCCTCTTGAAAGTCTCTCTTAAAGATGCAGTTTTGCAGCTGTGGAGTGAGTCAATCTAAAATAGTGTCCAGGAAAGGAAAATATTCAGAAATAAACTAGGATGCTTGTAAGAAAAATTTAACTTAATGAAAACAAAAACGTTCCTGGGCTGTCTAATTTCCATTAATTCTAATTAATCAGAATTAGTTTTCCTTATTCTCCAATGCATTTAAAAGTCAGATTTTCATTTTAAATGTATTTTAAATGCCACACCATTTATTTCAGATGCCCAGAGTCTGCCAGCTCTCTGTGATCACTCCAGGTCTCCTGTAGCTCTATCCATTGACACATACCATACCTCGGGTTTAGATTGTATCATCCTCCATTAGATTCCACAAAAACGATCTGCACAAACTCGCATAGCCCAGGGCCCTTATCATCTATGCATGACCACCTAAGCTAATTTTAACTTGCAGACTTTCTTGAATACCCTGCAAACATCTAGTTGCCATGGAAACCCCTGCACCTCCGTGCGCACATATGAAACTTCCACAAGGAGATCCACACAAGGAAGTAGTGCCTGTTTTCAGATTAGAGATTACAAATATTACAGATCTCTAAAACATCAGTATCTATGCATTTCAGAAAAAGAATGCGGTTTCACCCACAATAGAATGCATGAAGTGGTGCTGAGTAAATGCCACATGAAATAGAAAGAAAATCGAGTTTTGTTATTGTTGGCCTGGAAAATACAATTAAAACTCCACAGAATTTAATTAAAAAATGACCACTTCTTGTAAAAAAGTAATTTTGTCCACCCTTAACGTGCTAAGGATAAGCATTAAACACAAAAGTACTGTTTTCACTTGTCCTTGTAAGAAGTGGCTACTCCCAGGCAAACAGGCAGCTCAAATTTTGAAATGATGTCTTAATAATAAATGCTTCAATAAATTTTCTGATACTGATATGAACAAAAATCATCAGCTGGAATAAACAATGCAAATAGAACCACATTAAAGCATTAGTCCATGGCCATAAATACATGCTATTTTTGGTGTGCTTTTTTAGCAAGGGCAGACTAGCAATAAGCAAGAGAGATATACCACAGGAAAAGGAGAGAAAGAAGGAATGTGACCATCCTGAAATGCTCTTCCGGATGTAGATTATCATGGAGCACTATTCTAGTGCATGTTTACCCTTTCTGTACAGACTGTTTCAGATGCTTAGGTTCACAGGTTCTTCTGAGCTGGAAGGGACCCACAAGATCATCTAGTCCAACTCCCAAGCACACACCCACCCAGGGATCAGGCCCACAAGTGTGGAACCACGGGCAACACACTCCATCCATCCAAGCCTCCCGTCATCTAGGCCATGTCACTGAGCTCCTCATCAAGTCTTTTCTTAAACACCTCCAGAGATGGCGACTCCACCACCTCCCTGGGCAGATCATTCCACTGAGAGATCACTCTCCCTGTGAAAAAGTTCTTCCTAACATCCAGTCTAAACCTCCTGTGGCGTAGCTTTAGGCCATGTCCTCTTGTTCTGGTGTCATCAGCCTGAGAGAAGGGATTCACACCCACCTGACTGCAGCCTCCCTTCAATCTATGTTTTCCCTTTATATTAGAAAATACAAAAATTATATTCTAAAACATTAAGCAGAAAAAAATTAGTTAACCAATGTAAAGGTGACAAGAGCTACCCTATATGTTTCCACTCTACTCATTATAGATAATGTTCACTAAATTGTTTTGCCTTTTACCACCCCTCTGGAACTGGCTGTTGTTTTATTAAGTTAAGCCTAGATTAGAACTGAGGCATGCCCAACTTCTGCTCTTGGTTCTTCTTAACTATTTCAGAGATCCATTTAACTCCTCTCTCCGATTTCCACATTTGGGAGGTCACATTATCTGCTTCCAGATGATACTTTCAGTTAAAATTAATTATATAGACTTGCAAAGAAATAAAACAATTCCTATACTAAGCATTATTGCTATGTATATAAATCTTATGGCTAGATCAAAAAATGAAGACAGTTTTTGTTTGTTTTTATGGTTCTGATCATAGTTTCCTTTACTTTGTAAGCTAATGTATGAATTTTAATCATAATGGTTATAAATCTTTTTTATATAAAATAATGAAAGAAATATCAGTGGTGCAGACCTTGCAAAATCCATTAAGAAATAACATGAGATAATCCTCTATCAATTTCAGTAGATTATCTCTTCCTGATAAGACACTTAGTTATTGATTTCTTGCTTACTAAAGTCCCCAGGGTCTTTATAGAGAGGATGCTTACCAGCTTTTAACTAATAGCGTTATAACATCACTTCCACCTTCTCTATCAATAATAAAACAAACAAAAACATCTGCAAAGCATCATATGCTAGAGAATATGAAACTGCTTCACTCACCATCATGTTAATGGGCAAAGATAATGAAAAATGGAAAACTAACGCAAAGTCTTGAGTAATTTCCAGATACATCTGCCCCAACTTGAAATGGACTTACTGTTCTGAAAGCATTTGGTATCTTCCATACGGGATGTGTTTATACAGCTGTTTCTCAGTTCATTGGCTGATGATGACATCAATTGCATCAAGGAATTCACACTTGATTTAAACTTGATTGAGTCCTTATTCAGGTCAGGTACCCTCTTTACTATAATGCTGAAAATTCAACCATTCAGCTGAAAAAGCAGAATATCTAAATAAATGTATAAAGGCACAATGAATAATAAATGTATAAACTTTATAAAGTTCTTTTTCTTAAAAAAAAACAAAAACCCCTCAAACAAACCAAAACAACAGGATGAGATCGGAAAATAAAGTGCATGCAGTATTCCCTTTATGATGACTATTTTATTAACTTCACTAGTCTTTTTCTTAATCGTTAAATATTTTTTTCTATCACAGTATCACAGTATTAGCAAGGTTGGAAAAGACATTTGAAATTGCCAAGTTCAGCCTATAAGCCAACACCAATCCGTCAACTAAACCATGGCACTAAATGCCTCACCCAGCCTACTCTTAGACACCTCCAGGGACTGTGACTCCACCACTTCCCCAGGCAGTCCATTCCAGTGGTGAATAACCCTCTCAGTGAAGAATTTCTTCCTAATATCAAGTCTAAACCTGCCTTGAATGACCTTGAGACTGCATCCTCTTGTTCAGTCACCGCTTGCTTGACACAAGAGACTGACCCCCACCTGACTACAACCTGCTTTCAGTGAGTTGTAGAAAGCGAAAAGGTCTCCCCTGAGCCTCCCCTTCTCCAGACTAAGAAACCCCAGGTCCCTCAACCACTCCTCATAAGGCTTTTGCTCCAGTCCCTTCACCATCTTCACTGACCTTCTCTGGACGCATTCGAGCCTCTTAACATCCCTCTTAAGCTGAGGGGCCCAGAACTGGACACAGCACTCAAGGTGTGGCCTAACCACTGCTTAGTATAGGGGAAGGATAATTTCCCGAGTGCTGCTGGCCACAATATTCCTGATGCAGGCCAGGATGCCATTGGCCTTCTTGTCCACCTAGGCACATTGTTGGCTCATGTTAAGTTTCCTGTCTACCAGCAGTCCCAAGTCCCTTTCTGTCTGAGCATTCTTCAGCCACTGTGTCCCCAGCCTATAGCTCTGCATAGGGTTGTTGTGGCCAAAGTGTAGAACCTGGCACTTGAACTTGTTGAATCTCATCCTATTGGAATCTGCCCATCTCTCCAGTCTGTCCAGGTCCCTCTGTAGGGTCCTCTTACCCTCTAACAGATCAGTACCTGCTCCCAGCTTGGTATCATCTGCAAACTTGCTTATGATGGACTCAATCCCCTCATCTAGATCATCAATAAAGATATTAAACAGGACCAGCCCCAACACCAAGCCCGGGGGGACACCACTAGTGACTGGCTGCCAACTGGATGTGACACCATTCACCATCACTCTCTGTGCTCAGCCAGCTCTGGCTGGCCATCTAACCAGTTCTCAACCCAGCATAGAATACTCCTGTCCAGGCCCCGGGCTGCCAGGCTCTCCATGAGTTTACTATGGGAGACAATGTCAAAGGCCTTGCTGAAGTCCAGGTATACTACATCCACAGCCCTCCTCTCATCTACCAGGAATACTACTTGGTCATAAAAGGAGATCCGTTCGGTCAGGCAGGATCTACCCCTCCTAAATCTGTGCTGGCTGGGCCTGATCTCCTGGTCATCCTGCAGGTACTGCATTATTGCACCCAGGATTATCTGCTCCATAATTTTAGCTGGAACTGAGGTCAGGCTAACAGGTCTAAAATTTCACAGATCATCCTTCCAGCCCTTCCAGTCATCCGGGACATCACCAGTGAGCCAAGACTGTTGATAAATGATGGAGAGTGGCTTAGCAAGCTCATCTGCCTGCTCTCTCATCACTCTCGGGTGGATCCCATCAGGTCCCATGGACTTATGAGGATCCAAGTGGCTCATCAGGTCTCAACTTCATTCTCCTAGATTACAGGGGAACTATACCGCACCCTGACCACATCTACCAGATCAGAAGACCAGTTGTCCTGTAGACAGTCTGTCTTACTGTTGAAAACAGAGGCAAAGAAGGCGTTAAGTACCTGTGGGTCTCTGTGGGTCTTGGGATTTTGGTTTGCTTGTGTGGTTGGTTGCTTTGTTTTGTTGAAATGACTTTGTTAGCAGTGGGAATTGAGAGAAAGAAGATGTCAGTGGAAATCATGTTATTGGGCTGTATTGACTGTAGCTGCTATATTGGACAGTTTTTGTTGAACTGGGGTCAGAATGAATCCATTTGGAGAACATGTGTAGTCCTGATCTCTTTATCTTTTGAAAAGCAGCTACCTTGCTGCCAATACCAATTTGAATGCTAGCATATGGTTTTGTGCTTAGCTGCATGTTCATCTACCAAATTCTGGTATTTTTTCATTGTATGGGTAGATGCTCTTGAACCCTCAAACATCTGAACAATTCTCTGGCTCAGAAACAGTTATGTGCTGAATAGGTTTTAACATCTGTAACCATAGAATTCTTGTCATGGGGCATCTGAACAACCTCAGCATTTCAGCCTTCAGCACTTGTGAAGCTCATCCCAAGCAAGTGTGGGGAAGTTGGGGTGACTGTGCCAGGGTAGGCCAGGTGTGAAGGAGATACAAGTTTTTCTTAGGGTAATTTGCATGATGATGGTACTATATTTGGTGATGAAAGGTCATCCATGGTAGTCTATAACTACAACATGCTCTTCCAGTTGTTTTCCAATAAGTAAGCCTTAGAATACAAGGCTTATAGATGATATAACTAGATGCAACCTTGTATCACAACACTACTCCAGCTAAGAGTTGATGAAGGTGTGAATAAAATCCAGCTTATTGCCTATCAGATTGGGATAAAAACTTTTAGCCACTTCATGATCATAGAACATATTACTCATAAATACATGGTATTTGATAAAGTGATAGTTTATGTTGTTGCTTTTGATAATATCTGATCAAATGATTTACAGGAAATCAGTCAGGACTCAAGGTAGTTGCTTGCAAGCAGAGAAAAAAAGTTTAATTTTGGCCCAAGAACCAAGGAAAGAGGAACAGCAGTGTCCCCTGCCCTGTCAGGTGCCAAAAAGCCCCTGCCCAGATTTGCCACCTATTTTTATACTCTTGCCTCATACATATGGAAATTACTCCATGAACATGCATCCCTTCAACATTATGCCATGAATTTCAACTTTGCTTTAAGACCTTTGACCAATCAGTTCCAATATTTGACATTCTTTTCCCCTTGTTTTGGCTAGCATGGTCTTTTGTTTACCCTTCAGGACTGGGAGACAAAGTTTTTCACCTTTAATATTCAGTCTTAATTTTCAGATCAAGTGAATGATTTTTAAATCTACAAATCCTTCTATAATTCACTAAAATTTCACTATTTCACTAAAATGCCTAAATCTCAAAGTTTCTACCGAACTCATTAAAATGTATAATTTTCTGAATCCTCAAATCACAAGTCATGTAGAGGATGAAAGCAGATGTTGAAAAGATGGAAGAAAACGTGGATATTGACAGTTCATACCATTACATTGTTATACACTAACGTTGGTACATTAATTGGTGAATGTGGAGTTTCCAACAGCTTTCATTAGAAGTGTTTCTCCAGGGTATTTTCTAGTTTTCCTTCTTATTTCAGCTACTGTGGACCTCAAGGAGAAAGGATTATCCAACAATAGCAATAAATTCAACAAAAGAATAAGAATGGATAAGAGCTTTCCCTACATGAATAGATGCTTTAGTGAAAGGATATCTAATATAAGAACTCCAAATCTGTCCACTTCCTCCAGGGCTGAGCTCAGTTTTGCAAGACAGCCACTTTTTGTCTTCCGCCTCCACTCTGCAGTCTGCCTCGTATGCGACACAACAGCCACACTCCTGATGGGTCTCAAATTGCTCATAGGGAACAGATTTATAAGATTAAAAGCATGAAAACAAAAGCACAGTGACCACAGGGTGCTGAATATAGAGTACAGCTATAGATGGGTATTTGACAGGAAACCATAGTGCAAAAGCCAACTGCTGTATGATGCAGATGGAAAAGCCCAAGCCAGAGTTCAGGTTGCCCTTGTGGCAGCTGTCACACAATAGCCTGCAGCTGCTTCCTACTCCAGCTTCTCAGATTATCACTGACTGCATAGCCAAGCTGATAAATGTCTTTAGTATCATGGAAAAAGGATTATTTGTTTACAAGATAATGCATGCTTTGAAAGTTCCTGTTCAGTAAATTATGAAGTTGGTTTTGTCATACTCTGGTTTTGTGGTTAGAAAGTAAGTTTTGTTAGCTAAAGAAATGTTACAAAACATGCCTATTAAGTAATCATGAGTTCAGATGACTGTACAGAGACAGACCAACTCCTGTTTAGTTTTAGATAAGCGCATATGGCTAAAGAATACCATTAGCGTAAATTTTCATGGTTTTGTTTCTGTAGTAATGTCATAACTTCGACCCATGGAGAAAATGGGTCACCACTACTGTGTCAAGAAAACATGGCAAATAAGTGGTTCACATTGCGCTCACTGGTTGCTTTATGAAATAGTTTCCTGCTAAGTTGTGGTGTAGAGCCAGAAACACTAGGCTATACTAACTGCCTGACTGATACAGCACACAGGCTTAACACTCTGACCTGGGATTCTCTGTACGGGTGTTAGATGGTGAGTTGGACTAGATGATCCTTGTGGGTCCCTTCCAACTCATAATATTCTGTGATTCTGTGATTATATGTTGATGTTTCTCTTACACACAGGACCAGCATGTTTAGATCCCATCCTCTCTTTTCTGCATGCAGCTTTTGGGGATCATTTTATGGATAAGGAAAGTACCTCAAGGTACTCATTTCTAGGTTCACAGGTTATTCTGAGTTGGAAGGAATCATCTAGTCCAACTCCCAAGCAAATGCCCACCCAGGGATCGAACCCACAAGTGTGGATCCACGGGCACCACACTCCCTCCATCTAGGTTGTTCAGATCAAGCACCTTATTTGGGAATGCTATTTCTCCCTTCTAGATCTTATAGCTGAGTTTGCTCATGAAAAAATGACATTTTCCCTGAGAAAATAAGGAATGGGCAAGATTAGGGAAAGTGTGATGAGATCTCATTCTGATATGCAGGGAATCCATGAGGAGTCAGGTGATGAGTCTGGAGCCTGGAATTACAAGGCTAGAAATATTCACTATTCCTCAGGATAGACATAATCCTGACCTGTTCTTAGGATTTTAGGTTATCCCAGGGCTGGGACCACTTTTTTTCAGTGCTGTAGCAGTCTTTTGGATAAAATACTAGATTTACTGTTAACTTCTCCAGTCCTCAGCAGGACTTGAGATTTAGCCTTTATTTTTTCCCCAAAAAATACATATACATGTGTATAAAAAACGAAATCAGAGATGTTGCTATTCTATGTGCATCAGTTAACTGAATACATCGAATAGATTTGCTTCCCTCTACTCAAACAAAGAACTGAGGCCAAGTGTTCATTTCCATTTAAACTGAATATCATGATTATTAAAGAAGAGTCACAATATGTGGTTTTTTCATAACAAATTAGTATTAATTTTTTGAAAAATGTATTTGACAATCAGAACTTCAGATTCAGAATTATTTACTGTTCATAGTTTCTGAATGTCAGTATTTTGTCTCAGCTGGGGAGGAGAACCACTGCAGAACCAAAGAAAAAATATAACATGAACAGTATACTTGCTGTGACAACAGTGCTAGCAATACTGTATTTTGCAATTACTAGATGTGTGTTTGGAGTGTTTGGAGAATGACCTCACCACCTATATATTCAATATATTCACTAATTATAAAGCTCTATTACCAGACTCCTAAGTATTCATCTGAGGATTACCTCCCTTTTTTCACACCTCTTCCAGTATCCTTTACACTTCACATGAATGGGCAGGTAAATGTTACTGTTTTCACAGTAGTCAACAGAAAAAAATAGTTGCTCTTTCTCATCTTTGTTCTGAAAGACTTATCCCCTTAATTAACCAGGTGAAGTTACACTTAATGTCAGTTCAGGAATTCTAAAAAGTCCTAAGTGTTACCTTTATTTTTTTAATATAAACACAGGCCTATTGTGAAAAATGTATTATGGACCTTTGAAAGTAATTTCTTCCCTCTTTGAAAGAAATATTGCAACAATTTTAAAACCTTAAATCATATATTATAAAAAATTCCTTAAGAAATATATCACATTTTAATAGTCCTGATTCTAATTTCTGATTCCCTTGCATTCATTTTAATTCTTATAAAATATTTTTTAAAAATCAATGTTTTCATTTACATAGTAAGGAAATGTTGCATATATTGTGAATTCCATATACTGTATTCCTCTGAAGACAACATGTCTTTGCAGTACTGGTTTTGCTATGCACAGATGTATATAGCATTCTAATCCCAGGAAATATCAACATGATTATGAACCCCAAGTATGTAATAAAATTTAGAATGTAGAATATATCTATGTATTACAGAATCACATACAGAGAATATTCCTCTCTGCCTGTCATGAGCAGGGACACCTCTCACTAGACTATGCTGCTCAGGGTCCCATCCAGCTTGACCTTGAGCACTCCCAGGGATGGGACATCCACAACTCTTATGGGCAATCAGTTCCAGTGTCTCACCATCCTTCAAGGTAAAAGAATTTCTTCCTAATGTATCTCATAAATGTCTTGGACATAGGATTGGAAGGGATACTACGCAAGTTTGCAGACAACACAGAACTGGGAGGAGCTGTTGACTCCCTCAAAGGCAGGGAGGCCCTGCAGAGAGACCTTGACACATTAGAGGACTGGGCAATCACTGACCACATGGAGTTCAGCAAGGGGAAGTGTTGGATTCTGCACCTGGAATGGGGCAACCCTGGATGTACATACAGACTGGGGAATGAGATGCTGGGAAGCAGTGCCCTGAAAAGCGACCTGAAGGTCCTTGTCGAAGACAAGTTGAATATGAGTCCTGGGGGTCACCAGGGAAAGCATCACCAGCCGGTTGAGGGAGGTGCTTGTCCTGCTCTACTCTGCAGCCTCACCTTGAATATTGTGGGCAGTTTTGAGCATCACAATATAGGAAAGATATTAAGTGATTAGAGAGTGTCCAAAGAAGAGCAACGAAGATGGTGAAAGGGAAGCCGTATGAGGAGCAGCTGAGGTGACCTGGCCTGTTCAGCTTGGAGAAGAGGAGGCTGAGGGGAGACCTCATCGCAGTTACAACTTCCTTGTGAGGGGAAGAGGAGGGAACAGGCACTGATCTCTTCTCTGTGGTAACCAGTAACAGGACCTGAGGGAATGTCCTGAAATTGTGTCAGGGAAGGTTTAGGTTGGATGTTAGGAAAAAGGTTCTTCATGGAGAGGATGACTGGGCACTGGAACAGCCTCCCCAGGGAAGTGGTCACAGCACCAAGTTTGACAGAGTTCAAGAAGCATTTGGATGATACTCTCAGACACATAGTGTGAACTTGGGGATGGTCCTTTGCAGGACTAAGGGTTGGACTCAATCATCTTTATGGGTCGCTTCCACCTCAGAATATTCTGTGATTCTGTAAATAGCTACATGGGGATCAAATGTATTACTAAAAAAAAACTAACCAAAAAATCCAATATATCCATCTGTTGTAAGATATTAAACAATATAACAGTGATTACACTTTTTCTGCAGGCTATTGAACAGCTGCATTTAGTGCCTTTTCCAGTTCAAGTGGAGTTTGATATATGTTCAATACCATTTGCCTTTCAGGCATTTCTAGAGATATTTATGATCCCTGTACATATGTAATGCTTTCTGTCTGAAAATGAAACCGATATCACATTGAGTTTTCAAAACTGGTGAAGTCTTAGCCATTTATGCAGCCTGCAGTATTTTGAGGAAAAGTCAAACTAGTTTAAGAGCTGTGAGCAGTTCGACAGGTTTTTTGTAACACTGAGCTACACAAGAGGTAAACACCTGTAATACTCAAAGCATGGAAGTACATATGGAAGCATATGGTAGACAAACTAAAGTATATATGTTGCTTTCTCTTTATTTATACGGTATAAAACTGTATTTAGGATTTTTTTTTGTTAGTAGTACTGCACTCAATTTATAATGTCTTTAAATCAATGTGACAAGATAGCACAGACTAACCTCACAAACACACACACAAACACATGCTGAGCATCATATTCTCTTAGTTTATTGGAGTCATAAAGGATCTTCTTTTTGCACAGTTTAATATTCATACATATAAGATCTGTCCTAAAGATTGCTGACCAGAATACTCTTGCTGGATCCTCTTTTAACCCTGTAATTCCATTACAATTTAAAGCTTCCTCTATTATGCTGACATTTTAGATGCACAGCTCATGGCACTGATATTTTTCTCCTTTCCTCTTAAGTGGGATATCAGATCATGCTGTTGATATAATATAGTAGTCATCCATCAGAACAGTACTAGGCTTATCTTTGGCACAGTATTATTCATAATTTTTAAAACTAAGATTTGGTTGGCACTCCAGATCTCATATATCTTTTAGAAAATTATGTGGCTGGCCACATAAGGTACAAGCTGCCTTCCATACTAATTATTGAAAAATCTGATCTTTCATTTGTCAGCTCATTACACATTGTGAGAATGCATTACAAAGAAGATACTGTTGACTGGGAACTTGAACTTTGGAATTTATGCGAAGTGTAAAGGGATATATAGTTATACCCCCACATTTGCGAGAAATGGGTCATGTCAGAGGTCTCGCAAAACGTCAAACTGGCAAATAGGTGCAGGTCATTAGTATGCATGCAGGCCATGCCCTTCGCTCCACCCCCAACCAATCAGGAGTGCTAGGGAGCCTCTTTGGCTCTTCCCCACAGGCTCTTGCAGCACAGAGGAGGAAAGGGAAGCATTTCTGTGCTCTCTCTGCCTGGGGAGACCTCCCCAACAATCCCTAGATTTCTCTTTGGCCGCACTGCCACTTCCGCAGCTGCTGACCACGCATGCTCGCAGCCCAAACCCCGCACCACTGCTGCCGCCCCCTCCCCAGCCCCAGTGCTCATGCCAGCCGCGTGCCACCAGCCCCACACTGCGCGCCGGCCCGGCAGCACCATGTGGTGCGGGGGGTGTTCAGCTGTGTCAGCACAGTGAGCATGTCCCGCTGGCCACTGCGGCCGGCCCCACTTTCCTGGGGCACTTCCCTTTCTAAAAAATTAGAGATGCAAAAGCTCAGTTTGAGCTTCAATTGGCTACTAATATACAGGATAACAAGAAAGGCTTTTACA
>WEKX01019431.1:49202-75631 GCA_013390025.1 Pitta sordida
TAGAGGTGTTTAAGAAAAGGTTGGATGATGTACTTGGTGGCATGACCTAGATATTAGGGTAGTGTGTTATAGGTAGGATGGTGTGTTGGTAGCAGGATGGCAACAGGTTAGGTAACAGGTTTGGCTAGGTTAGGTAATAGGTGATAGTTGGACTCAATGATCTCTATGGTCTTTTCCAACCTTACTGATTCTGTGATTCTGTGATTCCCCGCCTGTAGCCATGGAAACAGTAACATGCACCGGGAGGGGGGTCAGTCCCCGGCTGCGCTTAGAGTAACAGGGGATAGAGTGGCTCCTGGCCCTCCCCGTGGGGCCGGGCTGGCGCCACTGCACAGGGAGCTCCAGCACCGCCCCTCGGTGGAGTAGAGAGTGTGCATGCATCGGCCCAGGAAACTCGCAAACGGATAAAGCAACATTGCGAGAAATTTTCCTCGCAAATGCATGGGGGCGTAATTCAGAGGTCACAATGCAGTGGGGATTAACTGTATTTGTTTTCATACAGTGAAAACAGAGTGATGTTTATGTAAAGAGAGTGTTATGTAAAAGAGAGTGATGTTTATGTAAATCACACGGTAAAGAGACAAAAACTGAAAAATGGCTAGTTTAGTGGAAAAGATTTGAAGTGATTTTCTACTAATACCAAACTTGTTCTTTGTGAAGATGGCATTTATAATCTCAATGCTGGCACTCATATCAGACTGTCAAGGGGGTTGAAATGTTGTCATGTTTGTTCATATTCCATAATGTGCTTTGGGTAGATGACTCCTACAGATCTAATCTTTTTTACTCACTCAAAGAAAGAGTGGAATTACCTGCTTGAGCCAAAAAGGATACTCAGCCCAAAGATGTTGGAAAACAACTGATTATGGGGCTGATGACCCTGTTACTGCTGTCATTAGTGTTGTTACCTAAGCCAAGACAGTGTTTTGATATTGTTTTCTGTAAACTGAGATGAGAAAATTCACAGCCTACACTTATGCTCAAAAAAAAGGAACTATTTTCCCCACGTTTGCTTTAAAAGTGTGTATTTTCTTAGTTCATCCATAATAAACAAAGATTGGTTAGTTGGAATAATAAACACTGAGACAGTGAATCTGGTAGCTAGATTTCTTGAAATTTCTGACCAAATTTTTATAGAATTTGTAGATGAAATGTTTAGCATGCCTTTTACAGTGGTGAATTACCATTTTACTTGGCAGTGTATTGAAATTAAACTGCTACGTAGAGAAGACTGTTTTTAATATAAATAATTATTGACCTACTTTTTTTTCTTAGTGAACCTAATGTCAACTGCACATTGTCAGTTAAAACAAGGTTATCTTTCTGGATAAAATGAGTGGCTGCATCTTAATCAAGCAGCAATGAAAAGAATTCAGAAGTGACAAAAATAATTAGACTCAAGGAAAGACTTCTATATGAATAAGAATTGAAAGGTTTAAGCTACAAAGGACAAGAATAAGAAGAGGCGTGAAGAAGTAGACTGTTAATGTCTGTATATTTGCCAACTGCAAGCTGTGGGGATTCTCCCACTTTCCTTCCTCTTGAGATCTTTGTGGAAATCCAGAAACTGAAAAAAATATTAAGTCACTTGCCTAACTATTCTGTGTCAGCACAAAATTTGTCTAAGTCTTCCTTAATTTCAAATGCATACACACGTAGCATTTTTTACAGCACAAAATCTGGAAGCATCCTGTTGCCCTTCCATAAACCTTTCTGATGTTTTAAGCATTCAACACTATAGATAGTAAGTGAGAACAAATTAGACCCCTCAGAAGTGTTTGGCAGAGCACAGAGGCTACATCAAACCTGCCTGACAAGTGCTGAGCACAGCCTAAAAAGCTGCCCTCCCCTCCTTCAGGTGGACTTAGACATGATGCCATTGAGAAAACAGAAGCAGCGAAAGTGAGAAGTAAGCCCCAGCTTACCCAGTTTGGAAAGAGCCCAAGGACCTTCATTCCAGATATGTGGGCATGGCCACTCCTCCCTCTGCCCAGAAAAATTCTCCATTGTTAGTCTCTGAGAGCTGCCAAGTAGTATCACATGGCCAGTAGATATGTGGGTAGGCATATTGACCTTTCTTCTTGCAAGGGTTGCACAGTGTATACGGCAAAGGATGACTGACAATGTATGCACCTGAGCTAAGGCTTTCTACACTACGAGTCTAGTATATTGGTCTCCTTAAGAGGCAATACGAACATAAGCCTTATCTATTTCTTATTGTTATTGTGACACCTGCATGCAGGCAGTTTTTATTTTTGAACACTATTGTACAAGTCTTCTTTCACTAGGAATATATGAATGACATTTAAGAACAAATTCCATATGAAAAACAGAGGCAATAACACACTAAAACACTCTTTCAATGTACGATAAAAGTCAGAAAATGAGCTTATTTTCACTCATTTGAGAGACTTTTTGTGGCCTGAGCTGTTCCTTTTAGAACCCCCCTCAATTATGGATGTTCCTGTTCAGTCGTTATGTTGATGCAAAGAAGAACCTCTTTATATCGCCATTTTTCTTATCTCTTTAAAATGCTATGTTCTGTGCAAGAAACTGTTTAAGAAAATGCAACTCAGAAAAGCAGATGTGTGACATAGGTATATGAAGGAGGCGAGTGCAACTCCTTATCTTTATACTGTCAGCATTTACGGTTCTTCCATGACCTCCATACCTCCTCTGTCTCTATCATGCCACACTGCATTTTGCATATATGCACACACATGCATAGATGTGCCTATGCAGGTGTGCAGGAAGGAACTATTATGAGTAGGACAGTTTTGTTCACAGTAATGGCAGCTTTGTGTGGGAGAAGGCGGATGGATTGTGCCATATAAACCTAGGACAACAGGAAACAATGCAACAGGCAGCTCTTCTATTGATTCATGTGACAAAGCCTCATGTCAAATTTCAGAGTAACTACTGTTGAGTCATGTAGACAAGGAGACAAATCAGAGCTGGTGCAGGTAATGCCAAGACATTATACATCAGCAATCACAGAGGGTGGGGAGAAGGGAGGTGCCACTTCAATATCTTGGGTCTGAGGGCCACATGATGAGATCATAGTAACAGGGTTTTTTAATAGAAAACATTTCCCCTTCTTTCTGGATATGAATAAAACCTTAAAAATATAACATACTTGCTGTTTAATGTTAACTAAGATACATTATTAGCTGGTTTTGGAGTAAACTCTCCTGCTGTGCCTCTCTCTGAAACCTATCACCAGCTAAAGGAGGAACGTGTACTGTGGGAAGAAGCAGGAGCAGAAGCAAGAAGGTCAGACTGTGCAGTTTTATGCAAAGCTTGGCCTTCCTTTGTCGCTGAAGGGGCCCTTTCCACCCTGGGTGTGATAATGGGAAAAACTATCAGCTCACTCTTTCTCCCCTTTGCATGGTGACTTTGCAAAACTATGAAAAGATGATTTATGCATGATGTGCAAGAGGACTATGAGTCACAGTCAGGCTGTACGAGTTCTTTCAATGAAATGTTCCACACTAGACCAGCTATTACTTGAATTAATTGCTTTGGTTGAAGATTCCTCCACTGCTTTGCACAGCAAACAAATAAAGCATGGCATTAACTAAGCTACCTACTGGGAGCACAGCCACACGTCTCTAGGAGACTTGCCCTGACACAGGGAGGGATGAAGTTAAGTGCACTTTGGGGAGCTGGAAGCCCTCAGGAGAGTTCAAAGTGTCGAAGTATTTTGTCAGTCCTGCCTAATGAATCAAGATTTTCCTGGTGTCTAGTCCCTTGCAGCAGAAGCACAAAGCTGCTGTAGTTGCAAGGGAGTGGAGTCTCACTCCCGAACTGGGAAGTACTGCACTTCTTTCTTGGTCTGCTGCTGCTCTTGTATCCCTGTGTACCAGGATAGATTCTGTCATTGCAGACCAGGTTTTTGTGGGTCTTCAGCATCTGTTCTTTTCTCTCAGAAGTGTGACAGTCTTTTTGGCTATTTAAATTGGTATTTAAGAGCCAGGCTTTTCCTCTGTGCATTTATTGTGGTAGCTCCGCATTTTCTAATGTAATATTTATGGAAACTTTATATACACCTTTATACAATATTTTTTTTTATTTCATACTCACAAATATATAACATATTGGAAATAAAAGAAGTTTAGCAAGATTCTTGTCTTGTTAGTATCTAGGTGATTAAATGGATCTTTGGGTAACAGATTTCCATTATTATTTTGAAGGAAAAATAAATTTTTTCAGTCACTATCTAATATACAAGGATATTGATTTGAGATTTTGAGAACCTGGGGTTGAAAAAATCAAAGAATAAAACAATGCACTGAGAAATGCTTATGTTTAGCTTTACTTTATTTAACACAAAATAAATATAAACCCCAAAATAACATTGTTAACTTACTATCTGCACTGAGTATCATTCTGTGCATGTTGTCTTTTTGGAGGTACAGGAATATAGGAATAATGAACACTGATGATTTTTAAGAGTAAAAATTACCTAGAAAGAGCTAAAATATACAGTATATAGTAACAAAAGCAATAGAACAAATTGGAATAGCTGTTGCCCTTGGAAGTTTTTATCTTAAGCTGGAGACTGGTTAGGACATGTTGATCTGCTCATTAGACATTAGGAGTAACCATAACTGGAATCAAGCAAACTAATCATCATTACTAATAATGACTATCTGATTATTAACAAAAGGAAAAGATAATTGATGAGGAACAGTAGTGTGAGGAACAGATAGTTCCTTGTTTTTCTTACCCCTCTATAGAAAGTTCATGCTGGTAGCCTTGTGAGTTAGTCTGTTCTTGGTGAGGCTAACAAATGTTATTCTCACAAGGATACAGGGAAATAAAAGCTGGAAAGCTGAGGTTGGGTCAGAAATCCAATTATCTGCTACGCTAGGGAGCACTTCTAATCTCTTTGGTCCCTTAATAAGAAGAAAAGTCTAATTTGAATGTATCACAAATATCTGAAACAATGTATAGGACTGAAAAATTCTGCTGTGGAAACGTAGATCCTATTTGCTGTATTATAGATAATAGATGCAGTTTATTAGCTGTATACTATTTATTAAATGTGTAAGTTATCTATGAAATTGCTGAGAGAAACCATGGGAACTGACTTTTCAGTAAAGCTCCTCCATTTACACTGTATTCAAAGGAGTAACTTTTTATATTTTCAAAGTTGGAAACCTGTTTCAAATACATCCAAATAATATTGCTTATGCAAATCTTTCATCTCACTAAATTAATGAAGGGTCTCTGACTTTTAAGTAGCTATTCAGGAATGCATTACCTTTTTTTCAGAATCTTTTTTCTGTTAGAAGAGTGGGTGTCATGTGAGTCATTTCTTTTTGAGTTGCATAAGCCGAAGAGTTGTGTATGACAGCTGGTCAAATTAACTTCCTAATTAGTACAAATATTCTAACACAAATAGCTATTTTTCTTAGTAAAAAGAAAAACACTTTGCTATATTGTACATAATATGAACTCAGAGAATAAGTGTACCCGGCACATATTGATATACAGCACTTGAACCTGTAATCTGAAAAAAGGTATACTGTCTCAAACATTTGAATAAACAAGGTTTTCATCCAAGAAAGAAAAGATAAATTATACAAACAACCTTGGCAGAAACTTTTGAATGGTCAAGGTTTGTTTTGAGATAAAAGCATTCAAAATGTTCCCAGCAGAAAGTTTCATTAGCATGAAACTTCAGCAAGTTTTGAATAAATGGAAAATTGGTGCCGTGAGGGCAGTGATGGGCCTCACTGTTCCTGCCTACCTTCCTGGGGCTCTCCCAGGACCCAGGACCCCACGTCAACTCTCTGGAGCCATCAGTCTCTGCCCTAGGGATGCTGTGGCAGCCCTGCCTGGCCATGGGCCCTTCTGACCTGGGTCCAACATTCTGGCCTGGCCACAGTCCATCCTCAAGGAGGTGCCCAATGCCCAGGCCTGGGCCATCCCCAGTGCCCCCCCTGCCCTGCTCCTGGCTGCGGCAGTGGGATGGGCTCTGGCTGCAAGATCCTTCCCTGACGGACCCCTGGGAACCCCCTGCTTTCCCAGCTCCAAAGAGCTGCCTCAAGGGCCAGGATAGGATGGATGCATCACAGGGCTGCTTTTGGTTCTGCAAAAATATACACCTACATTCCTCAGCCAGATTTTTTCAGAGTGTTGTGGGTTTTTTCAATTGACAAATTTATGTTTAAAACATAAACTCATAGAAAGCCTGCTTTCCTGAGATAAAGAGCATATGTATAGCAAAGCTGGAAAAGCAGAGACTTCCATCCTTCCCCTCAATCAGAGGAACAGTCTGTCAGATTTTATGGACTGTTTCTTGACCAAATAAGAGGTACTTCAAAATAGGCATTTTTAATATATTTTTAACTTCCAAAAGAAAGCTGCCAGTAGGTATGTCAAACGAATCACAATGCCTAAGGCTTGCCTGGTGCTTCTAACACAGATCAGAGAGATGAGAACATGACAAAAATCTTGCTAAAATTAAGGTCAATAACATCTGCCCTCCCATTAGGAGGAAACAGGGCCAACCATTTCATCAAAGAAGATGTGGACCAGGTGTGATTTCTTATTCACAAATCCATGATGGCCATTTACAGTCCCTTTCTGGGTCTTCATGCACTTGGACATGGCTTCCAAGATCACAGAATCACAGAATCACAGAATATTATGAGTTGGAAGGGACACACAAGGATCATCTATAATTTGCTCCACAATTTTCCCAGGGACTGCCTCGGGGGTCAAGTATCCTGTAGTTGTCCTGTAGATCGAACTTCCTTTGTGCACTTTTGAAAGTGCCTTTTTCTGGTGACTGGAGAACTCCCCTGACCATCACGGCCTCTCAAGGGTGATAGAGCCTGGTTTTGCAATACACTTGGCCCATCCCCTCAGCGTGCTCTCTGGATCTAAGGATATCTTCATATTCAAAGTGATTAAGTAGTCCATATCTTGATCCTCTTTTAGTATGACAATACGTCCCTCCCTGAAAATCATTCAGGGAGAATCCAGGGGTCTCAGCAGAGAGCTAGTGAAGCCTGAGGAAATACCTACTCACTAAAGACTGAGGCGAAAAAGGTACTTAGTTGTGTTTCCATGTTCTTCTTCAAACACCCTATTCAGCAGATAGTCATATTTTTGCTGATCTTCATTTTGCTGACAAGGTATCTATAGAAGGCATTTTTACCTTTTATATTTCTCACCAGGTTCAAATCCAGCTTAGCTTTGGCTTTTCCTTACATGCCTGGGCGATGCCTCTGCACCCCTCCCAGGTAACCTGACCCCACACTTCTCTATGCTCATGCCAACTAGATTCCCTGCTTAAACATAGTCAGGATTTTGAAAAGAACAAACTTGTTATACACTCCAAGCTTCTTGATTATAAAATGTGTAAGTATTATCAATAGCTACTTTGAATAGCTTTGATGTGCACAAGTCAAGAACGTCCTTTCTTTAACGTCCTGATTCATTAATTAAAATAATTCTAAAAAAATGAAAATATCTAAGTCTCTAAGATTCTCTCCTGATTCCCTTGTGTACAGATGTATAGATAAAGTAACATGCTATCAGCCTCTGTGAGTAAAAGAACACAGTACAATAGTCATCTTAACTATTTTATTGACTATTAGAAATTCAAATTACTTAATTGTTTTATCTTCAGTATTCATATTTCATTTTATTCTGATATGTCTTTTATTCTGATACGTCTTGTATTCTAATACACCTCATGTGTTTTAATATATCTAATACATTCTGATACATCTTAGTACAGATACAACACTTGTGATCATAAAAGCTATTGAATCACTGATTGGTGGAAGCATGCACAATTTTATGCTTTGTTACAACCATCATAAATCATATACAAATTATTTCACCTCATTTACTGCTTTGGCTACCATGTGAAACGAAAAAAAATCCTGCAGAATGTTACCAAAAAAAAATAAAAATCACAAAGCATTTTCTTTTAAGTGTTGAAAAAGTCCATAGAAGAGAAATTATATGAATCACAAGATAACACATAATTATCTCTCAGGTCTGTTATTGCCTGCCTTTATGGCATGAAGGTGATTTACCCTATGAACTGCAAAACTCTTTAACCATGTAGTCTACCTTCATCACCTCACATCTCACAGACTGAGCAGGAGAAGGGTGTGTCATTGTGGAAGCTATCCAGGTAGTATTTAGGTGAGGACAGCAACTGGGAAAATTAATTGTTCATACGTGATGTGTTGTGGCTAAGTGCTTCCGTTTGGAACTACTCCACCTTTATGATGAGAGAATGACAGAGAAACTCTCGCATCTGAGTGTCCATGGCAAACAACTCTGTAACCATGGCCAGGGTGTCACTCTACTTTTGCTTCTGCTATGTTTCATTGGCCCCTAATCCTGACAGACCTGTAGGAGTAAAGAAAGCTATTTAGCCTAGCCACCCTGTTCCCAAGACTGAAAGCAATTTATTAATATGTCATATGTAATTTCTTAAAAACGTACTTAGGGTATGTGGGTCGCAAAATGTTTCAAAACCCAGATACTTTCACAATGTAAGCTTGTAGCTGCGAGTCAAGTTAGAGTGTGAGTTAAACGACATAGGGATATATAAGTTAACCTTCTGAATCCCCTCTACTTATATCAAGGGAAAGTCACTGTCAGTCAGCCTGAAGATGCTTCATTTGGATTCCCATTGCAGGCCTTGGGGCATTAATGAAAACTGTAAATTAGTATTGGTAGATCCAGTCTTTCACCCCTGGATGTGCTTTGGTAGAGATCAAAGATGTGTAAAACACAGAGGGAGAAACGGATTATCTTCAGATGTATTAATGGCTGACACTTTGAAATGAAAATATAAAAAATGAAAAAAAGAAAATATATGTGCATGTCGGCTGCAGCAGGAATCTGAGACCCACTGCTAAGAACAACTTTGTTCATATGCACACTTAAGAAATGTGTGAAGCAGTTATTTCTGGAGTTTTAGACACATATTGAGGCCACCAAAACTGTAGGTTGTGTTCACCCACATCTTTCTCTATTTGTTCATAGTGATGCATCTCAGATCTCATCACAGACTATGCACACAGCTGGGGCACATCAGCCCAAGCTGTGGATTCTCCTGGAGAGTCAAGGACATGAACGTTTAATGTTGCAGTTATTTTCCAGAAATCATGATCCTAAACAGTGCCAAAGTGCATGTATTGATTTCGGGAGCAGAGGGTTGATCTATAGTCCTGTTATGAAACCCAAGAGGAACATCCATATACAGAAGACCTCTGCTTATCCGCGCTTAACCTCTCTGCGGTTTCAACATGTCACTGTTCACTTTTCAATTGAAAGTCATTAGTATGTAAATGAGTTCATGAATATGTAAATAGGTCCCACCCAGGAGCCACCGGGGGCAGCGAGGGGAGGGAGCTGCAAGCCGCAAGCCACGCACTCTGTCCTGCCCCAGTCTGACTGGGAACAACAAGTGGGTGGCTCAAGTTCTTGTTGTTCCCAGTCATGAGTCCAGACGCCAAGGCCAGAGGAAAGGAGCTGTGAGGGGGGCAGGGTGATGGGTAGGGCTTGATTCCATATTCATGAGTTTGCTGCCTTCGTGAATTGTGGCCTTCGCGGCTTGGTCTCAGACCGGTGGACCCACAATACCCAGGGGCTCACTGTATATACACTCCAGCAGAAATCTGGATTTCCTGAAGTGTGAGGTAGAAGTATGGTGGATTTCTAGCCTCTCTGTCTTCCTTGCAAAATTTATACTCTATTTCTCCTTCCAAGTATTGAAGCAGGATAAATCGTTGACAGAAAATTACCGAACTCTTGAGCACTTTATCTGTGACTTCCCAGGCAGATTGACTGGGAAGAGTAAGTTTATGCTGCCCTAGCTCATTGCAGGCTGACAACATGATATTGGCACTTTGTTCTGTCACCTGGGTTAGGAGGTGGCACAGATAAGAAGCAGATGCCAAGATGCCACATGAAGCTTAAGTGCCTGGAGCCTCAATCTGCACCAGCATATGCTGGGTATTTGTTTCTGCTGCTACTCTGAAGTGGGACAGTCCTTGCCTCCTAAAACTGTCATCTGATTTTCACTCTGGGGTCAGTGGTGCTCAGAGGGCCTGGCACTTCCAAGGAGGGCTGATCTTGCTATGTCTGTGCAGGACCAAAAACATGCATTAAGAGTAAAGCTGCTGATCCCAGAAAGTGTCGGAATGATGACTTGCACAATTAGCTCATCCAGTTGAAAGAGTGAAGATGGTGTGAAGCATCTTGGTTGGGATGGTGCTGTGCCCTGTGGCAGTAGGGAAGAGGGGCAAGTTTACTTTGCAGAAAGGCAGACTTGCAGAGTGGCGGAATGTCCCCAGAGATATAATCTTGACACTGCAGGAAATGCATTTATAAGGAATTCCATAAAATTATACTCTTCAGTATATAATCTAATTATTAAGCAAAATAAGAAAATAAGATTAATCCCTGGCTGTTGGTGTTAAAGTACTGCATAAAGCATTTTAAAGTATCCTGTAGTTTTGGTGCGTACCATTTGCTAATATTGTTGAGTTATAAAAGAGAAAGGAATTAGAGCATGAATGCAATACTGAGTCCAAATAACAATCTTTTCTATAATTCAGTCTGTTTAAGCAAGCTATGGACTCGAAGTCTGCTCAAAGTCTATTGAAAAATTTTCTTTTTTATGACACCTTACATTTCCAGTAGTGCCAGCTTCTCTATGCTAGCTGACTATACTCATTATTCATAAGGATCCGTTTTTCCCCACCCTTTTGTGGGAGAGTTCCACTGTCTTAACATTTCCAAACCAGTTTTTCATCTCTCTCACTTCAGGTACTGACTTAGTTCTAAGAGTAACTCCCGTGCAAGTAAAGACACATCTTAGTAGAAACAGAGAAAATACAAAGTTGCTGATATGGTGCCATCATTTTCTAGGACTGTCATTGCTTTAGGTCTGTCCTATGAGACAAGTCCCTTTTGTTAAGTGTTCATACAGTTATACTCACCTCCAACACTCCGTGTGCTTACCTCATGCTTGTTGTGGTTGTTTTCATCTATGCTACACTTTCAAAGATTACTGAGTTTTCACTTGACTGTTCAGATGCGGATAATAAACAGAAAATTTTCTAAATACAGTGAATCCCCACGGCATCGCAACCTCTCCATTACAACCTCGTGCATTTGCGATGTGAATTTATTGCAGTTTTGATTCCGCCATTGGCGAAATTTAGTGGCTCGTGCATGCTCAGTGCCACTGCTCCACCAAGGGGCGGTGCTGGAGCTCCCTGTGGGGCGGCGCTAGCCCGGCCCAACGTGGGGGGCCAGGAGTCACGCTATCCCCTCTTACTCTAAGCGCAGCTGGGGAACTGACCTCCCCCCCCCCCCGGGCACATGTTACTGTTTCCATGGCTACAGGCGGGGAAGGGCAATGCCGAAGGAAAGTGGGGCTGGGCTGGCCACAGCCGCCAGCGGGACATGCTCATTCCGCTGCCACAGCTGAACCCCCCCTGCCCTGCATGGCACTGCTGGTGGGGCGCAGGACCGCAGGTGAACCGTCTGGCATGGCCCCGCGCTGGCAGCTCACGCCAGGACGGGGCAAGGGAGCAGCACCGCGGGGCTGCGCCGCCATGTGGAGCCCGGGCGTGAGCGGTGGGGGAGGGGGAGGGGGGAAGCGGTGCTGGGGTTTGTGCTGTGAGCATACCGTCGCAGCAGCCCGAAGAGGCCCACAGATTCTCGGGGTGGTGGGGGTCTCCCGAGTCAGGGGGGGCTCAAAAATGGTTCCCTTTTCTTCCCCGTGCTCAGAGAGTCCGAGGGGAGAAGCAAAAAAGTGCCCGGAGCCCTCCAGAGTTCCGGAGGGTGGGGCAATGGGCATGGCCTGCATGCATATTAATGACCTGCACTTCTTTGCGAGGTTAGGGGTTTGTGAGGGCTGTTGCCTGTCCCTTTCCTTGTGAAGGAGGGGGTATAACTGTACTCCTTGGGGCCTGAAAAGAATGCTTTAGAGCACTTTGGTTTTCCCTGGAAATTCTATGTATTTCCTCCACCAGGCCATGAAAGTCTCCATGATAAGTCCAGGTAATTCTTTTGATGGCTGTTACATGAACTCCTTTGAAAGAAATTGAACACGTGATTTTCAAAACTGGACATATCTTTGGTAGCCAGTAAATTTAAAAAAAAGGCTCAAGTGATTTTGAAAATTGTACAGCTGGTTGTTGCGTACCCCATGCCAGATTTCTAACTGTAAAGAAGATGAGTGAAAGAAGTCTCCTTTTTTTTCTTTTTTTTTTTTCTTTTACTCAGTAACTAACTCCACTTGCTTCAGCTCCACCAGGCATTACAAAACCAGGTTTTTGCCAGCTTGTGGATGATTACATGTCTCAGCTTTACAGCAGGTTCCAAATGGCAACGTAAAACCAGAGAACTGCCAAAGCAGAAAGCATGTTTTTTTCATGTCATTTAAAGTGACCATCAGCCTTGGCCACTTGGGGCTTTGCTGCCAGCCCATGCACCCTCTGCTGCACTTGCAAACCACTCATTGGACATGGGTAGTTTGTACAAAGAACCTGCAGAAACCTATTTGCTTTATATTTAGTAAGAGCCATTCTCAGATCATTTATTTCCCAGGATGAGCCACCCATAGAAACAGAAGGAGCCAACACTCTGTGGGGTGAGGGCTATTTAAGGCTTTGTTATAGCCCAAACCCAAGACATTTTAAGTTGCTGTAAAACCCAACAGGAAAAATATTGCCTGAAATTGCCTGCAGTTGTTTTTAAACTTTTTAACTTTTATACTGATGCGTTCTCTAAACACCAGCTAGCTTCTTTATTTTTCCCCATCTATTGGAATGATTTTGAGATGTTAATACACTGAAACAAATACATGGTGAAGGGAAACAATAATGGGCTCATGAATACAAAAAAAAATCCTTCTGTCTTAAAAGCTCCAGGCTGTTCTAGTGGTAGTGCAGAAGTGTTTTAGGTTTGATTTGTTGTTTTTACAAAGCAGACTACAATATTAAAACAAGCAGATCCATCAAGGCATATATGTCATAATATATCTCTGTAGTATGCAAACAAGTACAGCAGTTTCTTGACCTAACAGTGTTCTTTCAATTATAAACTAATTTTCATTTATAAGTACCAGCTGCTTTGGCTCCAAAGGTCTGCTAGGAATTATTAAGCCATTTAGAAAACTTGAAATAAATACAGGAAACACAGACAAGTAAAGAACAGGGGTTTGGATCTGAAACACAAGGGGATTTTACATGAAACCTCATTCAACAGTACTCCATGAACCCACACTTTTCTTCAGGATGATTCCTGCCCAAAAGACTAACTATTCTTCTGGAATCCATGGGTTCCTAGACTTCAGTCCTAAGGATCTGCATACACACTCAGAATTCAGTACAATTCACTGAAGAGTCTGCCCTCTACCTGTCTTAATCCATGACTCATCTGAAAGTCATTCCCAAAGCCATGTCAGTGTTTTTTGCCTAAGTCTTAACACTTGTGCTGCCCAGAATCATGTCTTTATCTTACATCAAGCATTATTAAATGTTGCCTTAAGAAAAGTTCTCCTGTGGCTCTGTTCTCTGGTTTCTCAGACATCAATAGTTTTCAAGTCTGGACTATGCATTTTAAAAAAATATTAAATATGTGTGGGTTTGTCATGTTCTTAAGCTTGATTATCTTGCATCATTTGACTTCCAGAGAACAACTGGCAACTAGAAGACATTGTTTCAGTATACATATTTCTCATAAAATTATGTCCTTTCTTCACTGTTTTATTTCCCTTTTATATCCTTCAGATTCATTATTTCTGCCCTGTTTTGGTTTGACCCTGGCTGGATGCCAGAGATTCACCCACAACCTCTCCCAGGGAAAAAAACTGGAAAAAAACTTATCACAGGCAAAACAAGGCAAACTACAAGTGAGGATTATAGAGGATTTATTTACTAACTAACAAGATCAGAGCTTAATGTGATAAGCATCATTTCAAAGGCAACCTCCCCTTCCACTGCTCCTTCTCTTACAACAGATCTCATATTCCCTTTTTCCTCCAGGGGGAAAAGGTGGAACAGGGGGAGGGATAAAAACAGGCTTGTGGGTATTTCTGACCAGATTTAGGGTAGGAACCATCTCTCTGCCCTTCCGTAAAGTCCTCTCTCTCACGAGAGGAAAAGTCTTTCATGACCCTTTCCCAAGTGAGATCTTGACCCAGAGATGACAGCTCTTCCATTCTCTGTTGCCCGAGAGTCACAGACAGGATGCAGTTTCTTAAGTACTGGCGTCATTATGAGCCCATCCCAAAGTACGTCGTTCAGATCCTACCACAATGCAATTCTGTCACACAACCTCTGTCCAAAGAATCTCTGCTGAGCTCAGCTCCGGCTCCGTGTTTCTGGGCTCTCAAAACATCTGCAGTTTTCGCAGCATGATCCTCTATCTTCAGTCATGGCCTCAGGTGGATTCTGCATTGCTGGTTCCTCTCTATTCCACAGATTTGCAGGCAGACAGTCTGCTTCACTATGGTCCGTTCCACAAGCAGCAGTGAGACGCCTGGAAGAACATTCCTACCCCTTCTCTGGTCGGCCTGGCGGGGGGGTCCCTTCATGTCTTTCAACTTTTCACAGAGGCCCTGCTCTGGCCCATCTACCTTCTGTTAGTAAGGGGTTTTTTTTTTCTTTCTCAAATATGGTATTCACAGAGATGTCTCTATCTGTATGACCTTGATTTCCATGGCAGCGACGGAGGCCCAGGCAGGAGTTGCTAACCCCTTCGCTGCCAGAGGGAAAAAAAAACCAAACTGGGACACCCCTCCCATTTTGATTTTTCTTTAAATACATCTTCCGGAAAACATGGCAACATGAAGACTCAGGAATCCCTTGCTTTTCCTCACATGGCATTGCATCTATAATTTTAGGTATTCTTATAAAACAGATATACTATTAATGCTGAAGAGCAAGAACCAACAGAAATATGTATATTGGAATTTGGTACAGAAATATAATCAGAAATTAAATCTTCCTTTAAATGCTCTCAGTATGAGGTACAAAACATATAATGAGAGGGACGATTCCTGTTGTCTATTCATCGTGAAGGCATTAATAAGTCTATTTTGGCCCCCAAATTCAGGTTCATAGGTAATTCAAGATGCTTCAGTTCCCCTTTAAAAACTGAATGTGGTTTCTCGTATATTTATGTGACTGCAGTTCTTAGTATAGGTCTCAGCTGCAGGCATATGAACAATTCTAGTGTCACAAGGACAAAGAATATGCATGCAGGCAGGGAAGGTTAAAATTAGACAGACTGTTTGGTACTTGTCACGTGCTGTTGTAGATCTCAGCAGCAGCTCCATGTATGTTATACACTATAAAAAAGCTTGGTCAAAGCCAACGGAAAGAAAACAATTAAACTGTAGCATACTGGCAAGGAAAAAGAAAAATAACTGTGTACCACTAACAGTCCAAGCTTTTACTCTCAAGCAAATTTTTTTGAATCTTTTTATTAGTGTTTTGCCAACTTTGTAAGTAAAGTTAAAGCATCTCTTCAGGGAAAGCAACTAGCTTCCAGCACTACAGCATTTAACTATAGGCTAGGCAAAAAAACCCAACCCAAAACAAGTTAGAATAATAGTAGAGCAAAATGCTTCCATGGAAATGATTAAAAAATTAAAATTGGTGTGCGTTATTATCCATGAAAACTTGTGTTTGAATCACTGCTACTAATAAAATAGATGTGTACAGTAAGACCAAACCAGTGACAAATGATTACATTAAGGAGATATAGTAAATCTTCCACAGCATCTGTAGTTTATGACACATGGAAGAAAAAAGTGGCCTTTATAGTAAAGGCTTTAGAGGTGATGACATCATCTTTCTCTGATGCCCTTCATATAGCTGGTGAGTGAAATGGCAGAGTGAAATACTGAAAAAACCCATGATCAAGTACCAGACACAGGTTTCCTCAGAGAATTGGGAGGAATTGAGGCAGAATCTTGACTTATCAGAATTCTAGCTTCTTGATAAAGTTGATTCAGTTAGAAAGTAATTTCCAACATTAGGGAAAATATTTGACATTCCAATCCTATATGTAAAAAAAAAGGGTAACAAAAAAGTGGTTTGAGATGATAGTTTTGTCTTATTTTTCACTTCTTCTGGATTAAAAATACTAGCATTATATTATGATTCTTGCAATATATGGATTATATCATCATTTGATTAACATATACAAAAAATTAAGAGTAACTTTATTATTGGATTGTATTTTGGCAATCAGGTGTTATAGTACCTGTGACAATCAGCAATAAGACTTTTTTTTATATTTTAATTTTCACTTCAGCAGGAAAGATTGTTGGGTCAACTGTTTTAAAGAACAATTCTTTTGTTAAAAAAGATTTAGTCAAAAGAAAAAAGTGTTTTTTAATGTAAAGTATCTTATTAACTCTTAATTTGCAAGACCATTTTTTAAAAAATATTTTTTCGGCATTTTTTTTCCACAAGGATGAATTAGGTATTTTAAAGAAACTGCTTTGCATTACGTTTATAAACGAGGCTACAGGTAAACTACATTTATGTTTATATTTATTTAGAAACAGCCAAATATTTCTGAGTAAAGTGCACATTTAATCAGAGCACACAGTCAGAAGAAGGGCTCACTGCATTCAGTGTTGAGAAAATTCAACTTCATAACTAAAGTTCCAATTTGAGTACTTAACAGGCAGATAAACTAGTTTAATGTAAAGCCAAAATAAAAGTAATAAAGCAGGCTGGAACCCAGAGAAACCTGTTTGTCCCATTAGAGGCTTCATCCAATCCCTTTATAAAGAGTTTTACATGAGTAAAAGTTATAGGTCCTTCCTGAGCAGCTGGATACTTTAAGGGCAGGACTGAAAAGGAATCACAGTGAGAGGAAGAAATTGAAAAGGGTCAGATTTGTGTTGTTTTGATGAAAGAGAGAATTACTGGATTTGTATCATCTGATAGAAGGGGTATGTTTTTCTTCTACAGGTGTCTTGGGTCGGTTAAGATGAAGTATGAATTGAATTTAGAAATACTTTAATATATATGGACAGAAATAAGAACTTTATTGGGAGAAAGAAAAAAATTAATATAACAAATATATATATACGTGTGTGTGTTTGAACAATAACAGTATCAAAAACAACGGAACAATGACAACTGTAGACAGATGGGAAATAAACAAGCACAAAGGGGGTGCCCAGTTTAAGGGAAACCAGGGCACCTCCAGGATTCCAGGGGCAGCAGAATAGGGTTCAGGGTAGGCAAACCAGTGGAAAAACAAACAGCGATCCTTTCCCGAAACGTCCAAGGGGCTGCAGGGAAATAAAGTGGTCAGCAGGGGAAAAGCTGTGCTGAAATGAGGAGTCAAAGTTCCATGTGGCCCTGGGCAAAATTACAGTGCTAGAGATCAGAGATGAAAATGCGACTTCCTCAGCCCTGAAGATCCAGGCAACCCCCTCCTCATGCCCAGCAGCTGTAGTTATAAGGTCTCAGGCCCCTCCCATGCCACACGTGGGCATGTCTTCACATGCCATTGGCCATCACTCAGCCCGCCCTAGCCCTCAGGCCCCTCCCCTAGTCACATGCCTTGCCAGGAACAGAAGATAAGAAAAAGAATCCTTCATTGTTTGTCAGGTGAAAAGAAGAAAGCCCCTCCCCTGACCACATTCCTTTCAGGGGAGGGAAGGGGAGATAAGAAGAGAAACTTATTGTCTGTTCCAGTAAAAAGGAGAAAAGTTTTACAAAAGAACAAAAGAGCTCTCCACATGACAACAGGGAAATGGTAGAGGGTATTACAAATTGTTCCCACTGCCCTTTCTATACAATATGGAGCTTGATCCTTACTCACATGGACTCTTCCGAGGCTCAGGAGGAAGGTGGAGTCTACAGATGTGTAATGACATCTAACACAGACTTCACACTGAACACCTTACGTGCTGACTGGTTACCACTACGTATATGGAAAATGAAAATAGTGTGAAAATATACTTTTATCATAAATATATACAGCATTTTTAAAATTGAAAATGGTACACTGTTACAGGCATTGGATTAATAAATTGAGGAAAATTGCTATCCTTTGTCAGGGCACAGAACACCCTTTCTAAAATATACTGCCTGGAATAGTAAACAGCCTCAGAAGCTTTAAAAATGTCTAAATGGGAAAAGAGAAATCTCAGAGATCTATAACGGGAAAATGGTAAGAAATTACTTAAATATCTATTGATCAATAAACTGATAACAAAGTCTTCAACTGCATATATCATGTTCCCTATTTGCAATTCCATTATTTAATTAAATCAACAAAACTTAAAATATGTGCATGGTCAAGATTAGCAGATAGCCATCTTTCTCTGCTCAAAAAATGCCATAAAAAGACAGTCTCTGAATAGCAGTTGGCAGGAAAAATATAGAGATGGCTGAAGGAACTTTAATATACTTCCATTATTAACACTAAATTAAATGGGATAGATAATTACACATCATAATTACTGATGATTGATTACAAACAACAGACATAATATATAAAACTGATATATTTTTATATTAGTTCTTCAAGTATACTGCTAAGGCAGCTACATGTTGAATAAAAACATTAAAACCAAAATCAGATATGCTGTTGGCAAAAACAAAACCAAGGAAAAATCTATAACTAGTCAAAGCGCTGCCCAATACAATAGACATCCCTTGCATTGTGCCCTGAAGGTCAGTCATTTGTGACTCTGATGGCATGTCAAGAACAGCGATTTGCTTCAGCTGAAAAGAAGTCTGCCCATCATTGAAATATAGCCAGTCTGTTTTAAATTTATATCCTTTTTTCCCCTCAGACAAACAGGAGATAATCTGTATTGTGCAGTCCCAGGCATACACAAGATCTCAGCAATTCAGCACACATCAGAGGGCTGAAATAGCTTTAGGCTACGTATGCTTGCACTACAAAGGTATAGGAGTGAATCCTAACATCATTCTAAGTGGTCACAGAGGTCATTAAATTACAAGTTGCATTCTGGATGCAATTTGTGTTGCATGTTATATCATCTGTAACACTATGTCAGCACTGCAGAGCAAACAGACTTCTATCCTTTTGATTTGACATATTGGCCTCCACACCAATGCTTCCTCATGACAACATCACACACACCCCTTTAGAGTCCTCAGCATCCTCCTCCAGGCTGCTATCAGGGGTCTCAGAGTTTGCATGTGCCTTTAGTGTAACGGAGTTCTTTCCCCAAATTGCTGAATCTACTCATAGATCAAATACAGCATCAACACCTAGATGATGCTTCAGGTAAAATAATTTCTCTTCCTGAGAGAATTACGCCTCATTACCTACATCCTTCTTGAAACACATGTTAACAGAGAACAAGGGAAAACATGGTGGGAAAAATCAGTCTTTCACTAAACTTTTATTAACAGAAGGTTCAAAACTTTATGCCATGTTTTCTTTTTCAGTATGGATGTCCACCTTTCCCTTTAACAAGCAAAATTATATTCAACCTCATAGAAAAGGGACCTAATATGTCTTCATCACTTTGTTTATTCTATCAAGAAATGTATCTATGGCATAGTCATTACAGCAGTATCTAAGCACAGCATAAGCAATGGCAACTTTACCTCCAGTGTGATGGACAACACATTGATCAGTGACAGGTACTTCAGCCCAAGTCCATTTCAAATGCTCACTCACATCTCCCTGGTCACCAGCCTCATTTATTAATTCTGTTGCTGTAACTAGAGAAGTGACATCTTGCAGACCCTGAATATTTATCAATGCTTCAATTTATCAGTACTTCACATAGGAATCATGAGTCTGAGTTTAGGATTCTTTTGTCAGATAAAACTCTAAAAAGGCAGAGATATGCATGAAGAAAGTGCACACAGGAGCTGCCAGCAGAAAAAGGTAGTTTAAGTAAAAGAGCCACAGGAGTTACCTGTCTAGTGTTGACATATTCTTCCTTTAGGAAAACCAAGTTTTAGTCACCGTAACACTATCAAACCTTTCTAAAGAGTAATGAAGACAAAGACTTGACCCTGTTTCAGGTTTTGGTTTTGTTTAATTGTAGTTTCTAGGTCTAATCACCTTGAAATGACAGCTTTTTAAATTACATGTATTTGGAAAACAGTGAAGTATCTCAACTTACCAAGTCTCACAGCCATTTTTTCTGTTATTTTTTTTCCATTTCCTAGCAGTTTACTCAGATTTACAATAAAATTTCATTGAGAAACTTTACTTTAGAAACAAAAGGAAGATTGAATGTACCCATACTACTCAAGAGCGTAAGATTAAACCATTTTCACAAGGTTGGCAAGAATCTAATTTTGAAGGAGGATACCAGCTCATAATTTCAAAACCAGTTATCTTATTGAACAATTTTATTTCAAAATATTGGGTTAATGAGTTTGATATATTATTTCAGAGTATTTCACCTGATCAACTGGACCTTTGGCTTATAACAGCATTGCATAAGAGTAATCATACATAAATTACATTTTTTTCTGATGTATTTTTGGAGTATGCCAAGTTGATCAACTGTCAGATGATAGAAAAATTAAATTGGAAATATGAAGATGAGAAACTGAAATGGATATTATCATTCTGACACTTTAAAACAATGTATTACTGTGACATCTAAATTTCATGAAAGTTACAGGAACTTTGCAATTTAATTTAATCTTTCTGATTGGTGAAGGCATGTTACCAAACACATTTATTTCTCAAGCAGTGATTTTTATTTTCTGACTTCTCTACGTAATGAACAGATACAAATTGTGTTTATGGACCTGAAACAAAAATTCCTGTGTTTGCATTGAGAATAAAATATAGTTGAGGCTATTTAACATCTAGATTTATTTTAAATGGTTCTCTATATTATTTCTAAGATACCTTTATATAATTTTGCATCTGAAATTTAAAATACATAAAAATTTCCATGGAAATTTTAAATTAATACGGACAATCTTTGTGATACATAGCCATGCTGATGAGCATTAATGATTTTCTGCAGAAACAGAAGCAGTGATCAAGTGTAATTTAAAAAATTACAAATTAAATCATTACAAGTTAACCTTAGTCATCCAGAATTTTGAAGCAAGAACTCTGTTATGGAAGTGCATTGATTGAATTGCACTTTTTATACTTTCAGTCAAAATGTCAAAGGTATGCTCTGAATTGTATATTATCTGTGAATCTGAATCCGAGGGCCTGATTACTTGATTGTTAATAATTGTATCACTTATCTGGAAATAAACTCTTCTGACATTAAGCTTTACTCTGTTTGCTTTTTAAAGTGAGACATGATTTAAATAAGGCAAAGAAAAGAACACAAAGTATGATGGATATGGAATTAATTATTTACTGTGTAAAACTACATAGACATTCAACTGTGTCATACTAGGTCAGCTGGGGATTTTAAACTCTTACTGGCTATGGATGTGGGTGATGTCCTTTTTGGATTCATCTGCCCTCTGCCTGCCCTCTGTGCATGGTCTCACTGTGCCCATCTGCCAAGAGCGCCCCTCACATTTCAGTCGGAAGCTCCAGTTCAGCAATGACTGAATAGCTATGCTAAGTTTTGAGTCACAACATTATCTGGACTAATAAAAAGATACAGTGCTAATATAGTAATACCTCACTATTTCACTCTTCAATTTTCCCTACCTCACTCTTTCACAGGTTTTCTCTAGGACCTGTCGACAACGCCACTCCTGCATGGCCTGTTATGGTGCAGTGTCACGGGATGGGGAATGTGGCCCTGCACTCCTGCCATGATCAGTGGAAGCAGGTGAGGTGCGTGAAGCACCTCCCCAGCGTCAGGGTGCTGAGGGGGCGAGGCATTTCTACATTTATATCTGTATAAATCCTATTCCACAGTTTTCACATTTCACAGGGGGTCCTCAGAACCAAACTCCTGTGATATTCAAGGTATTACTGTAATACCTCCTTTATGCTAATACATGTCACTGTGGATGGGATGGATTGAGAAGTCTTCACATGAACTATTGCTGTTGAACATAGCAACATCTTACCCAGAACAGTTTTGAATGGGATACACACCTGCAGATAAGATTTTATGTGGTCTTCAGGATTTGGTGTGAGTGGGTCATACTCTGTTTAAATCACATCTTTCAGCACAAAATGCTTTCATCGTACAAACCCTGACAACATCGTGCAAGAGGTAGGTGGGAGCAGGCTCCCAATATAAAGAGCAGAGCACAAATTCTAGCATGCTTTGAGTTCTGTACTGTATGCCTAACGATGCTGGATCCAAGTTAGTTTCATCTGCTTTGACCTGTCTAGGCTCATTCAGCAAACAGAGAAACTGGGCTGCAGGCCTGCTGACAGCACAGATAAAATTTCAGTGCTGGATATAGTTGCAACAAATACTTTGTTTTCAGTAATAATCTTCATCATGATAGTCTAGAGAAGACAAGGCTCCCTTATAACAGCCTTTCAGTACCTAAAGGGGGCCTACAAAAGAGCTGAAGAGGGACTTTTCAAGAGGGCTTGTAGTGATAGGACAGGAGGGAATGACTTTAAACTGAAAGAGGGTAGATTTAGATTAGATATTAGGAAGAAATTCTCTACTATAAGAGTGGTGAGGCACTGGAATTAGTTGCTAGAGAAGTTGTGGCTGTCCCATCTCTGGAACTGTTCATGGCCAAATGGAATGGAGCTTTGAGTAACCTGGTCTAGTGGAAGGTTCCCTGCCCATGGCAGAGGGTTTAGAACTTGACAATCTTTAAAGTCTCTTCCAATTCAGAGCATTCCAGGGAGGCAGTAGTGCCACTTAAGAGTTGGACTCAATGATGTGGGTCCCTTCCAACTCAGAATATTCTGCAGTTCTATGATTCTGTAGTACGTAATACAATTCCATTTTGTATTACAGAGTGGTCTGTCAGTAATTATCATTGGGCCTGGATAGACAATTTTAAAAAATAATTCCTTATCAGGTTACAAACAGACTGTATTCTATTAATTTCACTGTTTACTGGCTAATATTAGCAAATAGTTTCTATTTCCTGGGTAATTACGAGGTGGGGGGAAGTGATTGTAACACTATTATTCCTGTCACTGTAACGTGTTCCTGCATGGATGGACATGATAGAGGAGAAATACTGCATTCATATCATGAAAAATTTTACTTCTCATATTCTCTGTAGCAAATCATAAAAATTAATAAATTGTCTCAAATAATGAATTGAGTGTCTTCCAACTCTTTAAGTCATGCTTCATTTCCCACAAGATCTCACTAGATAAAGTACCTACGCATTTCACTATGATGCACGACATCCAAGTCAAAGGTGGAGAATGCCTCACCCCAGATTGCTAGTGCTAAGCTCCTCACTACAGCACCTGGTAGTCTGAGAGGTGCAGAACTAATGAGCTATTTTCCAGTCATATTCAACACATCATAGTAAATTATTGCAATTTAAATATTTCCTATTGTTATACCTAACATGGATATGTAGAGTGTCATACAGACAAAGGATGTGCTGAATCTCCTGCTCCAAAATGCTGCTCATCCCTCTCAGCAAGAAGCTGGTGCTGCACTACCAGAGCCTATTTGAACACTATCAATAGTTTAAATGCAGTCAGAGCTCAGATAAGATAAGAAAATGAGTAGAATCATGTTTCCAGTTGCTGCTTCACAAATTACAAAGCAGAATCTCTTGTTGAAAAGGGAAAACAGAAAAAAAAAACCCACAATTAAATTAAAGGGGAAAACTAGAACTGGTGCTGCCAGGTCCTGGAATTAATGACTCTATCTGAGTTCAAATGCCAAACTTCCTACTTGGATGAAGTCTTAAGGGTGCTGTACATCACCTAGAAATTTCTGCACTGCTTTCTCCTGCTGCTATTCACCCTCTACCAAGACCACATGTGTCAGAAAATTAGGCCCAAGCTTTTACTTAAGAGAAATACAGGAAGAGAGAAACTAGAACAGACCAATGATAGACATAATCAAATGTATTGCTCTGTTTTTTTCATCTGTACTCAATGCAGCAAAGCTGTCTTAAAACAGCTTAGACTAAACTTATCCAACAAGGGTAAAATCTGTGAAGCTTGGGGATTTTAAAATATATTTTAGTTCCTGAAAAATCTATGTACATTTTGTATCCATAAAATAATTTTTTCCTGTTAATGGAGACCAAGTGCCATAGCAGAAATGATTTAAAAAATACACTGTGATGGTGATCCATAAGAAAACAAAATATTTAATATAACACAGAAAAAGTGAGAAGAGAAATGTGGTGTATGTTTTATATAAGAGTTTAACATATCCTTTTGTAAGTAATAATACAAAACATTCAGAAGAGCATTCTCACGTATTAAAAACAAACTTTAAAACCAGAAAATGACATTCAATAAAATGCAGAACCATTCTATGCTTTGGGTTGGGAGGACCTTAAATATTGTCTATTTCCAATTCCTCTACCATGAGCAGGGACACCTTCCCCTAGATCACACACAGTATTCACAGTATTCACACTACAGATAAGGTTGGAAAAGACCTTGAAGGTCATCTAGTCCAACCCATAATCCAACTAACCTATCCTCTTCATCTAAATCATGCACCTCATCCAGCCTACCCTTGAACACCTCCAGGCATGGCAACTCAACCACCTCTGTGGGCAACCCATTCCAAATCTGGATCACTCTTTCAGTAAAAAACCTTTTCCTAATATCAAGTCTAAACTTCCCCTGTTGAAGCTTAAGACTATGACCTCTCGTCCTGTCTGCAGTGGCCAGGGAGAAAAGACTGATCCCCACCTGACTACAACCTCCTTTTAGATAGTTATAAACAGTGATAAGGTCACCCCTGAGCCTCCTCTTTTCTAGGCTAAACAGACTGTCTTCAGGTTGCTCAAAGCCCCATCTAACCCAACCTTGAACACTTTCAGGGACACAGCATCCACAATATGACTGCTCAATCTTAAGCATGCAAGAAAAACATGATCTATAATGGAAAAGTTTATTATTCCCAATAGTTTGGGTTTCTCATTCGGAACTGTCTAATGAATAGTCCAGTGGAGGCAAGGCCACCTCAGTCCCACCTCCCTCAGAGCTGCCAATAGTAGGGCTGGGCACATACACCCAAATTACTTGCATTCCTGGCCAGCCCCCTGAGATGCCTCCCACCGACCCCTGGCTCAGGACCTTACAGCAGCCCAGGGAAGTGCCAGGTGCCCAGGGATGCCCCGGTGCCTCCCAGCTGCCCTGCTCCTGGCTGGGGCAGCAGGGCAGCTGTGGTCGCCAGGTCCTGCCCTGACAGATCCTGAAGGAATGCCCAACTGTTCCCAAAAGGAGCCCTCACAGGGACAGGAGCCAGGGCAGGAGTTCCATTTCCATGATTAGGTTATGGTCCCCATTCGCTCTGGTTCCTCTGTGCCTGACTTTGTCCAATGAATCCAAAACATCAAGAGTGGAACCAGGGAACTGCAGTGAGATATGACCTCATTCATAACTTCATGGCATAATTTTTGGGAATATTGAGTTGTCATCATGCTACCTACTGCATGGTCTTCTTTCCTTTTTCCACTAAGCATTAAACCTTGAGAATTCTGCAGTTCAAAAGTCATTTTTTTTAAAAAAACACTGAAACCCTTGCTGCATGCTGTAGGTGCACATGCACATTTACACATGATAACATGGTATCAGAGATGAAGAATTAAGAAACTGGTACCTGTGTGTGCATTTCACTGACTGGGACTCGCTAAGTGAAATGACAGTTATAGCTGGTACTACTGCCATTTTCATTCTCACCTCTCCTGGTACCTATTCTGTTCTTTTTGTCCTGTCTCAACCAGTGTTTTTGCTCATGAAGTCACGATGAAGTCTCCTTCTATTTGCAGTATCTAATTTTTGTGGCTTTGGCATTCCAGATGTAAGCTTGAAGCAGTGATTCTTAAAGGTTCAAAACTTACGGGGTTAATACAGCACACAATAGGTTATTTTGTTAAAATATCCACATTTTTTTTAAAGGCCAGTATTAGTCATTTGAAGAAGATCACACAGAATCACAGAATCACAGAATATTATGAGTTGGAAGGGACCCACAAGGATCATCTAGTCCAACTCACCATCTAACACCCGTACAGAGACCGAGAGCACATCCCAGAGCGTAACACCAACCTAGATCCCTCACAGTCTAGCAGGCCACTCCGAGCCGGAAGGGGCCCAGGATCATCCTGCCCTACACCCCCCAGCTAGACCATGTCACTAAGCTCCTCGTCCAGTCTTCTCTTAAACACCTCCAGGGATGGCGACTCCACCACCTCCCTGGGCAGTCCATTCCAATGTGCAATTACTCTCTCTGTGAAAAACCGCTTCCTAATGTTAAGATTAAACCTCCCCTGGCGTAGCTTGAGGCCGTGCCCTCTCGTTCTGGTGTCGTCAGCCTGGAAGAAGAGGTCTGCACCCATCTG
>WEKX01019431.1:76267-87856 GCA_013390025.1 Pitta sordida
TGCTGGTCCAGTTGTCTTGCGGGCAGTTTGTTTTGCTATTAAAAACAGAGGCAAAGTGTGCATTGAGTATTTCTGCTTTCTCCTCGTCTTTGGTTACTATATTACCCTCTGCATCCAATAGGGAGTGGAGGCTGTTACTGCCTCTCTTTTTACTGTTAATGTACTTATAGAAACTTTTCTTATTGTCCTTGACAGAAACAGCTAGGTTGATATATTTCAGGAGTAAAACACGGGTCTCTGCTTTACTTCCTAAACTTTTCCTTCTATAACAGCCAATAAAGAGGCTGAGAGGTATAGGATCCATCAAGGAAATTTTTCATAGGCATGGAAGAAACCATAGCACTTGGTCCAAGTGCTTGTAAGGAGCAGATACCAAAAAATTGAGGAGAAAACAGAGGCAAGATAAAGGAAACACCTTACAGAAGAATGAAATTTCTGCTCCCCAAATTTCTGCTGGTCATATATATTTTGGTCTGTGTTCTTCTTTAATTTGTTAACCTCGTGTTTTGATCACCTCACTCCAAAGTGAAGAGGACCTTAAAGAGTAAGGTCTTCATCAGCATTGAAGAGAAAGTAACTGAAAACCATTTTCCCATTCCCTCCCTCTCCTTCCTTCCTTTGTTGTTTCCTTCCTTCCTCTGAAGATATTCTTGTGCTGTATCTGAGTGAGGTTCTGATAACTGGCCTCCCCCTTGGAGTTTAACTGAAAATGCATGCTAAGAGTCATTTAATACTAATTGCAGATTATTTAAGGAATAGAGGCCTGATCCACTGCAGAAGGAACACATCATTAATGTAAGTGCAGTGATCAATATCAGCACTCTGTATCTGAATTTGGCTGTAACAAGCAATTCAGCTAAGAGAGTGCATGTTCTCTAGCCCTTGGTATCATCACTCATTGCCTTGCTCTGTGAAATGCTCTCAGCCAATGCATGGTAAGCATTAAAATATGAAATATTTCCCTGAATAACTCAAGCTGGTGTGGCATGGAAAGCACATCAGAGGTCTTTATTCTTCTCCCTTTCCTCCCTTTCTTTCGAAAACATCACAGTGAAAATAGGATTTACAAGCAGCAGCGGTGCCACCACTGCTCAGAAATGTGTTGCTTTCACTCTGGAATCTGGCAAAACAGAATGAAATGAACTGGCCATGAACTGAGTGTTGGCAATTCAATCGTTGGCCCAGCAGTCACAGAGGTTTTCAAGGCAACTTATACTGTGCTGTTCACCAGCATAGTAAAAATTTGAAATATTCCCTAAACAGTTGTCTTTAATTGGGTATAAATGGATGGATTATGCACTGAATGCTTATGTATCACCGATATCAAACAAGTAAGCACATTAATAGAAAAAAACTCAACATAAATTTGGGGGCTACTGTTTCACGTGAAGGGATTAATGAAATTAATGAAATGCCTTCAATACCCAGAGATACACTATTATATTCATGCCAATATTTTTTCTCTCTTAGCAGTGTCATAAATGATGTGTCTATGCCAGCCCTGATTTTAGGCAACCCAAAGAACCATCTGCTGCCTTGATTGCAGACGCCTTGTCCTAAAGTGTGCCAGCAGGACAAGTGGCAGCATAATGGTGCTCAGAGTACCATGTTGGAATGTGATTCTGGCTGACTGACAATAAAATGGGGCTGTTTGATTTCTCGTTTGGATATTGGGATGTTTTGTTCTTCACAGTATCTTTGCGAACAAAGAAACAGCTTTGCTGGGACCAAATACTTGAGTCTGTCAAAGGTGCATTGTCTGTCTCAGCAAAGATGATAAGGAAAACTCGTATGCATTTAAATTCCCAGTGTTATCAGTAACATGTTGAAGCTCAGTCAATAAGATTATATTCATTGTTGCACTTGCCTTGTATTTAAATTCAGCATTCAGTCATTCAATTTGAGTGAAACAGCCATCTGACTGTGGTGAAAAATTATGGAAACATTGTGTATAACTTTGTCACCTCCTGGTTTTACATTATTCTTTGAAGGACATCACTAACATTGAAGGAATTGATCCTGTTCCACATGAACCTGATAGGGCAAAGTACAGTTTTGTAGTGTATAATGTAATTCCCAGTTCGCTGTTCACAGCTGTAAGTGAGATGTAATGACTTTTATCTCAAAAAATAATCCCTTGTGCTAGCTGAATCCCTGAGACAGTAAATTTCTGAATATTGTGAAACTTTGTAGAAGAATTGTTTTCCTTAGGAAAGCAACTAGAAAGTTAGTTATTAATTGTAAATTATTTTTCAAAAATACAAATTAATATAATGACAGAGCCTAGATCTCAGCAGGAAGAGCAGTAAGTGTTACAGTAATTCTTTTCAGTGTGCTGTAACTCCATTAATACTGTGCTGTTCAGGTATGAGCATGGAAGAAAGGTCTTCCTGAAGAAAGGAAGCCACTCACCTGTGCAGGCAAAACATTCCCATCCGTTGTCCTATAAGTAGATATTGAGTTTCAATGATAGTAGGATACTTTCTATAACAAAGAAACAGAAATATGATGGAATTTTTGATGGTCCAAGACCTATAATTTATTGATCTCCAGAAACAGGATGAGTAAGAGCTGCAGTTGGGGGATAATGTCTTAATACTTCAAGTATGAAAATGTGTCTAAGGGCTGTTACACCAAGTCATGCTTTGCTGGCGTATGTTCAATGAGATTTTCTATTTTTGTATTAATGCTTTCTGTTAAAAGTTACTGTTGCATTCAATCACTGTCTGCTGCCAGTTTGCAGGACAGTTTTTCCCATCACCACTCTAAGCAGAATAATAGCATGAGCAAGGAATAAAGGCTCAGTGTAGCTGGATAGTAGCATAAGAAGAACATCCTCTGAGCACTGCTGCAGAAGCAAGGAATTGTACAACAAAACCCACCACAAATTTCACATTATTTGTGCAAATACCATACCCCAGGGTGATTATTCCACTCCTCCCTTCCCCTCTTCCTTTCCTTTTTCCCTCCCCTTCCATCCCTCAAGCTCGCTTGCATTGTACCTCGTCCAAAATAAGGAAAAGATAATTTGAACCAAGAGTGATCTGATCAGCCTTTACAGGGGGTTGTATGAATAGTTTTAGACATTGCGGTTTTGAACATGTACCCTTAATTGCCCACAGCACTGTAGAGCCTGTGGCCTGGTCCAAGTTGCTGAGCCTATATTGGGTTTCTAAAGGTGCATCTATTGGCAGCAGTTCTGCAGGTGACACATTTGTGTTAATTTGTGTTAACTGAGAGCACACACCAGCAAATCAGTCCCATCAGTACTAGGTCACAGTTCTTTGCATCACACACCAGTAAGTAGTATAGCTGTATTTGTATAACTATTGATCTTCTAGGACTTTGTGTCCTCTTTATCTAATCTTGCAGTCATCTCTAGTTTTCTTGACGCCGTGATAAGCCCCTAAGTGTGTAGATCTAATACTGTGCTCTACTTTCAAGAATTAAAAATATGTTTTCTTTCTCCTTTTAGTCCAAGTGTGCATCTCAGGGTCATTTTCCAGCTAAGTACGTAGTTGCATGGTGTATTATTCTTGGGTCTCTATACCAGTGCAACTTGTGAAAAAACCACGATTTTGATCTGATTTTAGCAACAGTTAATTTGATGTAGCAGTGACAGGATAACTTTTTTCAGTGCCTGGCTTGTGTACACAATGGTAAGGCAGCTTTGGAAGCACCCGGGAAAAGCTCTTTTAATGAAGACTATACTATGCAGAAGACTAACTGCAAAATATCTGACAAGAAATGAATGCACCTAGAAACACCTGGACAGGATGGGCTGTGTGCAGCACCTTACCTTGAGGTATTGTAATTTGCAGAATCCCTTCTGGTTCACTTCTCTCTTCCTACATATTCTCTGAGAGGTTAATGGCAGCTTGCTTTGGATTTGTACGAGCAGTAAAGACAGACAGCTGCTTCTATCTCTGTTGCCCTGGATAGGGAGTGGGATGGGGAGGGCCAAGGTATTGCCCATTTCAGCTCCACCAGCTATGATGAAAATATAAAGAGATGATTAGACTTAATGTCTGGGCAACCACAAACAGGAAGAAAACAAATTATATTTACTGTCTTGACCAGAGAGAAGCAAAAGCCATAATCTTTACTGGAACTCTCCTGTTTACCTGAAAAAATACATTCTTTTTTTTCCATAGTACCACTTCAATAATCCAGAAGATCTGCCACTTTAAAAAGAAATGAATTCATGGATAAGTCTCATTCGCTTTGTACCTTTCTCAGCTTTTGGGGCTCATGTTTTCCAGCCTAATTTTATAACCTTAGAGCAGCAATGCAGCAGTTTAAATCCCAGGCACTATGAGATTTATAATAAAATACATAATAAGAAAAAATATTTTGTAGGGGACATAGAAAACCAAAAGGACTTTTATTTCATTTTATTAATTAGTTGCAAAATCAATTTTGTGTTGCAACTGGCTGAAGTAAAACAGTAACATAAATTTGAACAATAACCTGAAAACCACTTTTCCCCCCTGTATTTGTAATTCGCAGTACGTATTTGTATGACTTCTGGTTGTGAGTAGAATTTGTGATATTTTTGCTCATCCCTCTTCACAAAATGAGTCTTATAGCTTTCCACTTCAGCAGATACTTGAACCAGCTCCTGTGTGAGGTAGCTGAAGAGAAAAACGAATTTTCTTCCATTGGAGATACCCCAATACAGCATCATCTTTTTCCCCAGAACCTATACTCACTTTTCTCCAGGACAATGGAAAACTAAACCACTTTCAAATTCACAGTGGAGATGAGACAACTTCAACTGCTAGAGAAATTTAGAAGCAGACCATCCGCAGTAATAATGAAAGCATTTGCCTGCAGATGCAACTTCTTTTTCACCTTGGAATGACATTTAATGCTACACAAAGGCCAGAGACCTACAGAATATTATTTATCACATATTAATCCTGAAAAAGACAATATTTTATTGCAAAAGCTCATTTTTTCCACTGAGTCTGTTCAAAGGCTTGCCTGATATTAGAAAAACAAGATGCCTCTTTGGATTTTGTTGTATCAGGATGGCATTTCACCTGTTTTGATTTTCATACCTTTCAAATTGCTATGGTCATTAAAATTTCAGCATTTCAGAAGTTCCTATTTAAGCAATTATTTCTTTCTCAAGACACTATTATTTCAATCCAAATTATAGGCACAGCTGTGGTAGATTTAAAGAAATCACCTGACAGTCCTGAAATTGTGCAATATGATTTAAATTCTGTAAGGATGAATTTTTTTAAAAGCTGAAGTTGTAAACTTGACAGAGGCTTTGCAAAAATCATGGAAAGACAATCAGGATGTCTTAGTGAATTTTATATTCTAACTAACTATAAAATGTGACAATTTAAATAAATAACAGTCCACAGCTCTTTGTAATAAAACCTCCTGTTAACACATTTTAAAACCAAGACTATTATAGATTTGAGATTATCTACAAATATTTCTACCCCCATGCTTCAGAAATCTCACAGTTGAGTGAAAGAAGTTAGACACCTAAAAAGATACACAAAGCTCTTAACTAACTAACCACTAACAGGGATGCATTTTCAGGAAATCAAGTAATTAACTGACTATGTTTTACTTCACCTTCAAATCTCCATAAACTATTTGTTAGGGGGTTTTTTTTTGTAATTGCAATCACAACGGTGGGGATCTCTTGTACCAGTCCTATAACAAACCAGTATAGAACTCACGTTCTTTAAGCTCTGGCCTCAGGGCATACATGACTGTTTACGTCCTTGACAAGCATAAAAGAGAAAAGGACTGAGCGAAACGCTGGTTGAAACATTGGTTGAATCCCAAAAGGTTTTTCATCTCTTTTCTTCGGTCTTGTTACACCACAAGTCTCTCTCATGAGAGCTAAGAGCTCATTTCAAATCAGTCACATGTTGCAGAATAAATCTACATGGATTTCATGTATTACTGGGCTCACTAGCTCTTAGAAGTTTTAAAGAAGAACAACACTGAATCTTGTACTATATAATCAAACAGGAGATGGAAAAAGAAACTGTTCACAAAAGACTGATAAATAGCAACATAGAAAGTGAGATGAAAGCATCTAGTTGAATGTTTTAACTTGTTTTTTTGGGTTTGATCTTAACAATTTTGATTTGTATTTCAAAGTGAAATCAAATAATACATTAGTCTTAGAAATTATACCTAAATTGTCTTCATCAGAAAGAAAGCATAGCTCCAGAGAAACCAGGCATATGAGTGGCAAAAATAAACTAACACTGACCTCAGAAAAATGCAAGCAAATAAAACAGGAGAGAAAATACTCCAAAATATCATTAAATTGGTATTGAATATAAAATTGTTTGTGAAGATCTCATTTGGTATTGCCAAAACATGAATTCAAATGTTGTGGGGCATTTCACTGGGATACTGACTCATTCATCAGTACACACAGAGGTCTCTCTCCATCTAGCACCAGCCAGATTATACTTCAAATACATACAAATTCTACAGAAAATTGAAGTGAGTGATTTCTGAGTTACTGAGTGAAGTTGAGACATGGGAAGAGCCGGTAGTCCTAAACTTGAGAAGCTCAACATGATAAATAGAGATTCCTGGTGGCAACATCAGTCCATGGTACTATCCAGAGAAGCAGGCTGCCCAGTGAAGTGGTGGAACCACCATCCCTGGAAGTACCCAAAAGATGTGTAGATGTGGCACTTGGGGACATGGTTTAGTAGTTAATGGTGGGACCTGATGATTTTAGAGGCCTTTCCCAAAAGATTCCATGATTCTATGATCTATGGTACTCAACACACAGTGAAGAGACTTGTTAATGGTAAATGCAACCTAAGATAAAGCAAAATACGATTTGAGTAGAAGGAAATACTTAGTATTAAGGTCAGACCTCCTAGGCTATGGAGTGTCCTTCCAACAGCCAGGTCAGTAGGCTTCAAGGCAGAAATCATAGGATAGGTGACCTGACCACATGTGAGAGCACCTCCTGCACGGCTGCGTGTTCTTGGGACCTCCGGCAGGCTGTGTGTTCTTAGGCTGTGTGTTCTTACAAGTGTTAGTGAGACTGAGAGGGATATTTCAGTGTGGGTGCAGCTGGAGCCAGGGACACAAGGCTCTGTCACTCCCATGACAGGGTGGGGGAACCACCTGGAGAAAGCTATTTTCAGAGACCCCACAGGAGAGCACACCCATACCCTGCAAACAGGGCCCTAGCACCCTCATCACTCTCTATGGGAACTTGCCTAGAAAGTACTACTCTTGCACTGAGAAGGTATAATTAGTTCCTATTGCTGCTTCCTAAAAAAGGGCAAGAATTGAAATTGTTAATGTTCATATGATTTTTAAGTGTTACTGCATTGAGATATTTAGGTTTGATGCTGATAACTTGTTAAACAGCAATGATAGTGAATGCAAAAATATTTTCCGTAGCCTCTCTTGACGCAAGAGTTTAAAAAAAATCTTCCAGTATATTACTTTCTTAAGTTCAAGCTAAGAGACTCAGAATTATTTTTTTATATCTCCTTCCCTCATTATCTTTCATTTGATGAACACTCTATAACGTATGCTGTGCCCTTGACTCCTGCAGTTCTTCCTTATTAGACCCGTAAAGAAAAGCAAAATCCGATCTGGTTTTCCCTGTAGAGTCTGTCTTTCCCAGCATTTCTAACTGACTATAGGTGCTTTGTTCCAATATCCTATGGACTATATTTCTTCCATATCCTTGTTTCTTCTGTTTTTGAAGGATAATTAACATGCTGTATTTTAAATCTTGTTTGGGTGTTTTTGTTTTGTTTTGTTTTTTTGCAAACCTCATATTGCGATCTTTCAGTGGTTTATCTGCTTCTCTTTTCCATCTTGAATGTACTTCCACCTTTGGATCATTTCCTGTCTGTCTATGATTTCAAATTCTCAATAACTGAGCTCCTCACATAAATTCTGTTCCCACCTTTACTTGCACACTTCCAACACTTAATCTGTGTCCATTCATTTAATCCTGTCTCTAGCCTCTTCAAAACTGCCTGATTTAAAGTCAAGGTATATCAACCTAAATTCCAGTTGCTGTCTCTGAAACCACTGACTACAGCAGTGATCTGAAGGGTTCCCTATATCACTGTTAGCATGCTGGGTGTTAAAAACGCCTGTTCCTTATTTTTGCACCAACCTAACACCAGGCAAGCTGAAGGCAGCTGCAGCACTCAGTTCCTCATCTTGAGCAGCTTTTAGAGAGCCTCTGCTGACAAGTGGAGGTTGACCCTTCAAATTCTGTTGCCATATTTCTATAGCACTTTTTTGTTCTCTATTTGTGATTCTTCACCCCTTTTGCTTTGCAAACCCCAAATGACCAAAAAGCTACTGTTAATTGCCATAAGGAGAAACAATCACAATTGTTAAAAAGTAGCTTTTATCCAGTCTGCTGTGAATCCTACAAATATTGCATCCATTTATTAAGTAATAAAGTTTAAAAGCCACTTTATATTGTATAGATCAAATTATTTAAAGTAAAAAATAATATTGCAATTGTAATGCTTTCTATTCCGGTAGCATAATAGTTTAATTATAATTTTGTAATTATATACTCTAATGAGAACTTTGCTAATCCCTTGTAGTACACAGAGGCATCTTTTCAGTCACTGTTTTTAACACACAGTTATCAAAATGTTCTTGAAATGTAATTAGTTTCTGTGTTTTCTTATGATTAAAGCCATTACAGAGGATGTTTCACACAAATCTGTTATCCAAAAATGAATGTGCTTACTACTGTGTATCCTATATCTGGATATTCATTTGGGGCACAGAGCCAAATATGGCAGTTGTCTAGAATTTTATTTTCATTGAGCAATCAGTTGAACGTTCATTCATCATTTTTCCGTATTTTGACAGCAAACAAACACGATCAACAGCTGCTTCTCCAACAGGAATCATTTCTCCACTCATACTTTAAACTCAGTTTTAAACCCTGGACACAGTAACATATGACCCATCACTGTGACATAATGTTCACACTGAATCTGGCAAACTTTATCATCCTATTCTATGTCCAATTTTTTCTTCTCTTGTAATTTTTCTGAGATTCAACATTCCTTTTTATCCACCTTTACAGAATTCCCAGAAAAACTATTTATTTACTCCACACTCTTCTTGAATGGCCTCTTGATAGACCAACAACTTGTGCACACTCTTATCAAGCTTCCTTGTCAGAGCATCCATTTTCTAGGACTTACGTGGCTCCACTGTTCTTCACTGGTCCTTTAACACATTACTCCTCTTCCACAGTGTGCTTGTTATCCTACACACAGGAGCAGTGCAGAAACATCCCCAGGTTACTGCTAGTCAGGGCTGCTCTGAAACTGGAAGCAGTGAGGTCGCTTTAATGTGGTTTTGGATCTGGGTTCCCAGTACTGCTTCTCAGTTCAGCTGCTGGTGGCTACATGGCTTTTGTTTCCTAGTCTGCACGAGTTTGGTGTTAGCTAGAGGATTAGTATTAGCGCTGCATTGAGTCATGCAGACATAGCCATAAAGCAATAACCTATTTTTTTAACAAAATCCTGAACTACTAAAAACATTCAGCTCAGCAATGAGCTAAGGATTTCATGTTATTTCACACGGAAAAGAGCTTCAGCAGGACTTGAATTGCAGGAGTGGGTTTCTAGGGTCTCCTACTTCATACCTAAACAATCAGTTATGTACTTCCAGGCCTCCCTAGTTATTAGTGAGGATAATCTATAATGTCATGATAAGTGTCACTAATAAGTCATGATTACAACTGCATTCAGTCTTAGATGAGGTACCTTTTTAGTGGCAGTTTTCTTATGTACAGCACCCAAACTTTAAAAGAAACAGGAGCAGGTTTGCGCAGAGACTGAAAGAGCTGTTGTTCCCCAAGGTTCCTTCATTCAGAAGGGCTGTCAGACTGTCCCTCTTTACATGACCACACAGGAAGGCACCAGAAAGCCGTCTGGGGTGTGTGCTGCGTGTCAGCAGACCCCGTGCCCAGTACTCACTGCTACGTGCAAAAGCAAAGCATGGTTGGAAGTTGGGCTGATTGATGATACACCTTCACAAGTGGATTTTGGTGAGGGAGGAAATTCAATTTCTCTAATAGAAGCTCTGCCATTTATGGGAACAAGCCACCAGTTTTCTGCTCATATCAGCAGATAAGACTGCTGCCAAAAAATGTTTCCTCCATTTAACAGGAAAGAAGCCTGCAAGACACATTCTCCTAATAGCAGAAGTCTAGTCAAGGTTAAGGAGAGACAAAATAACAAAAATTACAAGCCAAACAAGTATCTATCTGTGCAAATATATAAAGCCCATCCAAACTGTCAGGCTGGTTTCTGGACTACTCAGCAACCAGATCATCTTCAACAAAACCTGGCTCTTGAGATTCACAGGCACTATCTGGTGCTGAGCATCTTCTAGTACAAGGCCGCTGTATTTCTGAGACAGGTTAGAGGTGTGTTGATTTAGGCCTGGTGAGTCCTTTTGTCAGCCATGCACAACCTGCTCCAGTATTATGTACTTTGGTGTCAAATCTGACTCTGCAGAACCACAAAGCAGTTCCTCAAGCCTATCCTGAAATAACAGCCACTGATGCTGCCAAAACTGGCTTTTTAAAAAGCTTCGAGACATTCATGTGGCCCTGATAAATCAGATGCAAGTTTCATTTAAATCATTAATCTTAAATGAACTGAGATCCCTGTCATGAAAATTAAATTCCCAAATAGCCATGAGTTCAGCCTGTGGTAAGTTTCTGTCAGCAGTGATCAGTACAATCTCAAACAAATTTTACAGAAACAAACAGATGCTGAGAACTCACAAGGGTGCTTCACAAAGCTGGGTTTGGTACTCCATGGCCATCAGTTTTTCATCCCTCTGTCATTTATCCCAAACCAGCATCAAGCTCACTGCTTCCTCACTTGGTTTTCTGTCTGCATATCTGGATGCTGAATCAATTGGTAAGAAAATTATTGGAAGAATCCTATTCAAAGAGTAACAGATAAAATTCAACCTTGCTGTCCACTAGATTGGCCTGAGAGACTCCCTAAACTAAAAGCAGATTCTGTTTTCAAATTCCTCTCTGCAAAACTGCTACAGGGTCAGGATTGGCTTTGAGATGGAAAGCCTATGTTTGGAGTGTGAAAAACTATACAGGTTTTCTTCACATCCAAGATGATTTTTTTTCCAGATGCAGGGAAGCAGATAGAAGAGGAATAACACTTTTTTCTATAGACGCACAATAATTTTTCTTGCAGTAGTTCTGTGAACCAACTAATGTTCAAGCTCCCTGTCACGGTTGTTAATGAGACTCGAGTACCCAGCACCACACCTCCTCCGTGTCAAAAGACCATCAGTTTTATTAGCGCCTCTTGCAGCCAATTTGCTTCAATTTCGGTATCACATACTCCTAGAAGGTCTTATTCCAGAAATGAGAACTTTTTCCACTTAAAGGTTCATTGTGTCCAGGCCTGCAGGTCGGCAGGTGCCCCATAGCTGAGCTGCCCCTCCGCTGACCCCAGCACGCCGGGGAGCCTTTCCCCCGCGGGCCCGCTGCTCCCCGCCCGAGCCAGGGCAGCGCGGACCGGGCAGGGAGGCCTCCCGCGGCTT
>WEKX01019431.1:90688-123074 GCA_013390025.1 Pitta sordida
TGCCCTGGGGGCGGCTCGTGGCTGGGGAAGTTCCTGCCCGGGCAGCGTTTCGCCGCCGCTGTTGATTGTTTATCGCTCCGAGGCGACGCCGAAAATAGGTCAGAAATAATGTCCAGCTCGTCCCCGCCGCGGAGCGCCCGGGCGCGGTACTGGGACAGCGGGAGGCGGTGCTGCCTTTCGCCTCCCTTACCTTCCTGAGAACTACCGGATTCTCACAGGGTTTGAAACAGTGTTTAGGGTTTGGAGGGGGAATTGGTTTTGTTTAGTTGTTTTATTTTTTTTCATATCGGTTTCTGCGTGCGATCTGTAAAGTTGCCGGCCGAGCGCTGGGAAGAGCTGTTGGGAGTGACTGTTTCCTGGTGCGCGGGGGCGGCCCCGGCGGGCACAGCCCGGGCGGGACACGGGGCTCGAACCGGCGTCAGGATCCCGTCGGGGCTCAGGTAACAGCCAGGACAGTAACAGCGGGGTCTGCTTGAGCAGTGAGCGCTCTGGTGCAAATAATCTTCTTGTGGTATTTTCAGCAAAATTTCTAGCAGAACCTCTTTGAAAGCTTTATTTGATGATTATGCGTTGCAAACGTGCTGCTTTGAGAAGTTGCGTAGCATAACAGCTTTGAAAAAACCGTGTTTGAGGGATTTGCAGTCACGTTGATATTGTAACTGAAGAGGGATTTGTGCTGAAGTGTTTAAGACCACTTCCCCTTTCTCCTGGTTGGAGTGAATTTTGCTGGCTGAAAAGTAAACAAACTACTGTTTGAGATCTTATATTTTATCAAGTAAGTATCTATTTTGTTTTACTGGGTTTTGCTTTGGTTTTTAAGTGATTCATTCAGGTACTTTAATGTTACTCATACATAGGCAAAGCCTGAACTAAAACCCACGTGTATCGCTTTTTAGTTTGCTGCACTAATGGCGAGTAACAAATGCTTACTGAATCTTTATTACATTGCAAGGGAATGTATTACATTTTCATCCATTAAATAACTCCTACTTAGCATTTTGATTGTGAAGATAAAACTGCTTGGCCCTCGCTCGGGGATAAATGGCACAGCCCAAACCTGCTTCAGTAAGGCTCTGCTTTGCTGGAACATTACAGCTTTTTTATGATGAAAGAATTCTGGATTCGTAGAGACACAAATTAGGTACTTCAGCAGAGTTTTTATTCTTCCATTCAACAATTCATTGCCCATTGGAACTGAAAATACTGTTTTGTAGATGTGAACGATCATCCAGACTCTGGCTGTATCTTTGCAAATACTTTAAATGAATGAAGCACAGAATTGTTATCTTGCTCTGTTTCTTCCATATGACTGTGCCAGTAGTCACGGTCTGAGTACCTGCCTTTGGTATGTTGGAGCACAGCTATAATTCTCACTCTGTGCTTTCTTTGGATGGACCAACTTCTTTTCCTTCTCCCATCTCCATTTTTTCCTCCTGTAAGTAGTGTAAGTTCTTCAGCTCTCCATAGGTAATCTGTGAAAGAGAATATTGATTCAAGCTCATTCTTTGGAGTGGTTTAAATGTTCCTTACATGAAATACAATCCTACAAAACAGCTAAGAGTTGAATGACATAATATGTGAAATTAGTAGTTTTGTTCTTACATTAGCACTTTATTAATAGAATTGATTTGTTACCTTCACTTCAAATTACGGTCAGTACTACTGGCCTGGGTAAGGTTTGGCATGAATAATAACCAGTAATGTAGTAATCAGTTGCACACAGCAACCGAAATCTGTCTTCAAGACTGTGGTTTTGAAAATGTGCCAGACAACCCAACACATTTGTTGATTCAATTTAACTCCATTGCAATAGCATTTACTTCTGTTTTGAGTTCAGCAAAACCTCAAAAATAACACCTTGGGCTCTGTTCAGATTTCAGAAGAGCGAAGCCCTTGCATCTCTACTGAAGCCCTTCTGATGACTGTGACAGTGTTACCTGACACTCCAGTTTTGTGGATTTAACATTTTCCTTGGAAGTATCTGGGTTTCAAAGCTCAGTTCCAGGATTGCCTCTAGAATTCTTTTCTGACGTAGAAGAATTAGTGAATACAGTTCCTAAACAGGGCAAGATGTGAAAACTGAGATCATTGCTCTCTAGCATTCCTTGTTGACCTTGCTGTAGTCAGTTTTCTGCTGAGAAAGACTCTAGTGCTTTTTGGTGGACTTGGTTGTTGTGGTTTTGAGACACGATAAGCGCTCTCTGACAGGATGTTTTTGTCAGTATCTCATTCTCAACAGGTTACAATCTGGTGTTTTGGTGCACGCTTCTCTTGCTGGAAGTGATTAAATTGGGATAGGAATGCCACAGCCATCTGTCTGGTTGGGGAGGTGCATAGAAAAGCAAATCCTGGCAGAGGGGTGAGGCAGATTACTGTGAGTCACAAGGTTTTGTACTACTGCAGGTCAAATTACTGGATTCTGTCTGAGCTCTGACTTTTTTACTTTTTTTTTTTTTTTTTAAGAGAACCTAGCTGTCTGCACCAGTCTAGGAGGCAGGTATCTAAATGTTTATTAATGTGGTGCTGCAAGTTCCGGTGCCTGTGTCTCTCCTGTGGCTTGGGTGCCGTCCTGAACAACTCTGAACCTTAAACTTGTAACAAAGATGGACCTCCGTTGTGAGAATTAAATCAACAGTTGTGAATTGTTACTGTTGACCTTGTTTCAGTGTTTGAAGTTGTTGATAAAGACCAATGCTTCTCGTGCTTGCTTGGTAAATGTTTCATTTTATACTTGGTGTTTTCTGTCTTGAAATTCTTCGTTTGTTTTCATCCCCCAACCCCTACAGACTATAGGACAGGCAGAATATACTCTCTCATTAACCAAGGTTGGAAGAGTTGCATTTCTGTCGTAGGGGGTTCCCCCCTCTTTTCCTCTGTATGGAAAAATACAACCTGACTAGTGCTTTAATTGCTTTCATGACAGGATAGATGAGGAGCACCTGCATGTTGACCAGCAATTGTTCCTGATGGGTGTTTGTTTTGTCAGCCTGCTGTTGTATGTCACGTACTTCTGACAGGCCATTGGCTCAGAGAGTTTATAGCCAAAATAAGTATTCCTGTGTTAAGTAACAGCACATAAATTTCTCTTTTGATTAACTATTAAGATAATTTCGAGTTTCTTTAATTATGAGTTATTTAGTTCTTCATTCATTCTCCCTTCTAATAGAAAAGCTTGGAAAATGCAACTTTTTTGTTAATGAGAAGTATGTTTATATAGAAATCTTCAAATATTTTATATATAGTAAATAGGATCCTATATAGGAACCTTTAAGTTCCTACATCCTCGAGATACATTTTAGGGATTACGGTGGTAGTGCTAAGTTGAATTTGATGATCTCAAAGTTATCTTCCTGCCTTAATGATTCTGTCGTGTGATTCTGGAAGTCAAAATCCTGCTGCTTTAAATCATGGACAAGAGACTGGGTTTAACTGGTTAAATCCACTCAATAGCCACTTTTTGGTCCTTGCTACAGTCAGACTACACTTCTGGATAAATGCTATTTCTGTGTTTTTCTACCAAGGCTAGACAGTGTGTCCTTACGTTCTGTCAACATCAGTGCACCATGTGTTTTCTCTGTGGCAAGACACACGATTTTATTATTGTTATGCATTTGCTGATTTTGACGTTCTCTAGAATTTTACTAAGCACCTTTTGTACACGTTATTTCATGGAATACATCTCATTAAGTATTGTGTGTAGAAAACTAAGTCACTGTAGAAGGATGAATGTAGTGGTTAGGTATGTATGCATTCATTTCTAGCAAAAGTGGTTGGTACGCTGGTAGTGTGGTGTTGCTGGTATTCGTAGAAGTCTGTTGTACAAATTGTCTTCCTTGAAGAACAATATGTGGAACCTTTGTGGTAACAAGAGTATACAACAAAGAGTGCACACACACAAAAAAATCTGAAAGGGAGGAAATAGGTTTGCCATAGTTTGGGGTCAGGAAGAAGTCAGGTGAGCAAATTGTGTTTACTTCCAGCAGGACATCACTGTTCTGGGAAAGAACAGGCAGAGAAGTAAGGAACAGAATCAAACCTTGCAGAGCTCAACTTAAAAGCAGAACAAAATTTGAAAATGCTAAAGCAAATTGAAATTACATCAGTTCTATTTTTTCTTAGATGGTTTCAGTACTTTTTTTTTCTTAATGGATTTTCTGCAGAGGTTTTGGAATTGGGAACCTCATAATTGTTAAAAATCATGAGCTTTGTATTGTGCAAGCAGTTTTGTTGGAAACAAGATATAAAGTCTCACCAACCAATATTTCATACTAAAAATAAATTATAAATGTCCACACTTCTGAATTGGATGACATGTATCAGAAAACCAGAATACATTCACATTTTGCTATTTTTAATTTTCAAGTGAAAAGATAAAGATTTGTTACCTCTAATACTATATAACTATACATATTTATACCTATATTTTCCACAACCCCAAATTCTTCTACTTAAGAAGAAGAAATCTACAGTATTTAGAAATCTACAGTATTTAGCAGTTAGTTGTGCAGGAAGTTTTAAACTTGACTTCCGACATTTTGTAATAATAAACTTGTTTGTTTTCCTGATAGGAGTCTGCTCACTAAGATCACAACCTTGTTCACGTGCTGTGACCTCATGAATTAATCCCTGCTACTGCCATAAATCACTCATTACCTGTTGCATAAAGGATGTCAAGAGAGATAAGCATATCATGCTTTCTAGCTATAAAATAAACTGAATTCTCTTTATGCTTTAGATGATTTTCTAAAGTTAATAAGTGAGGCTTCCCTTTAAAGTTTCCTATCAGAATGGCTTGCAGTGTATCTTTTGTGTCCCTTCTATGGAAATTTACATGAGAAATACAGTATTTGCACTTCTGTAGAAGCTGTACTTTCTTCCCATACTGTCAGTTCAGTTATCACTTGCTGATTTTTCTGCATAATGATTGTGAATTTCCATGTAAATAGTGTAATTAATGCCGTTGGGTTTTAGTGGTAGAGATAGTGGTATTTGCTTTTAAACAGAACTACAGTTGCTTGCCTGCCTATTTATGTGGCCTATCTAGCTTTCTATAAATGCACACATATATTTTTAAAAGTTTTTCTGAATTTTTTGTCTAGACTCTGAGATTATACCACCTATCATATAATTCTAGGGCCTGTATTTTCATGCAGTTCTGACCTTCAATCTCTCACCTTGGTGAAGTTATTCAGATCAAAATGTGCCAATATTTGAAGTACTGAAACAGTGAGGCATAGATAGTAGAAAACTTATGTTTCACTGCTTTACATGTAAAACTGCTTAGAGGAAAAAATCTTGTAATGAGTGAAGTCATTACTAGACCTAAATGTGGAAGTCAAGACTTAGGTCTCCACATTTGCAGCTGTTCTGTTATAATACAGAATCACAGAATATTCTGAGTTGGAAGGGATCTTCAAGGGATCTTCAAGGATCATCGAGTCCAACTCTTAAATGGCACCACTGCCTCCCTGGCGGGAATCGAATCCCTGGTCTCCCATGTGAGAGGTGGGGACACTCAGCACTGTACTAAAGTGGATTTATGCTGGACTTCTTGTTTTTTTAAATGAAAGCCCTTGCTGGTGGCGCAGAATCTCTGAGTCATAGGGGTTTACCCTCTGTTAATCTTACTTTGCATATTAAGAGATGATCTCTTTTGTGGAAAGTGCAGTATGGCTCTGAGATTGGTTTGAATGGCAGCTAAGGCTAGAGATGTTTGCGCTGAATTTGGGTATGTGACTAGAAGCTCTAAGAGATGTGTTACCTGCCTTGTGATTCAAAGGTGTAAGAGCTGGTGGTGTTTAACTAGGAAGATGAATTTTCATGGCAAGTCAGTGTGGTGAGGCATCTGTTTGTCCTTCTCAGGTAGGACAGAAAGGAACAATGACCTGTTTGAAAACCAATCAGCCACCCTCTTGGCAGGGTAGGGAAAGCCTCTGATGACTTTTCTTTCTAGTTGTTGGGCCTTTTTCCTCTGATTGTGTTATGCTATATTTAATAGGTGGGTTGGCTTGTTCTAGTTGTAGTAAATTTGAAAGCAGCATATAAGGGATTTAATGGTTACAAAATGTTAGTGCAGGAATTTCTGAGTAAACATGACAAGTAAATGGTAGGAGAAAAGGAGTGAACAAAAACGGTTGCATATAAAACATTGTCAAAAATTGTTTAAATAGCATTGGTGGTGATTCAAGCTAATTCAAAAATCAGTTGCTGAAGGTGATCATTAAATTTGTTTTGTTTCTAATGTGTTATGTATTTTGGAAACAGAGCCTTGCCGTTTTAGCTTTGTGACAGTGTTTTTAGCTGCTTCTCACACATCAGCATTGTTCTGTTAGTGAAATGCGACACACGAGCAGGAGGTAAGAGGGGCACCAAGCATCAAGCTGCAAAATAAACAAAAGCAAACCTAATGCAAAACTTGAATTTTAATTTGTTATGGCTGTTTAATAGGAACTCTTGAAGTAGAGTATTCTGGCAATGTAGTGAGGGGGGAGCAGTACAGTGATCCCCAGTTACTTGCAGGCTGTTGGGTCTGGCGCTCTTCACACGAGTCTTGGAATTCGCAAAGACAGCGAGCCCAGTAAGTAGTCAAGTACGCCACGCCCGTAGCGTGCCTGCTCCTGTAATAAGGTCTGGAGGATGGTCCTGAAAGCACAGCTCCCTCTGTAGTGCCTCATTAAAGCAGAGGAAACACCTTTTGCCACATCCCAGCTGCTTTTCCGAGTACAGAAACCGGCTGGGAGCCGTGAAGCCGGCGCCCACCTCCCTGCAGATCTGAGCGGGCACCTAGGATCCTTCCACTGTCCTTTCCCTTCCGTGCTGTCCTCGGTTTTATTGGGGTTTCTGGTTGCTNTGTCTTCTGCCTTCCCCCGGTTCGCAGCTGCGCCACACCACCAGGCCCAGAAGTGCCAGCATGGCCCCGGTNTGGAAGCGGCACGCCTCTCCAGAGCAGGGCTCTGGGGGAGGTTTGGGGAATGAGTTCAGTGCTGGCCAGTGGGTACGGTGGCACTGTGTGACAGGAGCAACAGCTGAACAGGCTGGGACAGTCCCTGCTGTTCAAAGGGGCTGCTTTGTTTGGGGTTTATTTTTCCGGGAATGTAACAGCCCCAACAAAGCTTTTCTGGAAAGAGTGGGTGAGATCAAGCAGTGCTGATCCAGCCGCCCCGGGATGGGGTGGGCGGCTTCTGAGATGTGCAGGGCAGGGATGGACGGGAGCCGGCGCATCACCGGAGGACAGATGCATCCTGTGACGGAAGCCCCCGCTGCCCTGCTTGTCCCTGCACCTGCTGCCCAGCCCGTAGCTCTCCCCTTCCCTATCCTACCCTCCCTCCGCCCCTCCTCTGCCCCACACATCCTACAAGGAAACTTTTTATTTTGGCAGTGAGGGGGGTTCCGGTGCCAGCACTCTGATGTCAGGAGTCCGCACAGCTGGCATTGGTACATACCGAGCTATGCCGCCCGTGTTCCACCAGTGCCGGCAGAGTTGAAATGCGGTGCCGAGTTGGTGGCTCCGCTCCTGTCCACCTGGATTTAAATCTCCCATCCGCCGCCACCCCGAGGTTGGCATTGGCAGCGGCAACTGTCTTCTGCCTTCCCCCGGTTCGCAGCTGCGCCACACCACCAGGCCCAGAAGTGCCAGCATGGCCCCGGTCACTTTGTGCCGCGGCTGCACGGCAGCGCTCCTGGTTTCACGTAGATGGGACCGGCTCCCCTTTCTCCTAAACGGTGAGAATGAAGCATGTATGGCAAGTCTGGTGGGTGGTGTCGGCGGGGGGGGACCAATTATATATTCATAAACTCATTATATATTCACGAGCTGATGGGTTCACGGTGTGTTCTGCGCATACGCCGGGGTCACACAACCCACTGAAAAATCACCCATATTTTTCGGATCCAGCAAATTACAGATCACTACTATGCAGAGGATCACTGTAGCAGTGCCGGGAGGGAGGGTTGGAGCCTGTGGAACTCAGGTGGATCAGGCTGTGGTAACTAGGGTGGCACGGAGCCAAAGAGCCCTTCTTCAGCAAGAACTGATCCTGTCTTCCGATGCCAGTTCTCAGCTGCTAACTCTGAAGGCAGAGCGTGTTTCTCAGCCTGTTAGCACAAGGCTGCTGGAAGCTGTTCAGCCTTCCATCTTTTGCCTCCTTTGGGATGGAAATGGTCTGGGATGCCAGAGAGGGTTCCCAGGTGAGAGGTTGCCTCCCTGGGAAGCCAGGCCTGTGAGTAGGGAGCGGGACATGGAGAGGTTAGACTGGGCTGTCACTTGGGCCCTGGTGTTGTGTCCTTCCATAGAGGAAGTGGGACAGGGTGTTCAACTTTTGAGGTGAAAAGGAAGGAATGTGGGATAAAAGTATTAACTCAGGAGTAGCTGTGAGAAGGGTTTCTCTCACCTTGCCACGTAGACTTCCTGCCTTTCTGTGGCTTATGGAGGCAGCAGGCTGGGGGGTACAGCTGGCCAGAGAACTGCTGCACTGCCGTTCACTTCCCTGTGCTGTGATGGCACTGCTATTTGTGGAGCTGTGCTTTGAAACCGGATAAGGAAGTGATCTGATCAAGTTCAGCAAAAATAGATTATTCTGAAATGGTAAGTAATTAATTTTAAAATGCCATCCCACGAGCACTGTGTTGGCAGTGTTGTGGGGGCGATACATTGATGCTGTAAAGGTGTGAATGAGCACCTGGGGCAGAAACGTCTGAAGCTTTTGCTGGCGTGGAAGACTTGGTGTAGTTTCATGGGTAAAGTTGGGTTAAGTTCTTTGGCCTTTGCTTACTTCCTCAGGGTTAGATGTTAATATGTGTGTGTGCTTTCGGAAAGATCAATGCAGCTGTTTGTGGAGCTGTATTTAAAACAGTGAAGTGTTGCTGGTTACAAAGAAAACCAATCAACTAATCCCTGAAAACTTACAAAGTAACCTACAAAATATGTAGTTGTAAAGGTTTGTTTTGGTGCTGGTGGGCTTTTTGCACACACACCCCCACCCCACCTACCAGCGTAATTGCAGAGATGGCTGCTTGTGTCTGTGCAAGCAGGTCTGCAAGGGTAGTGGAGAGAAATCATTTGAAGACTTTGCTGCTGGTGATTTATAATGTGCTACAGTCGGGTCTCCTATACCACAGTACTGCAATCTTGTTCATCTCCTCTGAAGCCCTACTTCCGTGTAGAATGGCAGCTCATTAATATACAGATTTGCCCTGCACCCTCGCATGGCCCTGCGGCGCTGTTTCAGCACTGTGTTGCTGTGTATCGGTTGCTGTGGTGGCCCTGCCCGGGGTGGGGGGGAGCAGCAGAGCTGCTGCGGCTGTGCCGGTTGATTTGCATATTCATGACTGGCTAATTGAATATTCATGTATGTCAGGTCGTGCATGCACAGTTGCAAAAAGGGGCCTCCTTAATCACTGAAAAATCACGCCGCTAAGATGTGAAGCCGCAATATATGGAGTGCGAAGTGGAAGAGGGACGACTGTATTTTCTTGTGATGCTTACTGATTTATGTGCTTACAGTCTTCCACGTATGCTGAGCTTGGCTCTGTTTGTTCAAGGTACCATCACAGTTGTCCACCACAACTGATCAGTGCTGTCTTTGCTTGACACTTGTTTCTTCAGAAACTTCTTTCTTTTCTTTCTTTTGTCAAGAAAAAAGTACACACAGTACTCCACGTACTGTGTTTATTTTTCTCTTCTAATACTGCTGAAGGAAAATAGGGAGTGGTTTAATGTTATTGTGTTTTGGTTTGTTTGGGTTTTTTTTTCCCCTTGGGAGGGGAGAATGTGCCTTGTTTGTTTGGGAGTGAGGGGGTTGTTGGGGTTTTTTTGTTGGTTTTTTGATTGATTGGTTTGGTTTTGCTTTTGCTTTTGGATCAGATCTGTTTTGCTCCAGGCTTCAGTAGCAGAAAGGAGAGTGGGGAACGTGAATGAAAGAGCATTAATACCTTGTGCTTGACTTGTTTTAGCAGTACAGTGATCCCCCGCATATTCAAAACTCACATATCCACGTAATTAATTGTGGTTGGATTATCAGTGAGTTGTGAGACTGCGCACGTGCACAGAATGTCCCAGACCCCGGATTTCGCAGCTGGGAAGCACCAAAGGGCGCTTCCTCCACTTTATTGAGGTGCTACAGTGCGAGCCACACTCCCAGGACCTCCCCTCCAGACCTTATTAGTGGAGGGTGTGTGGCTACAGGCGGGGAGTAGTTGAATATTCATGGGTTCGGTATCTTCACAGATTTCATAACTCGCAGGACCTGCCCAGACCTGACCTCCAGCGAATTCTGCGGGATTTAGAAGTTTAGGTATGTTTCAGTTTAGTTGTCTTGGATTTGGAGGCGACCAGGACATAGTTGCTGGAGGTGCCACCTGAGTGCAAAGTATGGCTCTTTCTCACCTGCTCAGTATGAAGACAAACAAGCATCAAGAGAGCTTAAATTCTTAGACCAAATCTACATGTAGACGTTTGTTTGCTACAATATGTTTTTGAAAAACTTTAGTGCACGTTCTGAAATACTTTTCTATGACATCGTTAGGTCATTGCCTGGAGTGGCAGTCTGTTTATTTGTCCTTCAACTTTACACTTGCATCATTCAACCATAACTAAATGGCACTTTGTACTAGAATGATACAGATTTGACTGTGAAATTCATGCATATTTTGTGTCTCAGAAGAGTTGCAGAGAGAGTCTTAGAAGACTTATGGTCAGAAAATCATTAACAAAGGGAGAACAAAATAAGAATCCATGACTTTTCTCTGATGGATGTTCTCTAAAGCCCGTGGGCAGATATTACAAGAAGTTAAAAGCAGTATTTTATATGTCCCGAGTTTCTAGATTTGTTTGATGAGGGGTTAGCCTAGATATATGTGCTATAATGCTTACCTCAATTTGTTTTGTTATAATGGTAGGAAACTGGAAGCTAAGCCCCAGGGAAATTGAAAACAGCGTGGCCAAGAGGCCCAGGGCAGTGATCATCTCCCTGTACTCAGGGCTGGTGAAACCTCATCTCAAATACGTACTGGGTTCAGTTCTGGGTCCATCACTACAAGAAAGACACTGAGGTGTTGGAGCATGACTAGAACAGCACGATCACAGAATCACACAGAATCACAGAATACTATGAGTTGGAAGGGACCCACAAGGATCATCTAGTCCAACTCACCAGCTAACGCCCGTACAGAGACCAAACGCACATCCCAGAGTGGCGAACATAAACCTAGTTCCCTCACAGGCTCACAGGCCACTCCAAGCCAGAAGGGACCCACAGGGCCATCCAGCCCAACACTCCCCCAGCTAGACCATGTCACTAAGCTCCTCATCCAGTCTTCTCTTAAACACCTCTAGGGACGGTGACTCCACGACCTCCCTGGGCAGCCCATTCCAATGAGCGATCACTCTCTCTGTGAAAAACCTCTTCCTAACATTCAGTCTAAACCTCCCCTGGTGTAGCTTAAGGCCATGTCCTCTCGTTCTGGTGTCGTCAGCCTGAAAGAAGAGGTCCACACCCACCTGGCGGCAACCTCCCCGCAGGTAGTTGTAAACAGCAATGAGGTCACCTCTGAGCCTCCTCTTCTCCAGGCTGAACAACCCCAGTTCCCGTAGTCTCTCCCCATAGGGCTTGTCCTCCAGTCCTTTCACCATCCTTGTCTACCTTCTCTGGACCCTGTCAAGCAGCTCAGCAAGCAGGGGAAGGGTCTATAGCCCTATGAGGAATGGCTGAGGGAGCTGGGGTTGTTTAGCCTGGAGAAAAGGAGGCTCAGGGAGATCTTATCACTCTAGAACTGCCTGGAGGTTGTAGCCAGGTGGGAGTTGGTCTCTTCTCCCAAGGAACATGGTAGAATAGAGGAAATGGCCTCAAGTGGTGTCAGGTGACGCTTAGATAGGAAAAATTCCTTCACTTAGTGGTCAGGAACAAGCTGCCTAGGGTTAGAAAGTCCTGGCAGTCACTGTTGGTCTGTGTTGGCCCATCCAGCCTGTCGCCACAGATGCTGTTACTGTAGGAACTACCAAGGAAGTGGTTTTGTGACCACTGATCCTGGATCAGATTTACTATCAGATTATCCCCTAATGTAACTTTGATCAGGCAGCCAAGCTATCACATTTCTTAAGTTAATAAGAGTATACATTATATGATCTGCACTGACTTAATGCTTACTGTGGGAGGAAATACAGTAACTATTTGGCATAAAGCCTTCCAATACAAAATCAACCTGTCAAATCTAAACTGTATTTACTGTCTCATCAGCAGATGACCTCAGAGCAGGTATCAAAACAATGACTCAACTCTGTAAATTGTGGTGTTTTATATACAGAGGACAATAATAAAGAATTATTACTTATTAAAAACAATTCAGTGATCATATAAAGTTAAATTTATTTTTGATTTGTCTTGAAATCAAAACTTTAATTTTTTGACAGTGAATTTACTTGGGGAGGAGAGGAGTCACAACTTTCTTTCAGAGACATTTTCGATTCATGAAATATGGCAGAGTAATGACATTAACAGCCGTTGCAGGCGTTTTAATGCTGAATTCATCTATCCATGTGAAAGCTATTTTTCGTTTAATGACATTGCTTGGGACATGGGTTCAAAGAGAGAGAGTTTTCTTCCTTTGTTGAAGTAGGAAAATGAGGTATATTTTATGTACACTTAGAGCCTCAATGTTTTATGAGGAAACTGTTCAGTTAGACAGAGTCAAATTATTTCAGTAAGCTTCCCTCTCCTACTTTATTAATTCTTACCTGATATATTCTTCCTAAATTCTTGAGATTATGAGAAGGTCAACGTATTAAGCTATGCGGTTTGGCTTCTTAAGCGAAAATGCTGCAGCCTGCAATTTATTGGATTTTTGTTTGGTTTGTTTGTTTTGGTTTTTTTAAATTTACTGTAAGATCCTTACGTGCTTTTTGTATAAAGTTTCAGAAGACTTTTATTGGTTATTTAGAATAAGCACTTCATTTTGCTTTTCCCCCTATATTGCTCTTCAAATAGGTTAGAGAAGGATAGGTTATGAGTTCATTAATGGAAAATTATAAGTGAAACAAGTAATTAATTTACAGATTTATTTCTACGTTTGCAGATGTATTTCTAGATGCATTATTTCTACTGTAGTTAGAGGTATTTGTTTTCCTCACTGATTTTGAGGTAGCTCGACTTTACTGCTGATTTACACTGTCCACTCTCCTTGGTCCTTAGCATGACTGTGGTAGTATTTGGTTCATTTTTCTCACTCAGCCAGTGCATGGGACCAAAGTGGGACAAAGTGGCTGGCATAATGTGGTACCACATACCCTGAACTGCTACTGCTTTTTGTCAAAATGCTCCATTTTAGCTGTTTATGGCTCAAAGGCAGTCACATACGAGCCAATTGTTTCATACCCTTTTGATCATAACTTTTTAAATGTGCATTTTGCTTTTAGGGGAGGTCTTTGTAAAGGGCAAATAAAACATTCAGTTTGGTTTGCTCCTGTTCTGTTTCCATTTTCATTGCAAATTACTGTTGAAACCATTGCTCAATTCAGTGTGGTGTGAAAGAGAAGAGATCTCAGAGATGATGTTGGTTTTGTTTAGTGTAAATTTTTGGCTGAAGAAAGAAGACACTGAAGCTAGTGTCCATACTGGGAGGAAGAACTGAGAAATCTGCAAACATGGTGTGTGTTTTGGAGCAGGGTTATTGCAGTGGAGGGAGAAGGACACGTTGATAAGAAAGGGAGCTTTTGACTGTACGGCTCACTGAACTTTTCATGTTGAACTTTTTAATGGGGAAGCTTAGAAATAATATGTAATTTGTCAGACAGACAAAGACCAATGCTAGGATAGAAGGGAATAAGCCTAATAAATGTTCAAGATGTATTATTGTATCACAGGCATGATCTATGAATAGGGAAGAAGAAAAGAAATAAATGCAACATCTTAATGACTTCTGTGCTCAGTGGGAATAATCAGCTGTCAGCTCAAAGTAGTGAGTGTTGTTTTCATCAGTGTGCTGCATAGAGGACGAGATATTGGTGCTAAATTTAAAGCAAAAATTATGAAAAATTGAATTTTAATACCCGATTAAGCTGGTTGTATATATAGCCCATTAGAATGGCACAGATATCTTGCATTAGCTTTGTTAGAATCAAACCTTGTGGCTGGCTGGAAAGGAGTCTAGGCTTAGAGAACCAGCCATGAAGAAAATTTGTAATAGTTGAGTTTTTGCCCTGAGCCCATGAAATTAGGTCATTGTTTAACTATATTTGTGTGTTTATTTACTTCACATAATTAATTGTGACGGCGAAGCTTTTAAAAAAACCTAATTAATAAATCCTGACATAAAGCAGTCTCTTCTGAAGTATTTTTCTAGGGGTGGTCATATTGCCTTTTTAAAATAAGCATGATGAATTGAATAAGGTCTCCTAGATATTTCCACTTAAGGGGTTGGTTTGTTTGTTTGTTTCCTTGTTTTACAACATGATGATTATGCAATCCAAAATTCAATTACCATTTCTTTTCTACCCCCTCATCTTTTTAATTACGGAGAAGCAAGGTTTATTTGTAGTTCTGGGAAGCTCTAGTCTCAAGCAGAGCACTGTGATACCGGTTGCTGCACAGCTCTGAAAGGATTTCAAAGGACAGGGGAGTTATGCTTGATGCAGTAGTCCAGGCTCTCTCTGCAGGAGATGCAGGAGATGCAGAGAGAGAGGTGAAATGATCAGAATAACAGGCTGGTTCTTTGCAGCACCATGCTGAACTAATACATGCAGTGAATTATGCTTTTTCAGCCTCATGGTAATTTAAATAAAAGAGGATATTAGCTCAGATGAGTCTTGGCTGTATGGATGGATGGGACGTATTTCTAATCACATGCAGAAAAATTTGGCAGGTCTTCTGTATAGTCTTGCCAAAGTTTATGAGAACCCAGAGAAAACTAAATGAAAAATGCTGTCTAGGTTTACAGTCAGGTTGTGCTAGTATGCACACTCAGAACGTAGCATTAGGAATAGCCTTGTGAGTCAGGTCAAGAACTCTGTTTTCGCCACTAAGTTTCAACTGAAAACAGTGTCCAAGCTAAAATTGGAATTGAAGGCAGTGCTCAGGTGGGGGCACAAACCTGTGAGTCATCAGCACAGAGATAGATGGTGGCTGAATTTGTCTTGGCAGGTGTTGTGTCTCTGAGCATAAAAGGAAAGAGGACGGGTAAAAAAGGTCACAGATGAAGGTGTACAAAGCTCATACAGCAACTTAGAAGAAAAATATTACTTGAAAAATATTGGATGGGCAGCTAGAAGAAGACTGGAGTAAAATGAACACTTTGTTGTATGTATTTTCATTTACAGATTCTGTAGTTTTACTTTTGATTTCCAATAAATATAAAATACTACATCTAAGGCTTGGAAAAAATGGATGTTCTCTCTCTTAAAAAAGAACTTGGTCTTCTTGAAAAAAGAATTAGTATAATGCAGGGTGTAATGCATTGTTAAACAAGTGAAATGTTGGTGCCATGTTTATGTGGCATCATTGTATCAGGGTTTTACTGAGTCATTATTGATAATTTATGGTATCAAAAACGTAATATCACACATGACATGCACAAATGAATTCTATTTTTAAAAATTCCAGACAATGTTTCTTTTTATGTTCTGCTTTCTCTGTTTTCTTTGCTCTGAAGCTGAGGCAAAACCAGTTAAGTTTCACAGTTTGCCTGAACAAGATATGATAGATTCTGTGTTTGTATTTCTCTAAAACATACATACAGCAGGGATGCAAAGTTCCTCTAAGAAAGGAAGCATTCTCTTTTCCAAGTATTTGAAATTTAAAGGTCATCCGATAAAAGGGAGATTTTGGGGGGTTTTGTTGTGTTTTTTAAATACCCTAATGGTTTCAGAACACAGTCGGGTCTCCTATAACGTGGACCCGTGGTCTTAACTGGGATCCGCGTAGCCCGACTTCCGCATTGAATGGCGGCCGCACCGCCCCTGCCGCTGCCCCCCGCGCCGCTGTCCATGCTGCCCCCGCTGCCGCCCGCGCCACCACTGCTGCCCGTTCCGCTGCCTGTGTAGCTGCCACAACAGCAAGTCGCACATGTGCAGTTGCGAAATAGGTCTCCTACATCGCTAAAAAATCCTGCCGCTGCGATCTGAAGCCGCAATATGGGGGGCGCGAAGTGCAAGAGGAACAACTGTATAGGGTAGATGGACTGAATCTTAATAAACAGTTTTAAGGTAGTGCTTTATCAGGATCCTCATGGAGTTCCTATTAAGTGGTGTTGACCTACCTGTAATGTTTGCTCTAAGAAAGTGGCTTCTTGTTCTAAAGGCTCTCCTTCTTGTCCCCTGAATTTTGTGTCCTGTGGAGAAGGGACACAAGATTTACCAGTAGACCATCAGACCTTTTCATATAAGTTGTCTTTTCCCTGGTAGCTCTGTAAGACTGCGTGGGGGCAGGAGCTGTATTTGATGACTCAGGACAGAATATCTTCCTGCCTCTTCATTGCTGTGTTGCTGCTGGGGAGCTGCGAGTCTCTCTAAAGGCTGGGGAGGCTGTGGGGTGGCTGGGGATGTACCAGAGTCCTCTGGAGGCTGGATTTTCGAATTCCTTCATGAAGCCAGGGATAGTTTGGCCGGACATGTCAATGTCAGCTCTGCCAGAGCTTTGGCTACATGAAAAGTTTTATTTTTTTACTTGATTTCATAAAAGTAGTTATCAAACTGCTACACTTGCAGAGAGCTGAAAACTACAGTGCAGTGTCCCAAGGACAGATTAGAGAATGCTGATAGGCAGTATATGTGTGATTGTTGGAGAGGTCATAATAGAGGTTGTTATCAGGACACAGGAAAAGAGAATGAATAATATGAGTACTGAAAAGTTCTAGAGATACTGCTGTTAGTAAAACATTTGTTTATTTGTCTTTTAGTTGGAGCAGTATGTTTTCGACAGAAGTAGCGAAGAACTGGAAGACTGGTTGATTAACATACTAAAATGGAGTACTTACCAGTGCAGGTAAGATATTCTTTGAACATCTTTTTGCAATTTCATTTCCTAGTGTTGTCTAGTGGTTCCCAATACAAGTAGCTGGATTAATGGCAGTGTTACACAAGCATTTATCTGAAAATAAAACTAGTTTAGGAGATTTATGTCTTTGCAGTGCAGTCTTAGAGGCTCTGGTGCAGCTGCTGTAAACTAGCACAAAAATGCTCAGTTTAGAAAAAATACAGAATCAAGAAACATTTTTTCCTTCAGATGGACTTTTAAAATCTGAAGTCCTGTGACCCATTTTGTATTGTGGCGTCAGGAAAGACTAGTTTGGATAACTGAAGAAGTGATGAGCAGATGTGAGGAGAGCATGGACTGACCATGATATGTAGAAGATTTTTAAATTTAGGAAAGTAAATAAACCCCTAGAAGCGTGAAGGAAAGGTTTGGCCCTCAGCATAGGGTTTGGTGTCTTTAACTGATGTTTTAACTATTGGAAATGTTCAATCTCAGTGCTCGAAATACCTTTGGATATTGAAATGTTGTTTTGATTATGACTATTAAGTAGCTGATGCTCGACAAAGAAAAAGCTATTGTCAGTGGGCTGGTATTTAAAGTTTAGAAAAAAGCAGATGCTTTTCCTAAGTGCTTTTTTTTGCTACCTGGGATTGCAGCCCTGGGTACCTGTGGCAGTGCTTGCTGGATGTACCCTTCTGTGAACTCTGCCTTGGATTTCTTACTGGTTTTGCAGTTAATACTGGAGCAAGGCATGGGTGCCACTTTTCCAGATACTGTTGGTAACTGAGCAAGGATTGTGTTATTGGATTAAAATGCACACTTTTCCCCAAGTGTTTTCAAGCGGGCTCCTTTCTGAGATATTGGATAGCTTCATGCACAGCCCACAGGGTTTTTTGCCCAGCAGCCAAGGGTCACAGCAGGTCTAGGATAGGATCTCTGGAGCTCTGCTCCATGGCAGGTCAGGTTCCATTTACAAAAGAGATACTTGCATTTTGGTAGATGATGCCCATGGGACAGTGCAGTATGGCAACCCCAGTGAATTAGAGGGCAGAACATTTTGATTCCAGCTTTTGCACAGTCCTATAGACAAAGTGGAAAATTCCCTCAGTAGAAGAGGGAATTGCTGCAAAGCCCTGGAAGTTATCAGTGCCAAGTCATAACACTGAAAACTGTAGTAAAATTTGTGGCATCATTCAGTTAATCTCTTGAAGTCCTTTGATTGAAATTTGAATGATGGCAGGATTTGTAGACAAGCTGGGTTAATACCATGATCTAGATGCTGTAGTAAGGGCCCTTGATCTGAGTTCTTCATGTTGCCCTAACTCAGCTTCAGCAGCAAAATACCTTTTCCCCTCTCCCCAGTAAAATACTGTTTCTTTGTTTTTGTGAAGTGCTTGCAGAGTCCCTGTATTGGCTGTTAAACCAAGGTCAGAATTAACTTCTTGTTTATAGTTTAAAATCTAAGCCTGTGCTATGGTGCTTGAAGTGTTCCAACTCCTATAGAGTGAATACAGAAAGGTAAATCTTATCGTAAGGTAAATCTTGTCTTGAGTCATATGCTAAGATAATTTAATTGGCAGGCTAGAGGTTGCCCCTGAAGGTAACTTTGCTTTCAGGTGACCTGCTGCAGTGATGACTTTTTTGCCAGCTGCTCTGTTTCAGTCTCAGTAGTACTGCCTGCTACAAACACCCAAATGCATGTTGAAAATTTTAGAAACAGCCCCACCCCATAATGTGTCCAAGATCCAGACCAGTGAGTTTTTTCAATGTTTGCTGCTTCTGCATTAAATCCGGAAAAAATACGCTAATATGCATAAAAGATAGTCTTGGTTTAGGTATTTTTTTTAACTTAGTCCTCAAAACAAGCAGTGCTTACAGGAACTGGGAAGTTTGAAGACAAGCGTTTGCAGAAATTATAGTCTATTTTATAAATCTACTTGATACTGTTGAAGGAAAACCAGCAGAATTTGGTAAAGCCTGTAGGATTGTAATTTGGATATCAGCAAGCAGTTGTAAAGCAGCAGGATCTTGCCAGTATGTGGCTGTGAAATCGACAGTGAGAATTAACACCTTACTACTAACAGAACAATGACTAAAATAGGCATGTTGCCCTCCTTAATTCCTGCCTTCCCTCTAGAATCTCTCCATCCAAAGCCCTATGTGACCTGGTCAGACACTTTACTGTTTGGCCACGCTGTAATTCAGCTGTCCCTGTCCTCATGACAGAGTTGAGACTCTGGTGTCTGCATGGTCATTCTGCATCAACAAGGGCTGGAAGCAAACCATGCTCTTTTTCTCCTTGTTGGCAGTATTTATCCCTCTCCAGCCAAGTACCAGAGCAGAGCTGCAGTGTGTGGATATCAGTAAGTGCCAGGATTGTATTCTGCTGACAATGTGTTGCGATCCTTCTCTGATAACATTTTATCCCTTCACAACAAAGGTAGAAGTTACTGTGGACTGGATTTGGTGTGTCCTATATTATTGTTTACATCAGGGCCTGCATGTTTAAGGAAGCTGTGCAAAATTGTGTAAAAGCATTTTCCTTTTTAGGACCAGATAGACATTATCCCCAGGTTATGTCCTAAATAGTATATTTTTGTGTTTGTTTTCAGTAACTGTGGTGCTGACGAGTTTTGACCTCTTCATCCTCATAAACATGAGTGAAGTTCAGGCTATGGTAGAATTCTCCGTGGAGCTCCACAAATTCTTCAATGTCGATTTGTTTCAAAGAGGGTAGGTAGTGTGTTCTTTCAAACTTTACTGTGGTGGATGGCTGATGTTGGAAAGACCTCAATGGGTACTCTGTCATGTAGTGTTGCTCCATGGGTTACTGGCTATTTTTGAAGTTTCTTTAATTCCGTATTGGTGTTACGACCCGCCTCTGAAGNTAATGGGTACTCTGTCATATAGTGTTTCTTTCATTCTGTATTGGTGTTACGACCCGCCTCTGAAGGCAGGAATAACTCAGGTTCTTTCCAGGAGATCCTTTGGGGTGGAATAGAGCAAAAGACACTGGCTGACTGGTGTTTGTAAATATATACATGTAGGGTTTATTTTAGAACAGTTTGGCTGCAATGGAAAGCAGGCATGTAAGCATTTTGGTTATTATCTACAGTAATATGGCAATATGAAATCACTTCAGTTTGGCAAGGGGAGAACTTCACCAGCTTCTCTCTTCTCACAGTGCTGTGCCCTCACAATTACACAGGACTCCATCCTACCTCATCAGACTTTCCTCTTACTCCACCTGGTCTCTGTAGAAGTCTTTTTCACATGCTTTACATTTGGTATTACAAATACAGATTACTTTCTAAGGTCCTTGTTTCCCATGACTATGTAGGAAATAATCCTTTGTAGCTTATTTTCAAGTTATTAAAGGTTATTGGTCCTCTAGTGTGTGGTACATTACTTTTCTGTCAATCTTCTGACAGACTATAATAAAAATACGTTAGTGTTGTAGTTCTTATGATGTTTGTTTTAGATAAGTCTGATTGAGGCTATGTTATGCTTACAGAGAGGGAACAGAATAGATCAGTGTTGATTTATAATAGCCCCTTTTTCCAAAACATTGTAGAAAAACTTTCTTTTGAAGCCTTTTAGTAATAAAAATACGTTCTTGTTTTCAGTCTTGTTGTAATTCTGGTTCTTCTGCCTTGTATTAACCCTCTGAGAGAGATATTTTTGGGCAAGATTGATATATATAAAAAGGTAGGATTGGGAAGGAGTTTAGGAGAATAGGAGAAAGGGATGAGGTAGTTATGATACATATCTTGGCTAACTAACCTCCATATTTGCCATGTTACTGTCAGTTCTGATCTATATTTTATTAAAGTTAGCTTTTCTCCAGATGTGACCCACTGGTGGTACTGGAAGAAGTGATGGCCCATTATGCTTGCTGCTATTTGCCATCAAAGTACTGTAATGCCCCACCTATTGGGGGGAGTCGATTCTAAGGACCTGCCACGAGAAGTGAAGTCCGCAAAGTAGGGATCTATACGTATGTAAATGCGACCCGCCCACCACCCTGCCCGCTCAGCCCCAGTGAGTACCAGGAGGTGTCACGTGACCTGAAAAAACCCGGAAAGTGGAGAATAAGCAGGGAAAACTGCTTCATGGAAAAAAACCCCATGAGGCACTGGAGCAGTGAATGCTGAAGCACAAAGTATCAAGGGATTACTGTATGTGCAACAAACCGTGTCCCCTATTTAGGTAAAATTGTAATTTCACTGTTCATTGGAAGAAGAGGATTAAGGAAGACGTAAGAGGTCTGGGAAAACTGAGAATATTCTAATTACTTCAACAAAAAAGCCCAGTCTTTTGAACATTTTTAATCTCTGAAATCAGTGAGGAAGGAGAGAGTAGAACATGTGGTAGCATGTTTATCGTAATAGAGAACATGAAGAGAAGAAAGTGTTTTGGTTGTCTTAACCTTACAATTCAAATGATTCCTCAGGAAGATAGTTGAGAAGCAAAGCACAGCAGTATTATTACCAGTGCTTTATTTGGCATATTTCTTTTTAGCTTACTCTTTAAAAAGCAGTGAATTCACAGGGCAAGCTCAGAGAGGTAGATTGCTGACAGAGTGAGAAAAGTGACATGAGGAGATACTACCTCTTGGGTTTCAAGCTGAATCTTTAACTCTAAGCACGCTCCCTTATAAATTAATGTCAGGAAGAAGAGAGAGTTTCCAGAATAATTTGAAAGACTGAGAAATGTGACTACAAAGCACCCCTGAAGTCGTGGGGGGATGGGCCTGGGCAGGTCCCGCGAGTTATGCAATCTGGAAGATACCGAACCCATTAATATTCAATTAACCTCCCACCTCCCGTCCCCTCTCCCCCTGCCCATAGCAATTATGTCTGGAGGGCAGTTCTGGGAACCCTGGCTCGCACTGTAGCACCTCATTAAAGTGGAGGAGGCGCTTTTTGATGCCTCCTGGCAGTGGAATCCGGGGTCTGGGACATTATGCGCATGCATATGCGGTCGCACAACTTGATGAAAATCCAACCTCGACTAATTGAATACACGAATGTGTGAACCACAAATATGAAGGGTTTCTCTGCATTACAATAAATTCAATTTGGGTAAGTTCTAGTATTTTTCTAGAGAAATGTCTTTGTATTTATTGGAGACAGGATGTAATATTTATATTGCTGGAGGAGCTCTGGGATAATGGATTGAATGAGCAGAAAAGGAAAACTTTAGTTTCATGGTTGGCCTCTTATTTTTGAGCTACTACTGTGTTTCTCTAACCAAAAGTCAAGCACAGAATTTGACTGTATTCTGTGCTTGATCTGCATTGTGTGCATTCAAGCCTATCCAGCTTAGTATGCCTGCCTCATGTGTTGGAAGCATCATGACCTGAATTGTATAGGATAAAATGTTGGCTACTGCAAGTACATCGGGTTCATCAGGCACCTTCTTAAAACTTAGTAGGTTTTTATCCACATTGTTTGCCTGTAGAGTGAGTCCAGATTCTCACTCGTTTGATTGTCATAATTTCCAGCCTAAATTCTTTTCTATTCAGTTTTAGTTTTTCTTAACAGCATTGTCATTGGCGGCAGTGATTGCGGCAGCGGCCGAGGTAGTGTCCCGGACAGCAGTGGTGGCTCGGGTGGCAGCAGGGGCACCACGGGCGGTGGCGGGGGTGCAGGTGATGGCGGCAGTGCAGCCGCCATTTAACGGGGAAATCGGGCAACGCGAGTCCGAATTAAGACCATGGGTGCACGATATAGGAGACCCANCACCACCCTGCCCGCTCAGCCCCAGTGAGTGCCAGGAGGTGTCACGTGACCCGAAAAACCCCGCAAAGTGGAGAATAAGCAGGGAAAACTGCTTCATGGAAAAAAACCCCATGAGGTACTGGAGCAGTGAATGCTGAAGCACAAAGTATCAAGGGATTACTGTATGTGCAACAAACCGTGTCCCCTATTTAGGTAAAATTGTAATTTCACTGTTCATTGGAAGAAGAGGATTAAGGAAGACGTAAGAGGTCTGGGAAAACTGAGAATATTCTAATTACTTCAACAAAAAAGCCCAGTCTTTTGAACATCTTTAATCTCTGAAATCAGTGAGGAAGGAGAGAGTAGAACATGTGGTAGCATGTTTATCGTAATAGAGAACATGAAGAGAAGAAAGTGTTTTGGTTGTCTTAACCTTACAATTCAAATGATTCCTCAGGAAGATAGTTGAGAAGCAAAGCACAGCAGTATTATTACCAGTGCTTTATTTGGCATATTTCTTTTTAGCTTACTCTTTAAAAAGCAGTGAATTCACAGGGCAAGCTCAGAGAGGTAGATTGCTGACAGAGTGAGAAAAGTGACATGAGGAGATACTACCTCTTGGGTTTCAAGCTGAATCTTTAACTCTAAGCACGCTCCCTTATAAATTAATGTCAGGAAGAAGAGAGAGTTTCCAGAATAATTTGAAAGACTGAGAAATGTGACTACAAAGCACCCCTGAAGTCGTGGGGGGATGGGCCTGGGCAGGTCCCGCGAGTTATGCAATCTGGAAGATACCGAACCCATTAATATTCAATTAACCTCCCACCTCCCGTCCCCTCTCCCCCTGCCCATAGCAATTATGTCTGGAGGGCAGTTCTGGGAACCCTGGCTCGCACTGTAGCACCTCATTAAAGTGGAGGAGGCGCTTTTTGATGCCTCCTGGCAGTGGAATCTGGGGTCTGGGACATTATGCGCATGCATATGCGGTCGCACAACTTGATGAAAATCCAACCTCGACTAATTGAATACACGAATGTGTGAACCACAAATATGAAGGGTTTCTCTGCATTACAATAAATTCAATTTGGGTAAGTTCTAGTATTTTTCTAGAGAAATGTCTTTGTATTTATTGGAGACAGGATGTAATATTTATATTGCTGGAGGAGCTCTGGGATAATGGATTGAATGAGCAGAAAAGGAAAACTTTAGTTTCATGGTTGGCCTCTTATTTTTGAGCTACTACTGTGTTTCTCTAACCAAAAGTCAAGCACAGAATTTGACTGTATTCTGTGCTTGATTTGCATTGTGTGCATTCAAGCCTATCCAGCTTAGTATGCCTGCCTCATGTGTTGGAAGCATCATGACCTGAATTGTATAGGATAAAATGTTGGCTACTGCAAGTACATCGGGTTCATCAGGCACCTTCTTAAAACTTAGTAGGTTTTTATCCACATTGTTTGCCTGTAGAGTGAGTCCAGATTCTCACTCGTTTGATTGTCATAATTTCCAGCCTAAATTCTTTTCTATTCAGTTTTAGTTTTTCTTAACAGCATTGTCATTGGCGGCAGTGATTGCGGCAGCGGCCGAGGTAGTGTCCCGGACAGCAGTGGTGGCTCGGGTGGCAGCAGGGGCACCACGGGCGGTGGCGGGGGTGCAGGTGATGGCGGCAGTGCAGCCACCATTTAACGCGGAAGTCGGGCAACGCGAGTCCGAATTAAGACCATGGGTGCACGATATAGGAGACCCAGCTGTGTATCTTTGGTTCCAGGATCACTTCAGAGTACATTTTAATGTTGTTCTCTGGACCAGATGTTTTGTATCATGAGTGTACTTTGAAGTTGTTCATGTCAGTAATTGGTTCAGCCTTTTAGTCCCTCCAGGGCTTGAGGTGCATTTTGTGACAGGTAAATCAGTAGTTTAGCTTCCTTCAGGAGACATCCAGGTTCTGTGAGTGGAAAGCTTTCAGTGAAATGAACCAGCTCGCAGCAAACCTCAAAACCGCTCTGCTGATCTAAACCAATTAATGGTGCAGACTGAGACAAAATTTCTTACAGAATTTCACTCAAAGTTTATCTAAAAGATTATAACCATGTTATTCTCCTAAGTGCCCATTCAGAGCACACTATTTTCTTTACTTTTAGGTAACTGTTATTATTCAAAGGAGGGCAAGTAGCGCAGACACTTAGTTCTGATGCAATGCTCGTCTGTATGTGTGGCTCCCTGCTTCTTATCTAATTCAAGACAGGTTGCCTCTGTGTCTGTGGTTTTAGTGTGTCCCACCCATATTGTGGTGGTTAGCTTCTTCTCAAGGTGGCACAGTAGCTGAAATTTGCAAAAGTGATCTACTGCTCAGTGTGCCTTAGTTATCTATTATTTGGCTTTGTTTTGGGTTAAAAGGTTCTTATAAAACCCCACATCCAGAGTTTACCTTAGTAAACCACACTTAGTCTACCACACTCTTTAAAAGTGTTTTTGCTTTTAAACACTGGGTAAAAGATGGAAGACTGATACTGCATGTGTTTCACAGAAGAGACTTTGGCAGATTCTAACATAAAATACATTTACAGAAATGTATCGTATCTGAAATTAGGTTGTTGGTAAGATTAAAGTAGCATAAGTTGCTTGTGAACCTGGGTCCTGTTCAAAGTCAAAGGAATTTAAATTTTGGAGATGTTATGGTTTAGGGGTTTTTTCTGCTGCTCTGGTAGCGAGGGGGTTAACAGCTCAGTTCTTGCCTAAGCNTGCCTGGTTTACCCCTACCCTGTGTTCCCCCTTTTTCTCCTGGTGGAAAAGGGAATATTACATCTATTGTAAGAGAAGGAGGGGTGGGGGGAGAAAGGTTGCCTTCTAAATGATGCTTCCCTTGCAGTTCTGAGCTTGTTAGTTAGAAAATAAACCCTTTATGTTCTTTATTTATAGTTTTGCCTTGCTTCTTTTGCCTGTGACCAGTTTTATTTTATTTTCCAGTTTTATTTCCCAGTTTGTTTTTTTAGTTTTCTCCTTCAGGAGAAGTTGGGGTGGGTCTCTGGCATCCAGCCAGGGTCAAACCACGACAGGAGACTACTGAAAATTCAGCCTTACGATATTTCTCTGTTCCACAGATTTATGTTTTTCCATGTGCAGATTCTTACTGATGTGTCTGAGTAGCACTGACATTTTATGCTTCCATGTGTGTGATTGCGTAATGTAGCATAAAAGAAAATACACCAAATCAGAGCATGAAATTCAATTAATCTTACTTTGATTACACAGTAATCTCATGAGTAATAATGCAAAATGTGAAAGTTGCATTTTTTTTCTGGATTCAGTGAGTTGTCTGCATTAGTTTCGTGATTTTTAAAAGGAAATTAAAATTCAAAATACACAGTTCTGATAGGGCCACTTTTCTTTTCCATAGTTATATCAGGAATGAAAAGTTTTGTCCCTAAGTAAAGATGCAGCCCTTGCTAATGGCTTGTGTTGCTGGCATACAATCAAATAACAAACTCTTGATGGCCAAGGAACATTCAGGCTCAGCTGTTTGGGTTTTTTTAATTCATATAGCTCAGTTACACTTTTACTTTCAAACTACATTTCTGTATGACATACCACTCTGGAAACAAGTGTCTTGAATTGCTATCTGACATGATAGCTTATCTTTTGAAGTATTGTACTGTGATCTTTGCTTAATGCAGTCTTTACCAAGGGAGAAGAAAGCTGTCAAATTTGTATAACAGTTGTAAGATGAGCTCTGCTCTTCAACTTGTGGCTTTACAGTAATGCAAATAGCAATAATACTGTAATTTCAAGGGAATAGTCTGTCTGGAATAAATACCGCATACTTTTGGTTGTGTGGGTTGTTGGGTTTTTTAAGTTGCGCAGTGTCGTGGTTTGACCCTGGCTGGATGCCAGAGACCCACCCCAACTTCTCCTGAAGGAGAAAACTAAAAAAACAAACTGGGAAATAAAACTGGAAAATAAAATAAAACTGGTCACAGGCAAAAGAAGCAAGGCAAAACTATAAATAAAGAACATAAAGGGTTTATTTTCTAACTAACAAGCTCAGAACTGCAAGGGAAGCATCATTTAGAAGGCAACCTTTCTCCCCCCACCCCTCCTTCTCTTACAATAGATGTAATATTCCCTTTTCCACCAGGAGAAAAAGGGGGAACATAGGGTAGGGGTAAACCAGGCAGGTTGGTATTTCTGAACAGATCCAGGGTAGGAACCATCTCTCTGCCCTTCCATAAAGTTCTCTCTCTCTCTCACGAGAGGGAAANGGATGGACACATGGATGCAGGTCCTCTTGCTCTGAGGCAAGAATGAGCAAGACTAGAAATGAGCAGTGGGGAAGTCCAATTTTAAGTTGGCGTTTTTTTAGAAGTTGAAAGTTAGTATCATCAGATATCCCATCAGCCCTTCTGATGCAGGATGTCTGAAAAAACAATGACATGATCTGGTCCCAAAGAGCACTAACAATTTAAGAGACAGAAGCTTATCTTTTAAAATAAAAGGCTTATATTTGTTGGAAAGTTAAATGGAAGATTGAGCACTGTTTCCATTGAGCTAGCTGAGAAAATGAGATTTTTGAAGTATACTAATAAGTGAAACTGAAGACATGAGGAGGTTGTCTTCTTTGGATATCTGAGTTTGGATATACAGTGCTTGTATTAGGAGACTTCTAGCCTTCCAAGGAGGTTTGTCTGGTGGTTACCTAGAGCCTTTGTAAGTTGGACTTTGGAGCCTAGAGAATATTCCTCCTCGTGCTCCCCCATGTTAATTCCTAGAAGACTGGCCTCCAACTTAAGAAACTAAACGAGACCCTAAAGCTACTTCTTTTAGCTACATATCCTGATGTGTAAAGATGACTGTACAGGTGCTTATTTCTTAAGTCACTATTGATAGAGGTATAGCTAACAGTTGTTAGCTGTAGTTAGTTGGGTGTTTTTTCCACTGCATTTCTTCGTATTAAAAAAATACTTCTTCAATTTTTTTAAATGTTGATGGATACTTGTTGCATATTCTAGACTACTTAGATATGGGGTACAAATTTCAGATCATCTGAATTTTGTTCAGATTTTACCTCTTACACCCATGTAGTACTTTTGGAAATTTTAAGCATAATAACTTTTGCAATTGAAATTAGTATTTTGCAGATGAAAACGTTTTTTTCAACTCAGAATTAAAGCTCTCTAATGGCAGCTCATTCCCTTCGGGAGTTCAATTTGGCAAAATTCCATTTTCTAAGAGCAAAAAGATGAAGAGCGCAGAGTGTGCTTCTGCCATTTTACTGTCTTGCTGGATCTGATGGTGTGATAGGCACAATTCTTTAGTGTGACTGCAAGGTTATATGTAACTTACATCACTTGTCCTCCTTTTAGGATTGTATTTGGGGTGAATCTGTGTAATTCCTTCTTTCTTTATGCAGTCAAATAACTAGAGACCTGGTGTACATATGACCAAGTACCATTTCACTCTGTAAAGATTGTTGATCAGCATGCCTTGCCATGAAGTCAGAAGAAGCATGGTCAGTGAATTGAGTTTAGTGAGGGAGTAAATGACAGTGTAAGATAGGATTGAGCAGAAAAGGATTTTTGTCTCGGGAAGGCACATTTTTTATTCTGTAGAACAATCCAGCTGGTTTCTGTGTGCAGTGTGAAGGTAGAATGGGCGTAGGTGTTAATTGAAGGCATCACTATAATGATTTCTTGAATATGCACCTTTTTATTCTAAATATGAGTTTTACTGAGAGCGGTGTTCTGGAAGAGCATGTGACAACTGTAACAGTATTAACTTTCCATTGAATATAGATTTAGTCACTAAAATTGCTATTTTTGAGACTCTTTCCTATGTTAACTCTCTTGTGCAGAAGCATTTAGCCTGTGCATAGGCTTTAGAGTTCAGACCTGTCCCTGTGAGATGGTAGCAAAACCCAGAAGAATATGTCATTCCTAAATATTTTGCCCTGTTTATGTGTGCTTAGTTAATACACATGATACAGCAAAAATGCAGTTGTATTTGTTCTTTAAGTTGGGATACCATTCATAGCTATCTGAGGGAGGGGAGAGCAAACAATGCTCATTCTGTTTTAACGTCTTGACTGCCTCACAATATGACAGAAGTTTTTGGTATGTTGTCCTGTTTTCGCTTTTGTTGCACGTACAACAGCACTTTACTGGATCATCCCATACTGCAGAGAGCATGTGGCTTTATAAGGATATGGAACCAGGCTNCTGGTATGTTGTCCTGTTATCACTTTTGTTGCACATACAACCTTTATGTATACCTGTGTCTGTAATCACAAACAGCACTTTACTGGATCATCACATACTGCAGAGAGCATATGGCTTTATAAGGATATGGAACCAGGCTCAGTCCTACCACCAAACTCAAACTCTCTGCTTCTGTCAGGTGCTCACTCCAAAATATCTTCCTCTTTCACTCCTTACACCTCCTGCCAGATACTGAACTCCATACGTATAAAGTAGCTCATCAGATTTTTGAATATTTTTTAACCTTATTTTGCCATCCCTCTATTTGTTCACCATTTCCCAGATTCTGACTTACATTGGCTGCTGCAGAAGAAGCTTAAAACACCTCTAAAGCCTGAGGCCCTCCAGACTTGACCACCATGTTCATGCTTGTCCAGGATTAACTTCATTTATTGATTTGCAGACTTCTAAAATTGCTTTTAAAATGTTACTTGTTTCTCAGAAAAGATGGCAAATACCGTACACTGAGTGATTAAGACCTCTCTTGCTAATCATTGTGTATTTTTATGTGTTTTTAATGCAAGAAGTGGTCTCCAGGCTACTGGAGGTGATCAGACTGGAAAGGGGAAAAAAAAAAAGTGTGTTTTTCTCTTGTGTCTGTTTCTTTGACAGAGGTGGTTGTGCAATTGCCTGAGCTGTGATTTTGGTAGAGGGAGGGGATAAGAGAGTGCATCCAACATGGCATAATGTTGTTGCCATGAACCCAAATGTGTTGTGAAACAACATTCTCGTATATGCATTTGTAGTTGGCTTTGACCAGTACAACTACATGGATCTGCCAAAGACATGCATGGTTTTCTCCTGGTTTGTTTGCTCTTGCAGTCAGGCAGTTCCGTGGTGAATAAGACAGGATTGCTTTTGGCAGCAGTTGCAGAGTGGGTTAAACTGGCAGGAACACCAGGCTAAAGGTGTAGATGTTAGAGGCAAAGAGATCTAAAAAGTTGGATAGCAACTGCCTGAACAGGATGATCCTGCTTCTGCTGCTTCCGATGTGCCTGCAGTAGTGCTCTTCTACTTTACAGTAAAAGCTCAAAATGGTAAGGCAGAAAAAAAATTGGCAGAACCAGAGTTATATTCTGGGTTTGTATTTTTTGTAGTCTCCCTTGCCCATATCAGCATCAGATACTCTGTCAGTGGTGGAGCAAAAGGAGCATAAAATACACAGGAGTTAAAGAATCCCTACTTCTCTTGCCAGCTAGCTTTTAGATTGATTTAACTGTAGTCCTGGACTGCATCCTGAGAGAAGGGTCCGTAAAAGTTCTGGCCTCCATGTTAGGAAGATGTCTCTGAAACAGGAGAGGCCATTATGTCAGTATGATCTACGGAGTGAGAGCAGGGCAGACATTAGCATGTTTTGAAACAAAACCTCTGTTTGAGCTTCTGCATTCATCTCAGTTGGCATCCCTGCCCGTAGGGTACAGTTATGACAGACGTCAGGTGTGTCAATTCTGATTTCCCTAAGCTCTCGTGTGGAGATACAGACCTTGCCTGGCAATGCCAGTTTGCAGAGTTTCCACCTGCCTTGCTGCTGGCAGCTCCATCCCGCTGTGGTGCAGTGGCCTGAGGGTTGTGCTGGCTGAGCTGCTGGAGCAGCCTGCTGTCAGGGCAGCTGCTGGATCGGACCAGTGCCCGAACTGCTCTGCAAGTAGCGCGTTGCTATAGTTGAGGAAGGTGTCAAATGTATTGTAGCTGAGCTCAGGAGGACAGAACAAAGGAAAAGGGGGAAACAGAACTCCTTAAACTTGATTTCTTGCAAAAAATCTTATATATTGTAAAAGTATAGCCTAATTTTCAAGACATTATTCGGCATGTTTCCTTACTTATGAGGAAGGGTAGGATTTCCCAGCTGCTAGCTTGCATGAGTGACAAAGAGGACTCAGATAATTGAGGAAGAAAGAGAGATCGCACTCTGGTACTTGCTGTGGAAAGGGCCCTAATTGCACCAGAATGCCAAGTCAGTTTCTGTAGGTCAGCTCTGCAAGGGGGAAGGAGAGGATGATAGAAAGTCATTCAGAGCAGTAGAAACCTTCAGCTTCCCACTCCCCAAGAAGAACTAGGATTTTTCTTCAGTGGATTTTGCAGATCCTGTCTCACAGGGAGCAGTGATTGGAGGTCAGCCTCAAAAGGGGAACAAAATGGATTAGATATCCAGGCCCATGGAAAATTTGAGGCTCCTCAGTGTATGTAGATAGTAAATCATATGATCACCTTGATGATCCACTCTGTACTTCGATCCTGTTGCTATGGTTAGTGCTTCTTCTGTGGAGTTTTTCTCTTTTCCCAATCATATTTTTCTCAGTTTTCGTCTCATAGTATTTTTGCATGCCTTCCTCTGAGCAATTTGTTTCTATCTTTTCTAAATACATTACTACATACAATTTATTTCAAAATATTTTGGATACCGTGTGAGGTTTTCGGCAGTGCTTGTTACAGTTTTCTCAAAACAAAAGCCTTCGGGAAAAGGTAGACTTTAGAAAAACTTTTTTTTTTCCATTTTGCTTGCTTGTTTGTTTTTTTTAACTTGTTGAACAGGTTCATTNAAAAATGTAGACTTTAGAAAAACATTTTGCTTGTTTGTTTGTTTTTTTAACTTGTTGAACAGGTTCATTGTGCACTCTGAGCCTTCTGAGTATCCAGCTTGTGGAACCTGGCAGGAGAAAAAGGGATTTGGCTACTCAGTCTGTTTGTGCCCATGTAATTTATTTCATTTATTTAAACTGGCATCAGAAGTGTAACTCCTGTGAATTTTGATTTTTAACTTCATTCTTTTAAGGGTATACTTGCTGCCGTGTAATAGATAGAGTAGGTTTTAGGAGAGCAATGATATTTTTGCTCTAGGTGGCGACTCTATCATGGCAAAAATAAAAATATTCAAGAACAACTTTTTTCTTTTTAATGAAGGGGGAAGAAGTGGAGTTTTTGCTTTCCAGTCTTGTATGCTCACTTTACTCTTTGACATTGATAAGCTTTTAGGATCATCTTCATTTAGAGAAACAGATCTTGAGTTATGCTACAGTTATACCCCGTCATTTGCAAGGAACGGCTCATGCCAGGGACCTCGCAGAACCTCAGACTCACAAAGACACGCAGGTCATTAATATGCATGCAGGCCATACACATTGCTCCACCCCCTGGCGCTGTGGACACTCTTCTGCTCCTTCCCACGGGCTCTCTCAGCACAGGGGAGCAAAAGGAGACGTTTCTGAGCGGCTGCTGCGACCGTGTGTGCTCGCAGCTCAAACCCCGCACCGCTGCTCCCCCCCAGCCCCCACCATCCGGCCCCAGTGCTCATGCTGGCCTGGCCCCGCACCGGCCTGCGCGTGTTCGCCCTGCCTCTGCAGCAGGGAAGGGGTGTCCCCGAGCTCTGGTCAGCATTCTTGGAGCCTGGAAAAACCTTAACTTTGCAACACTGCAACACCCTGTGTGCTTATGGCGGGAAGCGGGGGGGGGG
>WEKX01019431.1:123147-151904 GCA_013390025.1 Pitta sordida
GCAGAGGCAGTGCTGCCCGAGCTTTGACTGGGCTTTGAGTAACAAGGAATGGCATGTCTTGTGGTGGTGCTGCTGGGTCTCAGCGGAGCACACAGGAGACACACAGGACCGGGTCAGGGACCGGGGCACGGTGCCACAGGGCTCTAAACACCATTGCAAAGTGGAGAAACCGTGCGTCCTCCCCACACACCGCCCACAGGGAGGGCCAGCATCGCCCCTTGGCAAAGCAGAGGCACTGCGCATGCGTTGGCTGTGAAACCTCAAATGCCTGAAACTGAATTGTGAGAAATTTTCCTTGCAAATGGGTGGGGTCGTAATAGAGAGGTCGCAATGCAGCGGGAGCATACTGTACTAACTTTTCATAGCTTACTTGTGACACTGTTCTGGTAATATTCTCCGAGATGAGAATATTCATAAGCTCATCTTCAGCTCATCTCAATGCGGCTTCTATGAATGACGCAGCTTTTTACAGGGGAAAAGATGAAGATATTGGTAAGGGCTATTGGTAAGAATAGTGACCTTAATTTGATGAATCTTGCATAAGACACAACAATTCACGTGGGCTTTTTTTGTCAGGATTTTTTGCAATAGTTTTCTTTGTGGCACCTGAATTTTCATCTCTGGTTAAATATGTGATCTATTTGCTGTTACAACAGAGACTGCCCTTCATTACAGTAAGACAGTGAATTGTAAGGCTTGTATACTTGTTTGCTGACAGATGAGAGGAACAGAATTTCATATAGCTGCAAAACTTACAGAATTTGAAAGACCAGTAAATGCCAGAAAATTAGTTGTCTTCTGATTTCCCATCTGTTGTGTTTGCTAAACCTTGATTTCGAAATTAAAATGTTGGGGTATGTCTTACTAAAAACTGATGCCTGTTTGCAAGGGGTGAAGCTTTGTAAAATTGTGACCCTGGATACCAGGAAAACCTAACTTCCCATACGTTTTTCCACAGGAAATTAAAAAGTTGCAAGCCACGCAGTGGCTAAACACGTTTGTGAAGCTAGTATGCTGAAACAAAAAGTCAAATGAAAAATACTTTGAAGCTAAATAAATAGAGTTGAAAAGTTGTTATAAGAGAAATGATTATTCCTGAAGATGAGCTTATGGACCTGTTGTACTTTAAGGATGCAAGGAAATTTAGTGTTATTTCTTTCTTGTTCTCTTCACTAAAAACAGGAAACGAGAGGAACTGAAATTATAAACATAGACTAATATAAGTTAAGATTTATTTGATTAAATAAGAACTCATCTCGTATTGCATGTTTATGTGTCTCTTTAAAAAAGCAATACTTGTTTGGAGACTGTTCCCCTGACAAATTTTTAAATGTTCGTGACCATTGCAGGAATTCTGCCTGAGTGTCTCTTATGGTTAGAACGTGGAGAAAAAGCTTTTGTAATAATAAAGCAAAATCCCCAGCTGCATTTACTTTTCCCTCTCTCCTGTTTTATGTACTTAATCCTGTTTCATAACAAGCTGCTGTGTCTTAGTTGAGATACTAGTCTGCCAAATAACTCTAATTGAACTTTTGATCTAAGAACTGTTTTGTTCATATGTACCTTTAGTTGTCAGAAGTAATGTGTGAGGAATTTCAAAAAAGTCACTTTCAAGGAAACTTGCTTTCAAATAAATGGGAACCTTTTATCTATTTTCCGTAAGTTTACCTATTGTGTTATTCAACTTAATAAAAACATGTTAGCTGGGAAATACCTGAATTTTTCACAGAAGGGATTGATAAAAGATTTTAAGCAGAATCTTTTGTACATGATAATTTTCCTGCTGCTCAAGTATCTGAATTAGATTTTCTTAGATAAATCCCACAATTGTAACAGAGTGTAATCTCATATTGGCCCATATTAGAAGTACTTATTACAAAATGATAGCAAGATAAGAATATTTTCGTGCATTCTATACTTGTATTAAATAATTCCCTGTCTATATAAGCCCTGTAACTAGTTTGGTGTCCATTTGGTAGTCTGTGGGCCACAACTGGGTTTGATAGGATTGAATTTTTATAGATGACTGTGCATGTCTCCTGGTCGGGAAAATTAAAGAGCAATTCTAACCAATTCTCTTCTCTTTTCAATTTGGAACTTTGAGAGTTGGCATTTCACTGCCTGTGCTTTCATTTCGTGCTGTTTTATATTTTCTTATTTCTGTTACCTTGCACCTTATTTCACTCTCTTTCTGATTTTCCTCTTTGCTCCTTACTGTGTGTGCCTTTGGCTGGATTGCCTTTTTGTGGAATACTTACGAGGTTACAAAAAAAATCTGGTAAATTTGTGATAATGTTTAAGGTAGAGTATTTGCGTTTCACAGTCATACAAAATGCTTCAACCATTACAGATATACTCAGATTGCTTAGAAAAGTATGCCGGCATTTATCAGTACTGGCTTGTGACTGTGTGAAATGCTAAATGTCTCTTCTGCTTTTAAGATGGGTTTTTATGAATCTTTGAAAGAGTTAGTAATGTAGGGTCTCTGCAGTAGCAAGGGCCTTAGCTTGTAGGACAGGGGTGTTGAACAGAAGTAAAAGAATGTTTTCTTTCATTGTATCCTTGAGTATTTTGCTGACTCAACTTCTCACCACAGCAGGAGTTTCTGTAAGTGCAAGTTTGCTTCCATAGAAAGAGGTGTGATCTGTAGAAGACACTGCTCTGCCAGGGCCAGTCTGGCACTGCCACCATGACATCGCTGCCCCCAGAGCTGCCTGTCCCTCTGGAAAGTCGCTCCTTGCTCTGTTTTCCTTGAAGTTTCTCATTTCATTGCCACATTCTATATTTGCAAAGCACTGCTTCTTCCCCAGCTCCATTTCCTAATGTGCCAAAAGAATCATGCGTGCCTTGGAAAAAGGAAAACTCTTAGTGATGGTCTGCAGTGGAGGGTGTGTTTTCAATAGGGCCCTGCATTCAGAAGATCCCCATGCAGAGTCACAGCCGTTCCTTCACTTGGTGAACTGATAAACTTAGAATCTGCTCTGCAGGTGACCCAATGTGCATGTGAGTTTTGCAGTCTACAACATTTAGATCTTGCTGTTGTTGATGTGACTGAATGCATTTAAGTGTGCATTGAGTGCACTGGGATTTATGGAGGAGCAATGCTCAGACTGACCTATGAGCTGCTGCCTTTCCTCTTCCTGGCGAGAGGAACTGCAAAAAAGTTTTGCCTCAATGATGAAGTGTATTATAAAGCTTTATTCTTGGAATGTTCTTTAGCTGCCAAAGTAAGTGGTTTTTCCAGTAAATTCTTGTGCAGCTACTGCTGTAAATGCTTATATGCTTTTTTAATGTGTGAGGGTTGGTTTTTTTTAATACAATGATCCCCCGCATATTCTCGGCTCCCATAGCCACGTATCTAATTAATCGCGGTTGGATTTTCAGTGAGTTGTGAGACCATGCATGTGTGCAGAATGTCCCGGACCCCAGATTTTGCAGCCTCCACTTTATGAGGTGCTACAGTGTGAGCCACACTCCCAGGACCGCCCCTCCAGACCTTATTAGTGGAGGGTGCGTGGCTACAGGCGGGGAGTAGTTGAATATTCCTGGGTTCCATATCTTCACGAATTTCACAACTCGCAGGACCTGCCCAGACCTGATCCCCAGCGAATTTCGGGGGATCACTGTAATGGTTGTCTTTTATGACAGCATTTCCACACGTTACTTCCTGTGGTTCGATGTCGGAGCATTAAAAAGTCAAATCACCATTTGTACTTCCTAAGTTTCCTTTTTTGACAGTAGCAAGATACATTCCAGTTATTGATAAACCTATTTCCTACTCAGATTACAAATTATCATTTTTCACAAATATGGTGGAAAAAAGTTGTGTACTTATGCCTATCTAAATTATGATCCACATGAGAAAAAAAAAAAAAGAAATGTCCTTTTTCCTGTGTAGGAAAGCATTTTCTGGCACATGCCAAATTTTGAATCTTCAAGATTTTAATGCAGCTTGATGAAAAAGGTATAGTCCTTCATACAGGATGGACACTAGAGGTGTCCTCTGTGTACAGGAGAGAAGCAATTCTAACTGCTTTTTTCGGGGGACCTTTTCCTACAAGGCCTCTAGTAAGGACACTAAGCTCCAGATACCCTTGAATGTTTTAATATAATTTTTATGTATTTGTATGTGATTACATTGAGGACATTGAAGAAAGATTGCATAGACTGTGTTTGACAGAAATTACCTGGATGTTTATAAACTCTCTCATAAGTCGCTCCACTGGTGACTTTGGCTTTGCTTGTGTTTGCTTTCTCACTAGACATCTCAAATATATAGACTCTTTCCCACATTGTGAAGCAAAAGCAAAGGTACCTTTTGGGAGATGGATGTGAAACTGTTTCAGGACAAAGCTTTTAAGCAGTGCAGCCAGAGCAAGTGATCTGGTATTCACCCTAGACCTCATGTCTGTGGTCAAGCTAAGTAAAGGTAAATGCTGTAAGCATTTATAAAGGGAAGGGTTGGCAAGCTTTCAGGGATGATATAGAAAATTGGAGGTTTTTTTCCTCTAAGTCTGTGACATTGGAAATTTGATAGGAAGCAGAAGATGCTGCCTTTCAGAGAAGCAATTAAGTCAGCTGTTGAAAAGTATTTTGCCTGTGTAAACTCAAGAAAGCCAGGAGCTGGAATGTGTTCTGTTCACACATATGTCTGCAAATTGTTTTGTATACCAGCTCCCAACCATATGCAGTTTTTGCTGTGTTACCTTTCACTCATCGTGTTGTAGATTGCTGGACCTTTTTTTTTAGGTTTCCCTTAACCTCTGGGGTAACAAACTGATTCAGGGTGGAAAGGATAGTAACATAACATGTAGTCCACCCTCATGCTGAGAGGAGGGTTAACACTTGATCCATGTTGCCTGGAGCTCTATCCCCTCAGGTCTTAAAAGCTTCCAGGAGTGGAGATTCCACAGCTTATCTGTACAACCTGTTCCAATGCTTACATATCCCTAAGACTATTTCAAGTCTCAGTTTACTCAGTCTCCCTGTGGAGCTTCTCCTTCAAATCACATCAACAACATGAATGTTAAGCATTTGCAAGCTGCTTGTTGTCTTGACAAAATGGTTCTAAAGACTCATTCCAAATCTGTTCTTTGTGTGGTGTCAGACCTTCATCAAACTGTCAGTCTGCTGTTCCTCCCAAACGTGTTCCCTGCACTGCGTGTACTGCAGTGACTCACATTAAGGCTCTGCTTCCTTCGCTGCCATTGCAGTCCAGGCTTTTCAAGTGCCAAACCCCAACTGCATCACCCAGCTGTATCTTGCCACATTATTAAGTGGTGATTCTAAACAACACAGCATATTCTGTCAGACTAATGTAGTAACTAATGTGTATCAGGCTCTTGTTCTTGATTGATATTTAATGCATTTTTCCATCGTATTGTAAATTACAGTTCTTGATGATATTTCTGTTGTTTTATTCTCTGTTTAGTGAAATGTGCAGTTATCCTGCTTGAGCTAATGGAGAAAATTACAGCAAAAGATCTGATGAATGTCGCTTTCGTTATGGGGGATTAATGTGTGTTCTTACAGTATGTCACCTTTCTGAATACCATTTATTCTTTCCTTCAAAACAGGGAGAGTAGCTTTATCTTTGTCAAAATATTTCTGACTTCTTACCTGAAAAATGTCAACCCTTAATACTGAAAAAATGGCATTTTCCTCATATAATGCAGTCAAAACTGAGATTAAAGGACAGGTTGTAACAGATTTTTTCACATTTTTCTTCAAAAATTTTCACAGAAAATTCACTACTAGTCTAAGCTTCAAAAAACCTGGAGCCCCTGTCTCCATTATCACTAAAGCATTTTTCCAGGCTGCTGTCAGAGTCAGAACTTGACTGTGCACCAAACTGGTGCAGGTCAGTTTCACTATTCCTCTGTCACATTCCTGGGACTTACCTCCTTTAGTATCTGTTAGAGAAAATGTGCTGTACTGAGCTTGGGCTTGTGAATCTCACTGGCTGTTTTAGCACTGGCCATGCTCTGAGAGGTTTGTACTGGGGTCTCCATTCCACTGGGCTTTGGGAAGGCACTTTAGTGTAGACAGACTAATGGACCTGAACTGTTACTGTGTGAAAATTTCTAGGACTAAGCCTGCAACTGTGTGAGTAGGTCTGCACGTACCACCTCTTGGAAGATGCTGAACTGGAGCTTGAAAGCATTGGTAGACTGAAAGCACTTCATCAATTTGGGTACATTTGCTGTACCATCAGTTGTGTGATCCCTAGGATTATCATAATCTGGGATTTTCCACTACTCAGGATACCTTCATTCTCTTGTTACATAAGGTAACAGAGAGCTGGTACATGAGACAATGAAGAGTTGATTGTATTCAAATCTTATTTATGAAGTATTTTAAGGATATTTGGGACAATTGAATGGGGTGGGTGAGTAACAAGTTCTTAATACTGAATTATTAGGTGAAGGCACAAGGAGATACAACAGATAGATTTCTGAGCCAGTTGTCTGTATGTGAACTAAACAGTATTAATAGTGCAGCTGGGCAATAGTTGAAAATGACTTGATTTTGTTCTGATTTTTAATAGAAATGAAAACATTGGAATACAAATTGATTAGTGAGTTGAACAAAAAATGAAAAGATGAGGAAGACAGTACTTAGGGGAAAGAGTGATGAGGCTTGATGCGTTTTTTTGACACTACTTTTAAAATTTTCTGTCAAATGAAGAATGTATATCATAACTTTAAAAAGCATTTCTTTATTTTATGTATTGCAAATATAATTCCTTTGTGAATCAAGTACCCTGTTTCAGTATCATAGCTCTTCATTTGCAGATGGATCCTTAATATATACAGCATTTAAAGATGAGTGGCAGTGAATAGGTTTGGTAAATACTGTGTAGGAGGTTGTTTTTCATATTTAAATATCTTCATGCAGTTAAATAATTGTTTCATATATCTAGGCAGAAAGTTTTGAATTAATGTTTAAGTATGATGATGATCTCTATGGTCTTTTCCAACCTTGTTAATTCTGTGTGTATTTTGTGTGTGTATTTGCCTTGAGTTGAACTCGTGCAGGATTTTGTTATTCAGATTAACAGGTGACTGTTTTATGTAATAAACGGCTTAAAGTATTAATCTGCTGAAAATCAAAGCCACCTCTCTGAAACAAGCAAACAATGAGCTTTCATCTCCTCATTAACCCAAAAAAAATATTGGGCAGGTAAAGGGTTTACTGAAGAAAAAGGATAGAGTGGTCTGCTCCTGAGTAATTGCAAGCAAATAATAATAGGAAAAAGAAGGATGTCATAACAGCCCTTTGGTTTCACAAATTCCATTCTAAGAATGAACGATTCTATTGATTGCTTGCTTTGAGGCACGTGTTGTCAACAGTCACTTAATAATGTCTTTAGGGCAAATGAGTCTTATTGCATTAAGTAATGAGAATATCACATTGCACCTTTTTTCTGTTCGATGCTTAGTTTTAATTTTGCCTTTGCCTTTCGTTATGCCTTGTTACAGTCCTAACTAATTAATCTATCCATTTGATAAAGTTGTTGAGCCTTAGTTAAATTTATGTACTGTAAAGCAGTCAGTGTGCTCCTAAACATCATCTGAGAATGAAGCAAATTTTGGATATTTAAAAGTCTAATAGAATGACCCCGTTTGATAGGTTAGGGTGAGATGATATGTGACATGTCTCTGAACTTACTGAGATAACATGTTTTAATAGAAAACATACTGAGACATAGTATTTCCTGCAAACCATATCAGCAATTTTGCATTCTTTCCTTACTACCTGAAGTAACAAGCTGTATGCTTTGCCATAATGGGCTAGTCGTTTAAAGCATGGAATGATGTAGCTTGTAGTGGTAGAGCATCAGGTGTAAGACTCTAATGAATGTTTACTGTAGATCCAGAAATGACACTGGAAAGCTGGGGCTGATGGAAACTATCTCCTTGTTTAGGCTGTTGTATATTATAATGTATCATGTTTTCTCAGTAGAGTTGAAATGAGTAACTAGTTGAATGATAGAAGTCACATCTGACCCAGAGAAAATGAGTAAATCAGTGTACTACATTGCAGTTTTCTGGGTTAATGTTGGGTGGGCACTCAATTCCTTGCACTCTTGGAGAAGCTGACAGGGAAAACTTAATGTTAATTTTTATTTCTTCAACCTAATACAAAATTAATTACAGTAAACCCTTGAGTTTTGCGGGGGTTTGGGTCTTCAAATGTCCTGCTAATAAGTCCCACCCATCACCCGGCCTCCTCAGACCCAGAGCACTCAGGCAGTGTGTAGGGGCCAGCTGGGGCCACCCGAGCACTCAAGCAGTTTGTAGGAGCCAGTCCTGGCCTCTACACACCACCCAAGCGCTTGGGCCATGGCCCACAAGCGTCTACACGTGGCACGGGCAGCTAGGGTGGCAGTGGCCACTTCTCCGCATGGCACGGTGGCACTGCAAAAACACTACAAAGAATGGGGTTGTCTTCACGGAGAGGAGGAGAACCACGATGTACAGGAGCCACGAGATAAGAACCACGAAGTACTCAGAGTTTACTGTAATTTACTACAGTCGGCCCTCTTGCACTTCGCGCCCCCCATATTGCGGCATGATTTTTTAGTGATGAAGGAGGCCCCTTTTTGCAACTGCACACGCATGACCTGCTGCCGTGGAGGCAGCCCCACGCGCATGGCGGCAGGGCCACTCCCCTGGAGGCGCTGCCATGCAGTTAGGAAACTGTGCCCCTGCTGGGGCCGAAAAGGGGTTTTTCCCAGCGTGGGGTGGCTGTGGGTGCTGGGAAGGGCCAACACAAACACTGATACACAGCAACACAGTGCTGAAACAGCACCGGGGCCATGTGAGGGTGCGAGGCAAATTTGTGTATTTATTTGCTGCCATTCAACGCGGAAGTAGGGCTTAGCGAAACCCAATTAAGACCACAGGTCTGGGATATAGGAGACCTGACTGTATTTATGAATCACGTAAGAAGTATGTATGCAGTCATGTTTGACCTATTTCCAGAACCAGAATATATAGCTCATAGTTTGAAAAAGTTATATTTGACTCTATTTTTAAAAGGTAGGAATCACTTAATCTCTATCTCTACCAATCTCTATCTCTACTGGTTCACTATAAAGCATTCTTTGATATATAGTAGTTTTAACCAGACTAAAGCTGACTTTTAAAATTTTGTGAAAGGATTAAATTAAGAATTTTTCCTGGGTTACACAGTTGCATCAGTTGCTAGTGAAGTCCTGGATGGTCAGATTTAGCTGATGTGTCAGAAGCCAAAATCAGAAAACCACAACAGATTGGTTTGGATAGTGGGGATGATGAAAACAAAGACTGAGATTGGGTGTACTCTGTGAGTGGAATACAAAGGTAAATGTATACTCATAAGGGCATTTAGGATCATGGTTCTGCCTAAAAAGGCTGATTTTTTCATCTTTGCTCTAATTGTGAATGTCCTTACTCCTTCCCTTTTGTTGGTGTTAGTGTTTGTGGAGCTGTGTGTTAGGTCACATCAGTTGAATGAGGAGCTGAAGCTAACTCCTTCAATCAAAAATAAATTATCTGAAATAGGATGAGATGGTTGTATTTGTGGGTGCTTGTGTTATGTAGAGGCTTCCATAAAATCAGTATGGTGAGAGTCATAGGTTCCATAGCTGAAAATCAAAGTTGGAAACAGTATGGAGCTGAATAAGATGAAAATCTGCTTAGAAGTAGAGCACAGAACCAAATCTTGGCCCGGCACTGTTTAATATCTTTATTGATGATATGGACAAGGGAATTGAGTCCATCATCAGCAAGTTTGCAGATGATACCAAGCTGGGGGCAAATGTTGAACTACCAGAAGGCAAAAGGGCCCTTCAGAGGGATCTTGACAGGTTAGAGAAATGGGAAGATTCTAATAGTATGAGTTTTAACAAGTCTAAGTGCCGGGTTCTTCACTTTGGACATAACAACCCCNGATGGGAGGCTCGGATGGATGGAGCATGGTGCCAATGGCTCCGGGTTTCTGGATTTGATCCCTTTGAGGGCATTCGCTTGGGAGCTGGACTAGATGATCCTTGCAGGTCCCTTCCAACTTCGAATAACCTGTGAACCTGTGACTATTATGTTGGGGTTTGGTTTTTTTTTAATTTTGGGCTTGAAGCCTGCAGTTCATGCCTTTGGTAACATAAAGATACTGTCATGTTTTGCCAGCGTGTCCCTTTATTTACGCTTTTTAATAGCTGGTGGCCACAAACAATGTAGGGAGTGTCTTATAATTGGTATGTATTCCAGGAATCCTGGAGAGGGAGTTCCACAAAATGCAGTTTCACAAATAGTTCCTTCAGTGTCTGATTATAGCAGTCCTGTAGATGTGCTGCATGGTAGATCCTTCTGATACGGTTGTAACTGATACTCCAGATTTTTCTTTCATACCAGTTTTCCAGTGTAGTTTACAGTGTATCCCTATAAATATTTGCTTCAACTTTGCCCTGTATGGAAAGACTGGTGTTGTGTATTATTGTGTTTTATTCATGTGTTTGACTACTGCTTTGGTTAATGCTGAAGAAAAAACATAACAGGATAAAGAGTCAAAGTACGACTATTTTAAGCTTTGTAGACTTTCTTGCCCTTTTCCTCCTTCGCGCTCTCCATTCCTGCCTCTGAAAATGTATCTGTATATGGTAAATGAGATGTACTGTAACATGTGTGTTGCAATTTACTGTCTTTTGCTTTAGCTTTTACCAGATTCGTGCATCTATGAAAATTCCTCCAAGAATTCCACACAAATTAGAAGCTAGTTTGTTACATGGAACTGGTAAGTGCGGAAACTGTTAGTAAATGAGGTCATTGTTTTGCCCTGCTAGTTAAAAGATAATGCTTTTTGTCTTATATTGTTATATATACTTGAGTGGTTTTAGTTTAGTTACACAATAAAAATATATCTTGTTCTTAGCAATGAAGCTTAAAAGTTAATTACAGAATTTATGTTACTGTTTTTCCTCTGCTGATTGCCTTTGCTGGTAGCAAACTATGGCGATTCCTTTATATTAGTGTTTTCTGTTTTTTCCTGCTGATCTGCTCAGTCTTCTCCATCTTCCAGGGAAAGATGACCGAGGGCAGATCTCATTTAAGCAGGTATCTCAAAGTTGCAACTTCAGATGCAGGCTCTTACCCAGATTGATAAGCCCTTTTTTTTTTCTAAAAAGAACACTTCGGAAAGAATCAGTTTTCAATCTTGTTCTACTGTTGCCTCATGATAGAGTTGAAAATTTATTTAACCTCCTGAACGAGATACCCACTCCATCATCTTTTTTCTTTTTTAACCGGTTTTTCGGTTTCTTTGTCCAGGCAAACTGAACCCAGAGGAAGCTGTTAGTGCTCTCCTAATTCTGTGTAGCCCACAGCCACCTCAGCATGCTGTAAAAATGTGACAAGCAAAAAATGAATCAAATTTTCAAATGTCAGCTGGAATTACTGGAATTGCAAGGAAGAAAAAACTACCACAGTCTGAGAAAATGAAATACAATATTACTGAAACCTGAACTTTTGAGGCTATTTTGAAAGTAACTGAGTGGATCAACAATGTAGATACGGAATTTTGGTTAAGCTGCCTGAATATTTCTTGGATTCGTGTGAGACAAATAAATAATTCTTATGAACCAAGATTACTTTAAAGGCAGGGTTTAATGTAATTTGGAGACTTTGTTTCTGGTCAACATCCTTGACTAAAACATACCTTTTGAGTAGTGAGACTTATTACTGTAATATGTTCTATGTTGGTGGAAAAAAAGTTTTTCAATTTCATGGTATATCTTAGAATGGTGTTGGTTTTTTTTTTTCAGAAAGTTACTGATCGTTAGTTAATAGTGACATATGTGTTAGTTCTTCTGTCTGTCCTTACTAGGCGTGAAGCATATAAACATTAAGACTACATTTTGGTGTGAGTTTAGATTAGTTGTCGCAATAAAAAAAATCAGCTCTTGATTCTCCCTGGCCGCTCTTTCTTACTTTCATATTACTCCGTGTGCTGTGTCACGGGTATCAGTTTTGGTCTGGAAACTCAACTGAGGGACATGTTCAGCTGACAAGCAGACATTTTACAAAAAAACAACCTCTTTCAAACCCAAAAACTTGGGGCCTCTTTTTAGATCCGTCTTTCAGTTTGTTTTTTCAGGACAAACATTTGATGATGTTTGTCCCACAACGAAGTAGAGGGAAGGGTACAAGCTGGTCAGTGAAAGGGTATTAGTTTGCACACAATAGTCTTACTTGGGACCTCTGCTTTCCATTCTCTTCAGTTGCTTGCTTAATTTAGCAGAGCTGAATGCTGTAGCTCAGACTCACAGCTCCTCCTCCAGGTGGAAGAATGGCTGATACCAGTTCCTGAGGCTGTAGTAAATAGCTGCTCTTAGGCTACATGTGGAGCAGCACTAGGAGTTAACCTCCTGTATGAATGTTAGTCATTGGCCATAGAGGAGGCTGGTCAGGAGCCCACTGTTCCCACTCCTGAGAATCATGTCCTGTGTCACTTCTGTCTTTCTCATGCTTACGTATTCTAAATCCTATTCACTTTGATGTGTCATGGTTTTCCCAGTCCAGTTCTAGTCTTTTTGCCTACTAGTAGCTCTCCCTGGCCTCTGCACAAGTCACCTGCAGTTTCCTTACCTTAGCTGTGTGTTTTCCCTTTCCTACAGATGGTTTGTCTGAACTATTTCCTTTTTATTCCGTAAGTCAGATATATTGTCTTAGTTTTTCCTCTTCTTCCTGTTCCTTTGCCTCTCGTTCCACCTGTTGCCCAGCCCTTTCCAGCTTTTCATGAGGTTCTTTGTTAACAGAAATGGAAAACAATGTATTTAAATTTCCCAAGTCTACTAGTTCACAAGAATTGCTTGATACCCAGCATGAGTGATACTACAGATATGACAGGGCAATTCACTTGCTTTAGCTCCAGCCTTGTGGAGGTCTCCTATTATTCTTGTAATTTGAAGGAAGATGTAACACTCTTGAAAGTTATGAGGTTGTTTCAGATTTGAATGTATTCTGAATTCCTCCTTCTCTCCAAAATTTGTGGCTTGTTCTCAGAGGAAAAAAAACAAGTGGGGAGACAAAAAAAACCAGAAGCGGGTTAGTAAGGCATCAGATGTCTGTTTTCACAATGCAAGAGAAAGTTAATTCCACGTGATTTTTCCCCCTTCATTGTGGAAAAAGCATTTTGAGTGGATGGAAGCTTAGAAATAGTCTTAGCCAGTCAGTGCATCGTTAATTTAAACAACAGTAGTTCTGCCTCATTCACTTACATTTGTGGGACCCTGTTCCCATATGGAAGTGGCTCAGCCTGTTCCTGGCATCAGCTTTTCCTCTGCAGTTCTGGGGGTGCTGGTCACGTTACACTGGAGTCAGCCAAACTGAGGGCTGCAACTCAGGGTTGGGCCTTGAAGTGGACCTTGGCCATTTGTCTCCAGTACTTGTTTTGTATCACATGGGAACAGGAGATGCCTTTTGCTGATGCTGTGCAGTTGTCTCAGATTATGTGCCATGTGTAACCATCCCTGTGCTGCCCTTCACCTGTCACAGATGACACAGATGGACATGAGCTGAAAGTGTCATTATACATAGGGGAGTTACGCTGTAAAGGTTCAGCCTTTTTAAGGATTTTGTCCAGGACACCTAAACTGATGATATGTTCAGCAAAGTATTTGTACTTGTTTCTAGTTTCTGGAGGGAAGTTGAACTAAAATGTTATTAAGATTATAGAGTGGGAATGTTTGCCAAGAGCAGTGATAGTCTCTTAGAGTCTCCAAACTGTAGAGCACAAGCTGCAGACTTACTTTTTCCTTTGAAGTAATTTATTAAGAAATGATTTTTAAAGAATGGTTTGCACTCCATTTACACAATTTCTAAGACTTTGTATTCTGGAAGAGGTTGATGTTATAGAGCCTTTTTTAGGAGGAGTGATAAGAAAGTGTTGATATTTCTATTACTTCCACATTATGTCTTCTTGTATCTATTTTTTTCAGAGGATAGAACTCATCATGATACTTCCCATGTAATTATCCCTTGCTATTATAATAAATACTTCCTCAGTAACTGTTTTAAACTCTTCCCTTTCTCATTTCTTCTGCAAGTCTTTTAATGTCTTTTTTTTCAGCAAAGGATTCAGCAATCATTTATCAGAGACTACTCTTTTTGATGAGTAGCCTCTGGATTGAAAGCTAAGTGCCACAATGCATGAGAAATGTAAAGTTCAGATGATAAACTTGGAGCTGGTCTGGCCAGAGTAGGATGCAAGGATTTGGAAGGAAAGAATTAACCACCTCTGTTCTTGATTAATCCACTGGAGTAGCATATGTCATTTGTCCTCTTTACCTCATCGGTGGTAGGTAGTTAAGAGTTGTCAGTGGGGTTAAACCCTGCAAATCAACATGAATGCTGGATGAAACAAGACAGATCTCAAGATTTTTATTAGAATTTTTAATGCTTAGAATGTCTTACTTCCATTTGTAACTAGGCAAAAAATCTGCAATTCAAAACTTATTTTTAAAGCAAATTATATTTAAAACATTGATTCAGTGGTTCCTTGAAACAAAATGTGCTCCTTCAAACTCCAGCAGTTGCTGACTGAAAAGTGCTGATATTATTGGTGTTACAGTTTTAATAGTGGTTGTGACACGGATAGAAATGATAGTTCCACTTATTTGCTGCTCTGGGTTTTCCAATTATATTAGTACTTGTTTCTCTCTTCAGGTGCAGATCTTGCCTTTCCTGCTTCGATCCATGACAATATAGTTTGTAGTAAAACATTTCAGATTCTTTACAAAAATGAGGAAGTTTCTGTGAACGATGTGATGATTTTCAAGATAAAAATGCTGTTAGACGAGAGGAAGGTAATTGGCTGTTCAACTTTACTATATTCTGATAATTCAGTCTTCATTATGTACCATTTGATTGGTACAAATAAGGAACCTGAAAGAGTTCATGTTTCTGTAATTTCTTTGTAGATTGAGGAGTCGCTTAATGAAATGAATTTTCTGCTAACCTTAGATCTGCACTTCACAGATACAGACTATTCGTAAGTTTAAATATATAAGATTTTATTAAAGCAAGAATATATATTTTAAACTGATTACAACTGTATTGTTTATAGGTGTAGTGTGTTCATATTAGACAAAAATGATTATTAAAAAGAAATGGTGAAGTCTGCTAAGGTTTCATAACTGGGTTATCTCATTCTGATAATTTTGGTTGGGTTTTTTTTGCATTTCAAAGTATTGACCTATACTGAAATACTGGCTGTGCCAGTTATTAATAGCTTTAACTTCAGATATGATTGCTCTAATTGTGTGTTGTTTTTTAATCTCTTTTTAGACCAGATGACCTGACCACACTACAGCCAATTAGTAGCCGAACTTTAAAGTTGCACTTTAACTTACACCAGGGCCTTCATCATTATGTCAATGTTATGTTTGATTACTTCCACCTTTCTGTCGTATCGGTTATAGTCCATGCTTCTTTGGTTGCTCTGCATCAGCCATTGATAAGGTAATCTCTTGCCAGTAAAAATGCAAATAGTAAATTATTGAATGTTCAAATGGAAATCTTATAAAAACAGAATAATTAGGAAGGAAGTAAATCTCTAAAGCAATATTGTTTTCTATATGATGATTTTGGAATGTGGGACCCAGAGGGATGTCTTGTTCTCAAAGTTGTCTGAAACAAATTTTGAGGGGTTTTTTTTGTTAAAAGTAAGAGTATGTAATGTAGAAGAGAGATAATACCCAAGATCCGAGAAGTGGAGGAATGTATAAATATCTGTAGTTATACATGTATATTTCTATGTATAAATATTTATGAATATTCCTAATCAGGAAGATCTGGTTCTCACTGACTGAAATAGCTGCCATTAATACAAATAGGGCACCTTCTGTTGGCTATCTGCACAGTTTTCAGTTACTGCTGGAATGGCAACGATGTTTGCAAATTATGCAGTTAATATTTTCTTGTAGTAAGTGGAACTGAAGATTTTGCTTTTCTCTTTAAAAAAGATTTTGCCTCATTTTTTCTGGAGCCTTTTTTATTTAATTTACTTGTGTCACCCTTTGCAGTCTCTGTTGACTTCACTTCTCTCTCAAAAGTAAGTGTGAAAAAGTCAGTCACACATATGAAGTGTTCTTTGCACAGCATTTTCTTTAGCACATCTATCTTTTCCTTCTTTCATGATCTTCGAATGTGGTCAGTCGGTCCAGGGAGGTTGTCCTCCCCCTGTACACAGCGCTGGTCAGACCCCATCTTGAGTACTGCGTGCAGTTCTGGGCTCCCCAGTTTAAAAGGGATGTTGAGCTGCTTGAGAGGGTGCAGAGAAGGGCAACGAGGATGGTGAAGGGACTGGAGGGCAGGCCCTATGAGGAGCGACTACGGGAACTGGGACTGTTCAGTCTGGAGAAGAGGAGGCTCCNTTCAACTTCAGTCTGTGCCATAAATGCTCAAACCTTTAGCTTAAGGTATTCACGCTGCTTGTGCCTATCTTCACATCATGGAAAGCTCGGTCTCTGTGTATATTAGACAGCTGTTCTGTGCAGTGAAGCTGGGCTGTGTGGAGGATTCACCTGGCTTTTCTTCTCTTTTGTCCTTTTGTTTTCCCTCCAAGTTGCTTTGAATTGTTTTGGTGATGTGTTTTAGGCATGGTTATATAGTAAATGAACTGGCGCATCTGCAGGGATGGCACAGCATTATTTGGGAGAGAAACAAATACTAAGAAAGTAGGAATTGTTGTTGAAGGCTTGTTGAAGATAAATGCACTTAATTGCACTTTTTAATGTACATCACCACACTGTACGACAAGTGAAATCCAGGCTGTATTTGTGCCATAGCTCTAGGGTTGAACTTCACTTCACTGGCAGAAAATGAAAAGCAGATTTTGTTTCTAACAGTCAGAAATTTATCTATCCCTGCTGACCTTTTAAAAAGTTACAGTAAATCTGAGGGTTTTCCTACATATTTTTGCTCTGTTTCTGACTTTTAAAGTGATGATATAATAATGCTATTTCATTTTAAACCTCAACTTGATACAACTTTTGTTTGGAGATGTTGAAACAAAGCAGCAATTTCTATGCTGCTTCTGTTATCTTTAGCGTGGATTGTTGCTGGTGTCCACAAAACCATTTTAAGGATTCAGGTTGTCCTTTGCCTCAGTTTAGGATGGGGAGAGGAAGAAACTTTCAAATTTATTTCAGTTGGGCTCCTCCATTTTTTAACATGTAGCAAATACTTCATAGTTGCTGTATCCGTATCTGTCTCACTTCCCTGGAGCACCTCTTCCTGAAAAAGCTGAAAATTGCTGATCTCACTCGTCTTCGTCCTTTGGGATTTCATGGGTGACAGTTTCCTCCTCTGTTTGGATCATGCTCACATTCTTGGCACCTCTTCCTTTCCTTGAGGGGGTCACTTTTGAGTGTTTCCTTCTTCAGAGTAGCATGCAGGCTCACTGTCTCTTGGGAACAAACAGTATTAACACTTACCTTGAAAGGGAAGAAATAATTCCATTTGGTTACAGCCCTTGAGTCCTATCCAATCTACTCTTTTTTTAACCTGTTTTTTTAACCTGCTTTTTTCTGCCCATTACATATCTATAGTCTTCACTTTCTGCATTCATTCATTTTTTATTCATTTTTTCTAGTTCTTTGTTCTCACAAGACTGCTGTTGCAGGATGCTCTGTTCTCCCAGGGGTTCAGGATGGGATCTCCTCAGTAGGCAGAGTTCAGGCACCCCTTAGGAGAGCAGCAGTGGCAGTTTGTGTGACAGCTTTTCAGCTTCTTGCTACTGCTTCATCTGTTAGAGGTAAAGTTCCCGCAACAAAGTTGGCCGAAAGTGAACACTTCCTACCTATTATCGTTCAACATTTATCTCTCTGGCTTCAACTTTCAGGAACATTGTTTGAATTAACTGAGGTTTGCATTAGAAATAAGGAGGAAGAGTTTCCACAATCTCCTGACCTAGTCTGCTGACCTTCATGGTGAGACATGGCCCCGGAACAGTTTAGGGGAATAATTTGTTAAATTTCTTTAACTAAGTGGAGACATGCTTTGAAGAGAATGGCTTTAGAAGCTCTCCTCCCCTAGCACATCATCAGAGACTTAACTGTGGCATCTGGGTCATCCTCAAGGGTTCTATAAGGGCAGACCACCATGCTAGGAACTTCCAGGATTTTACTGAGGGTCCTTCTTTCTACTATTTTTCAAGAAAAATCAAGAATTTGTTTTAACTCTGATCATTTTGTGACATACGGTATATTGAAATTATCAGTTCATTTATGCTTTTTGCAGTTTTCCTCGCCCAGTGAAGAATACATGGTTGAACAGGAATGCACCAGCACAAAGCAGGGACTCTGTGATTCCTTCTCTTGAAAGTGTGGTCTTTGGCAATAACTACACAAAACAGTTATCAGCAGACGTAAGAATATATCACTTAAGAATTTATTTGTTGGATGGTGAGAGTGTTATCTTTTCTGCAGGAATATTAATAAAGAATCAACTTTATTGGAGTTACTTTGGGGTGCCATGTGGTAGGGGAAATGAGAAAAGTTCTTCCAAAAGGCTTCAGGAGCATACAGATGGAAAGCTTACAATTTTAAGTATTTAAACTTCTATTTTGATGTCTTGTAATCCACTGAAAATTGCAAAAATGTGGATGAAGTTTGTAAAAAGACACAATTGCTTATCTTTTTTGTCATTCTGCGAACCATTTATTGTACAAAATTAATATGTGCCTTTTGTCTTTATTTTAGGGTTGCAGCTTTGTTGTTTCAGAGTCTTTCCTCAGCCATGCTTACAATTTCCACTATACACTCTGTGCCAGTTTACTCCTTGCTTTCAAAGGACTACACAGCTATTTCATTATGGTAACAAAGGAGCTCCCCTCTTCTCACCGAATTGAACTGGGTATGCTGAATTTAATAAAATATGTCACTTTCTTAACAACTTTTATTAAGAATGCACTCTTCTAGACTAAACCGTCACTGATCTCATATATGTAAAATATTTTTGCTTGAACTGAGCTGAAGTTTAATAACTGAAATAAAAAAAAAGAAACAAGTACTGTCACATTACTAACAAAATAACAGCCCAAGTCTATGCAAATATATTTTTTCTTGTTGATCTTGATTTGTGCAGTTGTGTCAAATCCCTGGAAGAAAGGGAAGCTCTTAATCCTAGTAGCACACTGCACTTCTTTGTTTGCTATAAGGAAATATTGCACATTTGTACAAAAATTATAACTCTGTGAGTTTTGATTTGAGACGGATATTTCAATGGGAAGTTATCTGAAAAAAGACCTACATGTAAAATTACTGCTGGCTCAGTTTGTAGTGTAACATTTTCAACAGTCTTAGGTGCTGTGAAGACTTCTAGTTAACCACATTTGATGAAAGCAACTGAAAAAATATTAAATGTATTTTATGGAAGTGTACAAGTTTATTACATTTCTGTAGAATGCAGATATATCAGAGAGCCAAGTTTCAATTTGTGAAGCAGAAGAGCAGTGGAAGTAAAAAAGGAAAATACAGTGGCATTGGAAAGAATGATTAAGACTTTTTCCTCAGCAAGCATATACCTTTTCAGTCATGTTCTGACTTTGGGAATTTACATGGATTGTAGACAGCATTCACTGATTTTTGTATTGTTTCATTTCACCAAAGGCAAAACTAAGGTTGGAAATTGAGATATGAGAACTATTTTAAAAAGTAGTGACTCAAGCAAAGAATGTTTCATTTTTATGTTACAATACAAAGCTATTTTTTGGGAGAAAAATTTGAGGGAGTTTGTTAGAAATCTGTGCACAGAAAAATACTAGAAACAGAGGCTTTTTCTCTGCAGCAGTAAAAATACTGCAACAGTAGCGATGCAAAGAACATGTCTGTGTCAGTTTTCTTAATATGGAAGGAAACAATTATTAAAGGAATAATTCAACTCCTAGTCTTCCTTTTAAGGTCAAAATGTGGTTTTTTCCAAATTGTAGAATCATTTAGGTTGGAAAAGACCACTAAAGATCATGGAGTTCCAACCATTAGCCCAGCACCGCCATGTTCACCACTAAACCATATCCCCAGGTGCCACATTCACACACCTTTTGAACACGTCCAGGGATGGTGACTCCACTGCTCTCTGAGCAGGCCCTTCCTATGCCTGACCACCCTTTCAAAGAAGAAATTTTTCCTAATATCCAGGTCTAAACCTGCCCTGGGGCAACTTGAAGCAATTTCCTCTTGTTCTGTTGCTTGTTGTCCGGGAGAAGAGGTTGACCCTGACCTCTTACGACCTTCTTTCAGGTAGTTGTAGAGAGCGATAAGATCTCCCCTGAGCCTCTTCTCTAAGTAACCCCAGCTCCCTCAGCCGCTCTTCAGAGGGCTTCTGCTCCAGCCCCTTCACCAGCCTCATTGCCCTTCTCCGGACACTCCAGAGTCTGGTGGCAGTATTGTTGTTTTAAGGAGAGGCTTGGATTAAATCTTGATACTTAAATGTTTCAGATGGGACCTTCAGTTCCCCTAAAACATTCCTTCAAAATATATGTGTAATAGAAAAAATGGCCATTGAATTGCATACTTGGGTTGTATCTTTCAACCTCATTGAAGTCACCAAAAGCATTCATGGAACACGAATCAGATATTTTCTCATATATGTAGGTAATTTAGGTTACCTTTAGGAATAGGAATGCAAGTTTGAACAGAAATAGTCAAATATCTGTAGAGAAAATTACAGCTTACATTTTACATTCATGGTATTTATTCTGCTGACAGTTTGTTTCCTGTGGATTTATTTTTTTCTTTTAATGTCTCTGCTGGAATTACTTTGGCTTTTCGTATTTGTAAATATCTTTTTCATTTATTTCAGTTATTTTATATATATGCTGATTGGGGCAACTGATGTAATAAAAAATACTAATAATGTAAATACTAATTATTACCTTTTGCTCATGAAAAATAACAAATGCCCACCATTAACACTAATTTTTCTCAAATCCATCAACAGTAAAAAAAAAGCTGTGTTTCTGTAATGTCTATAAAGAAATGGAAGCTCACTGGACTTGACAAAGTACACAATTGTCATTGGTGGTTTTTTTTTTTTTAGTTCTTGAAGTAAATGAACTATTGGATATTTTATCTGTGAAGTTTAAGTGGGCATTGCAGAAGAGAATATCCAGTTCCGTTAAAACTCCAGAATCATCACTCTTTTGATTTAGATTAGATTATTATCTCTTTAATTTTGTTTTTCTGTTTGCTTTGCTATTGCTCTGTCATATAATTTTAACACAAGACAGTGACTTTGCAGAAGCACGTGCTTCTGCAATAAGCAACTGTTGGACTCAGTAACTGTAATTGAGAATTTAAGTGTTACTCGTTTCAGGAAATAAAAAATGCTACATTAATGTGCATCACAAGTGATACTCTAGAAACTACACTAAAATGATATGTTTTCATGTACTGATCTAACTGCACTAATTGCTAGGCTAGCAATAAGCTCTTTTACTAACTTTAAGGCAAATAATAAATCACAGATGAAAACCAGAGTGTAGTAACTAGTCATGTGTGTGCAATCCCTGTAACTAGCCAAGGCCAGCATGCAGGTCCTTTATGAACGCCTTCTCAGAAGAAAATATCCACGAACCCAGAGAGACGCCTACCTAGGTATGTTTGCAAAGCAGGTGATATAACCCCTCAGATTTTTATTGATACTATAAATTACTATATTCTTATTAATACTATAAAATATTGCATTCTTTTGTGGACAGGAACACTATTTCACTGTTCAGCCATAGTGAACATATGTTGAACTCCAAAGAAATCCGCAGCATGGAGCTAGTTATTTATAGGCTGAATATAGATTAAAAAATGAGAAATTATTGCTGGTTTTGATTTAGTGTTGTTATACTTTACTAAACAAAAATGATTGAAAAGTTCAGTCAGTCACTAGCATTAAAAAAAATAGCTGGAAGTTATAGTTTCATTTAATCCAACACAGAGTTATTTGATTTTTTTAGATAATTAAAGAATAATACCTTTTCTTCCTGAGAAATCTTTCAGGTTTCTTCTAGTATCTCAAGGTTCGATTCTTCCAAACAATATACAAACATTCCAAACATTATTAGGGCTTAAGGTGCATTTGTCCATATATGCACGTCCAGTTCTCCGTTAGGAGAGTCAGTGTTGGCCTGATGCTGGACAGAAGGTGACGGTGCTGTTTAAGCACAAGGAACTTTCTGGTGGGAAAAGAATATAATAGGAGTTCAGTCTTATAGTAGGTCACCAGCTTAATCATCTCTAAGTGGGTTTTGGCTTTTGTAAAATGAAAACAAAACTATTTTTTAGTAGAGCCTGCAAAATTGTATGTTTGCTTGGTGAACATTACCACTGTAGAATGTTAAAATTCTTTTTGCCTTGTATTATCTGTTTGGTTGTTGTTGTTGTTTCTTTACGTAGTATTATAATTTAGGGTTTTCCATAATGATTTTAGATTTCAGAGTTCTAAATCTTGTTCAACAGGCCTATTCTCAACTGAAGTGTGATAAACAAGATAATTAATCAGTATTGTGTCATAAATACACCATTTAACACTTTAACTAATTACAAAATTTGGCTACACCAAAAGTAGTATCATATCTTAAGCTGTTTTCACATATTTTCAGAATAATTATCATCAAGTACTGTTTAATAAACAGACATAAATGTAGTTTCCTTCAACAACTTTTGTAATTTTGTCTCTGAGAACTTCATGCATTTCTGCAATCTGCGTATTTTCTCAGACCTTTGAGTTGTATGATTTAATTTATATGGCATTAAGTTTAAACCTAAGTATAAGGGATGCAGATGCTTGAAAATCCCTACAGGTATACTTACCAAAGTCTAGGCTGTGTAATTCAAAGACAAGTTGAGTAAACACATTGTTGCAATTCTGTGAACCTGTGTGCATTATCTGTATCCTAAGTTTATTCTTGTGGGTTTCAAGGCTTCTTTTGTTGGTGAGTCAAGAAACATTGTAGTCTTTTTCCTTAACATTGTGTTTCAAAAATGAAATAGAAATCCTTGTTACAGACAATTTTAGAGTTTATAAATTATTTCCCTGTTCCTTGTACCTCAGAGGTAGAAAGAAATTGAAGTACTAAATTATTTTTTAATTTATCAGATTCTCTTAAATAGACAGGAATGATAAACAAGAAAAAACATTTACATGGAGGAATAAATCTGTTTTCTTCATAAATGAGTCATTCAAGCGTAGTCGTGGCCAAGTGGTTAAGGCGATGGACTAGAAATCCATTTTTACATGGTCTCGATGATGGGAGGCTCAGATGGATGGAGCATGGTGCCCATGGCTCCAGGGTTGTGGGTTTGATCCCTGTAAGGGTGCTCACTTGGGAGCTGGACTAGGTGATCCTTGTGGGTCCCTTCCAACTCAGAATAACCTGTGAAGATTCAGACCGAGTTTCAGCTGCAATACTGTGGAAGACATTTGCTCTTAACATTGAGATATCACAGATCACAGAATATTCTGAGTTGGAAGGGACCCACAAGGATCATCGAGTCCAACTCTTAACACTGTCTCCCTGGCAGGAATCGAACCCGGGTCTCCCACACACCAGGTGGGGACACTACCACTGTACTAAAGTGGATTTCTCGAGAGAAAGATCAATTAAAGAGCAGTTTTATTTGACTAGAATACGATTCCTTAGAAATAAGTGATTGTATTTATATTCCTGTAGCTTGCAAATCAGGTAAATAATATACCTATAGAAAAATAGTATTAGAATAAGGTTTCTATGGAAAATCTGTTAGAAGAGGAAATGTATTATCTTGGTTGTGAATGATGACATTGCTGATGCACAGATGGGCGGCTCTTAAATGAATAATCTGCGAACTGTTGTCACCTAAATGGCAGTGTGACGAAAGGTAACATGCAGGTATCCTCAAAAATAGCAGGCAGTGGAAGGACTGTAGGAAAGTTCATTGCCAAAGCTGAGAACATTAAACCTAACAGTGTTAAAAACACAGGGCCTGGGGAAAAGACACGTCCCTGTTCTCCTCAGGGAGTTTATTGTTTCTCCTGTCCCCTACCCTGCAGAGGACTTCTGAAAAGTCTGCAGAACTTCTCTTCTTCCCATGGGAGCCAATCCCTGTGGAATGCAGGAGGAGAGAAAACATACAAACACGTTCCTGGGAAAGATGGCTCCTTCTCCTGTGGGAAAATTCCCCTCAGTGAACATAAGCCCTCATCTCCTTGAAATAAATCTTCTATTCTTACACCTACAGACAGTATTTTAAAAACTAGTTTTGAATGGAATATTGTATCCTTGATAGTATATCATTACAAATGATATTTATAATTGCAAACTTTTTATATTAATTGTGTTCTGTCCTCAATCTCAGAAATTGCTATGAAAATATTTTAATGGGAGTTTACAATTTACTTGACTGTGGCACTTAATATGACTTCAAATTTTATTTGATTCTTTTTCATGTTTTAAAATTGCTTTGATGTAATTTGTGATATAATTGATTTCACTCTGCTACGTGGCAAATACATTACTTATGGATTTGTCCTCTCATCTTTCCAGAAAACATAGATGTAGAAGTTCGTCTTACAGAATTGTGTGAGGAAGTAAAGGTACAATTTTATTTCATGTATTTAACACATGAGGTAACTATAAAAGTAGAGTGTAGTGATTTCTTATGCTATTTGGGAATAAACTGTTGAAGGGATAACACCACTTGTGCTTTTTGCCAACACTTACTTCAACTCTTCCTCCAAAGAGAAATTGCTCAACTGATGCCAAAACTTAATTGGCTTGGTGTGTCAGTCGTAGCCATGATAACTTTTGCATGTCATGAAAATGAAGGTTATGGAAAGGTGGATTACTTGTCTGAAAATCACGTTCTGAATTTTCTGCCTTCAGAATTTGAATTCTTTGAGTTTGAGGGTGTCAAATAACAGTGTTGCAGGATCAAGCATAGTAGTAGGTTGTACACAAGCAGATTCTGCAAGTGATCCCCTCAGTTGGAAGGACTTTTCCCATTTTCACTATGTTCTCAAGGAAACACTGTAATACAGATGACTTAGATTTGTCTCCCCGACTCTTTCTGTAGCCAGAAGCTGTATTTATATTTTTCCTGTTTTCTTCTTTGTGTTCTTTTGTGCAGTTCTCATCAAAAATTTCTCTCATGTACACTCTCACTGGTTAAGCTGATGTTTCAGTATTTGCAACCCTTTTTTTTAACTTGCTTTTTAAAATTACTTGAGTTGGGCCGTTACTATCATTTCTTTTTAAATCCTGTGTCTCAGTGCCTTACATGCCTGATTTTCTGAAAAATCTATTTTTTTTCTAAAATGGCAGGGAACATAAGCCTAGCAGTTCACAATTGACTGCTGTGGGACTGTATCACAGGATTACAGTACATTGTTAAGAAAGAAAAACTTGTTTCACACTGAATTTTTCTTAGTGTGCTCGGGTTGTAGGAACCTTGTGCTGTAACATTGCTCCCTGACTATGCTTGAAGTGTATGTAGGCATATAGCATTTTATGAAAGTTACTGTGAGTAGCGACTATTCTGAAATAGAGATGTCTATTAAATTTTTACTTTATCAAGCTTTATCAAAGTTGGAGGAACATAACAATAGTAAATTTTGCGTTCCTTATTCCTATTCCTTTCAGGCACACTGTATCTTTCCATGTTAGAAAATACGACAGATGAACTTGGTTATCTTTCCCATAAATGGAATTGTTGCTTTAATTCATGATCAGGAGCTCTAATTCTAAAAGAAAACTGGACAATATTTAATAGAGCATAAAGTAGTCTTCCATTGTTATAACATGGATTAGTTCAATTCTGATATTTAATCAAAACCATTCTCATTTGGAAGTTGCTTTTTAAATTAAAATTCTTACTAAGATAAAGTGTACTTTTTAAAAAATTCTTTTCTGTACATTATGGTTTCATCAGTGAATCACATAACTATTTCTTTCTGACTTCAGAAAATGGAAAATCCTGATGAACTGGCAGAACTTATAAATATGAATCTTGCTCAGCTTTGTTCACTGCTAATGGCTCTCTGGGGGCAGTTTCTGGAGGTCATTACCTTACAGGACGAGGTCACAGCTTTGCTAGCACAAGAGCATCACATGTTAAGGGTAAGTGTTGACCCAGGCATGTTCATACGCTTACTGGGACACAGTGTTACAGAAATGTGTATCAAAATGAGACTCCAGGTTATAATTTTTCTAGTTGTGTTGGGAAAGATTGGTCAGATTTATGAAAGGAACTGTTCTATTAGATTTGTGACCTTGTGTATAATACAATTTTATATTCTTGGAATATAATACATAAAATACATTTATGTTTACCAACAAACTAATTTACTGTTGTTTTGAATAAGAAATGGAGTTCAGAAAGCAGATTGCAGTCTGTGGAACGAGATACAGTTTTGCAAACTGATGTATTCTTCTGTGGGAGCCATGCCTAGTGCCCACCCTGCATTTTACTTCTGTCTTGTATTTAGGCTGCCTGCTCACATCATAAAATAAATTCATTTCCTTCTGAATTAAGAATTTATAACATTTGCAAGCTTTGAAAAGTCAGATTTTAGAAAAGAAGAGTTGTATTGGAAATGATCTGTCATGTGAGTATGTGTGTATCCATATAAAAATACCTACAGTGAGTACCTGCAGTCCCAGTTGGCCTCTGTGTGTGTGGGTACAGTTGCTGTGGGCTCTGCACACAAAACCACAGCAGTGCTGGTTCCAATAGTGAAATATATTCAAGTATGAGCTGACGTGTTACCCTTACTTGATAAATCACATTGTTGAGTGAGGGAATCATAGTTGTGGGAATGGCCTATTGTAGAGAATAAATGGAATCTTTGAGAAGGAATGCAAGGCTATTTGTTAGATGTGCTAGCCATAGAAAAGTTATTATTTTACTGTCTGTCTATGAATCTTACGTACCTTTCTGTTAATTTGGTTTAAATTCTGAAATCTTTCAAGGTAACTAGTGAAAGGTATGAAACCAGAATACTGTTTTGCTTGACCTGCACTGGGATTCAGCTGGTGCTATGCTTGTGTTTGTACAAGTTTATATTTAATAAACCCAAAGGAAGAATTAATTTTTACTGCTCCAGAAAAGATACTGCTAATAATGATGTGTTCAGATTCTCAAGTATGGTTCTTTTAAAAATCTGTGTTGTAAGTCATCCTCCTTAGCTCATAAATACCTTAATTATTGAATTTTACTGTGATTAATAAAGAAGTATAAATTGGAGGATTTAATTATACTGTGTGAATTGAGACATTGCACATATTGAAAGTATTTCTGTGATACTTCCCAGTTCGCAAAAACTGTGAATAGTAGTTGCCTTCCTCCCCTTGTTCTTAAAAAAAAAAAAAAAGTATTTTATTTCATGTTTGCATGGCCCACGTCCATTTGAGTTGCTGTTAGGCTCACTTCATTTGTTATTTGTCATTATGCTTTATGGATACTGTATGATCTACCCAAACATCAAAGACTGAAAAGGAGTTGCAGCGTATGGGTGATCCTACAATTATATTTTTATTTAGGGCCTGATGGCAAAGAGCAAGCAGGTTGACTCTGTAAGAATTGCATAAAACAGCATCAAGAAGTGATTTTTACCTAAGCCAACTCAGAACAGGAAAAACAATGTGACTTAATTTGTAAACGGACGCTTGTTTCCTCTGCTCCAACATGGAATGAGTTTGTGTGAATACTTTGCGGATATATGTTATTAAAATACAGGAAAAAACCAGTTGCAGCATCACCACCTTCACCACTAAACCATGTCCTCCCCACTGTGAGTATGGGGACACTTTTTGAACACTTCCAGGGATGGTGATTCCACCACTTCCCTGGGCAGTCTGTTCCAAAGTTTTCCAACTCTTTCTGTGAAAAAAATTTCCTATTATCCAGTCTAAACCTCCCTCACCCCAATTTAAGGCATTTTCTCGTGTCCTTTCTTGGTAGAAGAGGCCGACCCCCACCTGGCTACAACCTTGTTTCAGGTAGTTGCAGAGAGTGATAAGGTCTCCCCTGAGCCTCCTCTTCTCCAGGCTAAAGATGACCTAATAATTCTCCTCTTGAGAGACTTCTCTGTCATTTTTGTAGTAAGATTTTTGTTGCATACAAAATTCTCTTCCTCTAATTAAGCCTTTTTATTTTGGAAACAGATACTCTGATGTGTTTGTTACTGGATGCTAAATCTCATTTTTTTTGATTTTTTCTTCTTGCAGTATTTTCAGACCATACCTTCCACAGGAAATTCCTCTCTGGGTTCATTTATCTAAGATAAATGAATTCAAAAACTTTTAAAGAGTGATTAATCTGACTGGTTTTGTGTTATTTTTGGTATTTTTAGTCATTCTGTGGTGTTGCTGTTAAAATATTCCCTAGAAACACCTGCCATCTGTATTTGGTGAAATTACTTTCACACTCTTTGTGTAGATGCATATAAAACAGGTATTTCTGCTGAAGTGTTGTTTAGGTGGTTAAATTATTACTGTAATAATTTTATTCATGTTTACTGAACAATTTCAATATTATTTTCAAATGGTNCTGTTGCTATTCTACTTAAAACTGTCTGGAGCTGGTAGTCAGATACTCTTCAAAAGCACTGGCATTACCTAAACAATTACGAATGGGATATATTGCAAATTTTTTTAAAAGCCTTCCTTTCCTGTTTGAAAGAGTGGCAAAATGCTAAAGATCCGGTCTCCATACAACTCCAGTTGCTTTATTTGGTAATGTGCTC
>WEKX01019431.1:154110-212218 GCA_013390025.1 Pitta sordida
CAAGTGCTTATCTCTGAACAAAGTTCAAATGGTCCTGAAAGTCTGATATTTGCCAGTTAAAGCACAAGATTCTCCTGTGGTGCCATGCTCAGGTTGGATCCAGATGCTGGCCACAGCACTGAGTGAAAGAGCTTAGAGCTTAGAGAACTAAGTCTGATGCCACCTTCACCAGATACACTGAAAACTCCCACAGTCTGGGAAATTCAGTAAATTAAGAGGAAGACACAGAGCATACTGAAGAAATAAAGGAGTAGTAAGCCAGGAAGTGGTTGGTAAATAAATTATTGATTCAATAGACTAACATATGTGATTTTTCGAAGTGGAATAGAAATTTTGTTAGAATTGGTACAAACAACTTGCTGTTAATGCACAAGCAGTTGCCAACAACCACCACACAGCACGTTATCTTTGATTTGCTTTTTTGATGTAGGTAATTGGGCAGTTGCAAAAATAAAATGCATATACAGTTACACCCCAGCATTTGTGAGGAATGAGTCATGCCAGGAGTCTTGCAGAACATCAAACTCGCAAAGACACAGAGGTCATTACTATGCATGCAGGCCATGCCCATTGCTCCACCCTCCGGCACTCAGGAGCGCTGCGGACACTTCTCCGCTCCTTTCCATGGTCTCTCTCAGCACAGGGGAGCAAAGGGAACTGTTTCTGAGTGACTGCTGCAACCGCGTGTGCTCACAGCCCAAACCCTGCGCTGCTGCTCCCCCACCAGCCCCCCGGCCCCAGTGCTCGTGCCCACAGCGGCCCGGACCAACCGGGTATGGGAGTTTCTTTCCCTTTAACATCCACCAGTCCCGGCAGAGGCAGCGTTTCCCGAGTTTTGACTGGGCTTTGAGTAACAAGGAATGGCATGTCTTGTGGCAGTGCTGCGCTGGGTCTCAGCGGAGCACACAGGAGACACACAGGACCGGGTCAGGGACTGGGGCACGGTGCCACAGGGCTCTAAACACCATTGTGAACTGAATTGCGAGAAATTTTCCTCGCAGATCCATGGGGTTGTAATAGAGAGGTTGCAATGCAGCTGGGATATACTGTAGATTGAATTAATGTTTAAATATCATATTGGAAATGTGAAAAATCTCATATTGCCAAACCTTAACTTTGGGATTTGTAGATACTGCATTTTCAGTACATTGTTTTTATTTGTAGTAAGTTGCTGTGTAATTCACACTGTACTTTAACACTATGTATTTGATGGTAAAAATTAAGCTCTCCTGTGTTACTAAATACCATATTAGTATTATATTGTTTATTGACCTCAGGCAATTATGTCTTGAATACAGTGCTTATAATTAATATGCATTCTGTTACTGTCTTCATCACTTGCAGCCAAAATACGTACAAACAAAATATGTTTTCGCACAGTAGTTTACTGTGAGCTAGAGACTATTTGTGGAAAGTTTGAAACACTTTCCTGTATTTTGAGACTGCAGAATATTGGATGGGTTTCTACTTCCAAAGGTAATCCTCGGGCTCATTCAGAAGTGTCCATCGAACAGTCATTTCCTTTTTTCTCATTGAAATTTCTCATAGTATTTTTGTCTATTATTGTTTCAGGTGAGCCTGATTTGGATGGCTGGTTGAGTGATTGGTAATCAAGTTTTCAAAAGGCAGTTGAATCCAATATAATTCCCAGTCATCCACTGCACAAATTAAAATTCTTGTTTCAGTCTTGTCTGTTGCATCCTCTTCTCTCCCACCCAGATAGAAGTCTTAAAAAAAGGAACTGTCTGTAGTATACATACAGATGAATAACACTGATGCATAGGAATGCTGGTGGATTTTTTAAAATTAATGTAAAATAAACTTCATTTGGATCTTGCAGGTGCGCAGATTTGCGGAAGCATTCTTTTGTTTTGAGCATCCTAGGCAAGCTGCTCTGGCCTATCAAGAACTACAGTGAGTAGCCTTTGAAAGTGTACACTATGCAGCATGTAGCACTGGTTTATTCTGTAGCTTATGTTGTGTAAAAGAAGTCTTGCAAAAATACATGAATTCAAGAGAAACTTATGTTCTCAATATCGAATTAAAGTAATAAAAGTTATGTAAGTAAAGCTATTAATAGCTAATTAGTAGAAAAGGTTTTAATAAAGTGAGTTAAACTGGTGCTAATTTCTGTTAATGTGAAAATAAATATTCTGGGATTTTTTAAGGAGGACTGCTTCCTTTTTTTCAGTGCTCAAAGTCATCTACAAATGTGTGCAGCTATCAAAAACACTTCCTTCTGCAGTTCTCTTCCACCCCTCCCTATTGAATGCAGTGAACTAGATGGAGATATGAACTCCTTGCCTATTATCTTTGAAGATCGATACTTAGATTCAATTACTGAAGGTAAAGACACCTCACAGTACAGTTTTCTATTTAAAGAAATGAGCAAAACTTATGTAAAACCTTAGTATTTTTCTTTCCATTTCTTGCTGTCTTTAAATGAGTATATTTACTTTTAGGATATGGGGTTTTAGCTTGAGTTTTGAGGATGTGTAAAATTATATAATTGCTAGTGTTTTATAGCATCAGCTATCTGCATAATATTGATGAAAACAATCATTTCTGTATTTTTTCCCCTCCCTCACTCTTTTTGATGAAAGATCTGGATGTACCCTGGTTGGTAGTTCAGAATCTTCCAAGGGCAGAGTCCAATAAACTGGATAAATTTGAAGCTGAAGAAGGTTTCGTTGCTGGTTTTACTAGCCCAGAACTGAAAGTAAGACCTTCCAGTGCCTCTACCTTTTGGCATTCAGAAAGTGAAAAGATGCTAACAAAAGCCTTGAAAGGGAAAAATGAAGATGTAAATAAATCCAAAGTTAAGGTTACTAAGCTCATGAAAACAATGAAACCTGAAAACACAAAAAAAGTCATAAAACAGAACTCAAAGGACTCTGTGGTCTTAGTGGGCTACAAATGTTTGAAAAGTGCAGCACTGGAAGATGCCTCTAGAAGCTCAGAAGGCAGGCCTTCACACAGTGCTAATGAAGGGCTGGACCCTACATTAGGTGGATTTTCTTCTGATACAAAGACTTGCACCAGGCAAATAAGTCAAAAAGAACTTCCATTTTTGCCGTCTGGAACTGAGGAAAAGACTGCCAAAATTGAAAGTGACCAACCAGGTCCAAGTAGTCCTGTACACTGTGAAAATGAGGCTATTTCTGATAGACTGACTATCTCCCAGACAGGTTCTGGAGCTACTCAAGCAGATGGTGCTTTACAACAGAGAGCTACACTTGAAGATTGTCATGGAGATCACCCAGCTTCAGGAGTCAGGACAATTGAGGTCAAACCAATTAATAAGAATCCTTATCAAGGGGAGAAAGTAGTTGTTAACGTTGGGTCATGGGCTGACTTTCCACAAGGTGGAGTGCATGGAGAGAATTTCCAGACACTCAGTATTCAGTCTTCAGACTCTAGAAATAAATTTAATTCAGAAGAACAGGACCCAGTCCTTGAAAAGGAAGATGCACATGAGAGAAACTGTCAGCACACCAGTGACAGCTTGGCAAAAATGAAAAATAATCCATCTACTCTTTCTACAAAAGAAAATCAGCTTTCTGTAAGTGGAGACATGACTAAAGTACCAGATGTTAGTGTGACCTATGCCTCTTCGAGGTTTTCAGATTCAGGTGTAGAAAGTGAACCAAGTTCTTTTGCAACTCACCCCAATCCTGATCATGTTTTTGAAAATGTTCAGGGGCAAAGTGCATACAATGGTGAGAGAGTATTTCCTCAGCCTTTACTAAAACCGGACTGTGCCATAAAAAATGCAATAGAAAGCCATTGCACTGAGAGTACGAGTGCTGTTAGTGAAATACAGTCATCCCTGACATCCATAAATTCACTGCCTTCAGATGATGATGAGCTGTCACCTGATGAGAATTCAAAGATATCTGTTGTACCTGAATGCCAGCTAAGTGACAGCAGAACGGTATTGGATCTAGGAGCAATTGACTTTCCAAAATGTGAAGACAGTAAAACATCAAACACCAATTTGCAGCAACAGTGTGTTGTATTTTCAGGGCACTTGAATAACAAAACTCTGTCTATACATTCCACGCTCTCAGGAACAAAAGAAAAACACTTAGATGTATCCTCATCTGAAACAACTACTGATGTGAAAAGTTACAGCCCACAGGCAGACCTTGGCACAGCACACAAGGACTCTCAGGACACTGAAAAGCATCCTAATGCTACAGAAGAAACAGTAAAATTGCATTTGGAAATTACTTGTATGGATGAGCCAACTGTTGTTTCAGGTTCTTCGTCTGTAAATGCAGTGAATGAGGTTATAAAAACAAATGAAGGAAAACATAATGAGCCTTTAGAACTGAAGGAAACAACTGAAGAACTGTCAGGAGCTAAAAGTGAAACTGGTACAGATAATCCTTCTCCAACTGGTAGTGCTGACATGGTAAAACAAGGGCTGGTTGAAAACTATTTTGGCTCTCGAAGCAGCACAGATATTTCAGATATTTGGCCTACGGACAACAGCAATCCTGTTAGCCCTCAAAAGGAAACATATGAAAACCAAATTATTTGTTCTTCCCAACAAGATGAGGAAGAAGAGGAGGATCAGGAAATGATTGAAAATGGGTATTATGAAGAAACAGACTATAGTATATTAGATGAAGCTTCCAGTGCTGACCGGGATCATGGCTTAGCGGAAGAGAGAGCCTTGAGATCCGAAAGGATTGATAGTGGTCACCTGCAAGATGTAATGACTGTGCCTCCAGTCTGTGCTCCTGGTTGTCTGTCTTTTCCATCTTCTCTGAGAGACTCTCCATGCAATGTTATCTGTTCTTCAAAGAATAAATCTGATGCAATTACACAACAGCCAAGCAGCACATCCTACAGCTCAGCATCAGCTGTTTCCTGGTATGAAAGCTCCCCGAAACCTCAAATGTTAGCGTAAGTGATTGTTTTACAAAGTTTTTTTTAAAATTTTTTTACTTTTAGAAATTAAGTCAATATTTAGTATAGAAGGGGAAAAGAAATATGGTTGGGCTGTAAAGTGTCCCCTGGCCTGTGACTTGGGTTCTGCATGCTCAAGTCACAGTGTGTTTTAGATTTTCACATAAAAAGTGTGCTAACACTGAATACCTTCTATCAGTTACTTTGTAATTTCATGTGGTTTGACAAACTTCAAACATGCAGAATGCAATTTCTTCTTTGTTCTTCTAATGTGTTACTTTTCAGAAAATAATCATTTAGCTGAAAAATGATGTTGTAATGGCTATTGAGGATAAGAATGGTGTTTCATGAAATAGAAACTGTTAAAGTAGCAAGGTTGGGAAAATATGCTTTGAGTTTAAAACCAAAACCACTCTGCAGCTGGTTGTCCATCTGATTCCTTAAGTGAAGCAGATATGCAATGCAAGCCACAGTGATGGCTGTATTTTTAAATCTTAACTTCATATATCAAAAATGTAAAACCTTGGAAAGCACAGTACTCTGAATTACAGTATTCACGGTATAGATAAGGCTGGAAAAGACCTCAAAGATCATCTAGTCCAACCTAAAGAAAAAAAAACAAGGTTCCCTGACCAAGAACACTGAAATTTGATAATAGGAACGCCAAATTTAGAGGAACACCAAGAATTCTCTTGCTGTAAACATAGGAGTTTCCCTCGTAGCCCCCACCAGCTAACTGAACATGGGAAGCAGCAGCTTAATGTGTTGTACTGGAAGTAAAATGTTGCTATCAGAGAGAAGAAAATTTAGAGGTAGAAAAAAGGAGAATGCTATACAGGCAGAAGAGATAAAAGACCAGATAGTTTGTGAAAAGCATTGAGAGAACAGGAGGATGGATTGAGCAGTCAGTGGTGGAGGAAAACAGGTTTCATGTGGACAGAGAAGTAGCTTCTGAAATACTGGACAGTGGCACTGGTGTGGACTGGGAGAGATGAAAAGCAGAGGCTACTCAGGCTGTTCCACAACAATAAAAGAAAGGATGAATTCAGAATAAAATCAAGGAGTTGGCCTTGGGTAAAGGAGAGTGTCCTGGAGCATGAGATAACTGTGAATCCAGAAGGCATAATCTGCTCTGTCAGGAGCCAGCCTTGATGCATTCAGTTCAGAAAACATGCCTTAAGTACACTCATCTTCTTCTGTAGAGTGATAAGACCAGCTGCCAGCAGTGGTTTCTGTTCAGGCTGATTTCACTGAGGCCTGCTCCTGCCAGTTAGTGAGGAATGAGCTATAGATAAAGCTGGGAAAGCTGAGAACAAAAAGTAGAATAGGAAGGAAACTGAGCAGGCAGAAGAGGACAGGATACAGCCTGATGCTGTGAGGGATCGTGCAGAACAGATGGATTAAGGACGGAAAGCAGCATAGGAAAGCATAAAGCTTGAAGTGCTGCAGGAAATTGATATGGAATTAATTATGTAGGAAGGTCATACACAAAAAACTAGAGAAAGGAAGAAAGTAACACAAAGAGCTCCTAGAATGTGGGGAGCTCAGTTATTAAAAACCTTACTGGAAGTCTGGCTCGGGCAGGTTCTGAAGCAGGTATCAGCTACTCAGCGTTACCGAACAGACCTTATGGTGAGTGATAACAGCACTGACTCCAGGTGTCTGTTTACCTAGAAAAACAGGTTTGGCCAGAATTATCAAAAGTCACTGGAAATCTTTACCTTGACTTCTATTTGGTTATACATAATTCCTATAATTTTGTTATTGCATGTAAACAAAGCTGCTGCTTGGTCAAGGCCAGAACTAACCCAGAGTCTTCAGTGGTTTCATAAATACTTCAGAGTTTGCAGAGATGTTGAAAGGAGAGAAGAGAGTAGAGCGTGAGATACGGTTTCTGTTGCAAAGGAAAAGGGGCTATAGTAATCTGCAGTAAAAAGTACTTTGAGGAAATAGCTCGTTTTGTGGAGATAATAATTTGACAAATGTATTTTCCTTCTTATCAATTACATAAAATACAAAGCAGAAAAATGGTAGAAAACTGTATCATACAAGACTCCACATTTGTCTAGCAATACTAAATGTGTTTTATTATAAATATGGGTTTGTTCCAGTTTCCTACAGGCCAAAGAAGAACTGAGGCAGCTTAAACTTCCTGGATTTATGTATAGTGATGTTTTCAAACTGGCTTCTTCAGTACCTTATTTCAGTATGGAAGAGGATGATTGTTCAGAAGAAGGCATACACCTTATCGTCTGTGTCCATGGCCTAGATGGTACGCTGGGAAATGTGATACTGAACGAGGTAGCAGTTCAGCTTACCAGTGAGGCTTAGCTTTTGTCATTGGAACTCTGAACTGAACACTTGTGAAATAGGTTCACTGGAGGGAAATAGGAATCTCGTGTTGTACTGCTATATTTGACATGTGTTCATTAAAATATTTTAAATTAAGAATTCTCTACAACATTTGTCTGTAGTAGAACTTCCATGCACATAAACCTGTTTCATGCCATCGTTCACATTAGGTGCATCTTCTGCTTTTTTATGTCATAAAGTTACTTATCCATGTCGTGGTAATAGAATGGAGTTACTGACAAAACTGTTCTGTTTAGAATTGTTACACATACTTGTATTTCATTTTCCTTGACAATGTATCCTGTTAGGAAAAAGTACACAATCCAATAGTAAAATACAGTCAAGTGTCTATAAGGTTTTCCTGGGTTAGGTCACGGAATCACAGAGTGGTTGATGTTGAAAGGGATCTCTTGAGGTTGTCTAGTCCAGCTCCTTTGCTCAAAACAATGTCACCTACTACAGGCTGTCCTGGACTCTGCCCAGTTGAATTTTTGAATATTTCCAAGAATGGAGACTCCACTGTGGTAGAAATGAGAAAATCTCTCGCTAATTGAACGGGTTGGAAAGTTTAAATATCTTGATTATATTCACCTGCTTTTAGTTCAAAGCATACATGCATGTTAAGAAAGTATATCCCCTCTAGTTAACATATTCCTGCTATTTATTTTTGTGGGGTTTTGGAGATGCTTCTGAAATTAACAAATGCTACTGCAGGCCTAGAACTGGCACAAAAATTAATTTGACTAAAAAGCCTCTCCTTAAAAAACCCACACGTTTAAAGCCTTAAAAAAGGCCATATAATTGGATTTTTTTTTATGCAATGGTGAGTTCATACAAGTTATTTCCTATAAATGACAGATTTAAATAAAAAACTTGTTTTCTAATTAAGGGAGAAAGGGTATTCTTTCTTCAAAAGCATCCATGATTACTGTTATAGAAAAACCTTCAGGATACTAGTTAACTTAGCATTTGTTGTCTTCGGTATCAGTCTAAAAGTATCTTTATCTGCTGACAGTCCAATCTGCCTTTTTATTCTATGAAAGCGCTCCTTCACTAATTCTTTAAGCTAGCTTTGAGTTCTTTAATTGACTTCTATCAAAATTAATTAAGCTTCCGAGAATGTGCTATGTATCTGTTGGATGCTGAGACAAAATCAAACATAACTTCCTACCATCCTTGATTTTTTTTATAGACTATTTTGTCACTTAATTTGACATTGCAGTTTAACTTGCCAAGTCTTAATGAATTTTAATTAGAGCTGAGAATACCGTTAGCTGTGTTTAAATATAAAGTTGTGCCATAGATTCATTTCAGTATTTTAAGTGCTTTTATTGCAAGTTAATTTTGCAGGATCCAACTCTTGATTTTTTTTTTTTTTCTTTTAAGGTAACAGCGCAGATCTAAGATTAGTGAAGACGTACATTGAGCTGGGGCTGCCTGGAGGGAGAATCGATTTTCTTATGTCTGAAAGGAACCAGGTATTTGCCAACTAAAAAAGAATTTTTGTAAAGCGATAAACAGTGTGCACCTTCAGACATGTTTATTCCATGGCACTATCCAGTTACAGTTTATTACATTTTTTGTAGTTCCGTTGTATTCGTGGAATCCATGATTTAATCTGTGGTTTACATCAAAGTAATTACAAAACCTTGTAAATTATTGAATGTAAATATTTAAGGAGTAGCATTTATTGCTCCTATTTTGTTGTGTCTACTGTGTCTCCTAAGTCCTCAGTGTAATCAGTTTGGATTGTGGGTAAAATGTGCTCAATATTAACAGTAAAAATGCTGATAGTGAACTGGTGTGGCAAGCAAGGAGATGTGTTATTTCAGAGGATCTGATAAATACAAAATACCTGTTGCTTGTTCTTTTGTCAGTGTACTGCAAAGATCCACATCATAACAATGAACCAAGATCAAACTGCCTCTTGGGTTAACTTTTTGTGAATTTTATTATTTTCAGATGACGTAAACTTGACAAAACACAGAAGACCTATTTTTACTTTTTGTCTCTGTGTGTTATATTGCATTAGACATACTTCAGGGATGAAGTAGAAGAAAGTCACCTCAATGGCTCAAACCAAAGGTTCATTTAGTGGAAATAAGGTTCATTTTTCTGAGAGTAGCTGATGGATGCTTTGTGACAGGGACCAAGCCATGCTTTCTCTTCTCTAGCTCTATAGTTTTTGTCAGTCAGCAGTTGTGAGACTTTGATTTGTGAATTTCACTGAGCCTAGTGACTACTGACACTTTTCTTCTTAAAGTTGGCTGATTCTTTTTTAATGTTTTTGCTTCCAGTTTCCACAGCACACAGTTGAGATTAATTCTGTGGTTCATATACATTAGTAATTCAGTTGCAAACAAGGAAATTGAAATAATTTCCCCATCAGCTTGTTTTGGGAAAAAAATGCTCAATAATCATTCCTCATTCTCCGCTTCAGTTAATGAAGTACTTTATAAACAAGTATAATTTCTCCTTCAGGAGGCAACTAAATAACTCAGTCCACTCAATATGTCTTTGGATAAGATGTGAAATGGTTTCTGTTCATCCATGATATCCTTCCCTGCCCACTTCAAACTTCTGGACATTTAAAATCAGATGATCTCAACTACACAGGACATGTAATATGCTTGGGCACTATGGACTGACAAAATGCTCCGTTGATATTTGCTGTCCTTGCTTTCCTAATGTAGCTGGTTATATGCAACACAGATGTATCCATTATTGTTTGCATATAGAGTTAGGGCTGGTTTCCCCTATGTAACATTGGTTTGCATTTCTCACCATTTTATCACCCAGGTACTGTGAGATTCTTCTGAAGTTCTGGTTGGTTCTGAGTTTGACTGTCCTATATATTTGGGTTTGTTTACAAACTGACATCTCATCCCCTTCTTCCCTTTCCCAGATCATTTACCGTGTATGTTGAACACTCCAGATTTTAGCACAGATCCCTTGGAGCTTGTGTTGAAAACTTTTAGGCAGTCTTTGCTTACCTCTTTTAATTTCTTACTGCTAATCATTGTAGAGAATCAGCTGTGAACTGGGGATGAGGCTTTAAGGACTTTGTTTATTTTTTCATTACGAATAAACAGTGCTAATGTAGACTCTTTCTGCTGTTGCCGTAATTGTCTCACTTCTATTTCATGGGCAGTGTGATTTAGTTCTGAATATGCAGCTTGGCCTTCTGTTTCACCGTAGATAATCTTATGTGTAGAGGAAGGCTTAGAAGAAAGGCTGACTGAGTTAATGTTAAGATTTGTTTGGGTAGTCTTACAGTAAAATGTGTATCACTTTATTCCATGTTACAAGAAAATGACTTGAAAAAGTTGTAATACTTAGCTGTAGTGTTTGTATTCAGAGTTGATACGGATGCTTTTATTTGTGTGCTGTTGATTACAACACTGGGGAATAAGAATTCAGACTGAATGCAGAATGTATATTGCTGCATTAGAAAATACAGTTATTATTTTTTATTTCTTTTATTTTACAGAATGATACCTTTGCTGATTTTGATTCCATGACAGATCGTCTTTTAGATGAAATTATACAGTATATACAAATTTATAATCTAACCCTTTCAAAAATCAGGTAATATCTGTTCTATACTATTTATAGAAATAAACTTAAAACTAGAGCCCTGGGTAATTCTGAACTGTGGTGCTCAGGAGCAGCCTAAAAGATAGATACACAGATGGAAAAAACAAATTCAGGATGGGGGAGGAGTAGGGGAAAGGAAGACAATGGAGATAGTGCTAATTCCCAGCTGAAAGAAGTCTGAACAATGTTGTAAGCTCACCTAGTCCTATTGGTGGTTTTAGGACAGAGTTAAGCATTACATTTGAGGAATTGATGTCCTGCTTTTCCACAGATCCTGCATAATAGGGTTCTGCGGAAAAATAGGTAGTATTTTGAGAAAGTTGAAGGAGACGGTAATAGTGTTAGGCCAGGATGGAGTTAGCTTCCATCTGATTTTATAATCTCTTCACCAAGTATGACATAGCAGACTGTTTGTCTTGTCATTCCTACAGGCTAATTTCATCCTATTTGTGATGTTTAAGGGCAACTGCATGAAAATATATTTCATCATTTTTGACATTTTCTGGTTGTTTCATCTGCTAAAGAGCATGTTTTACATCTTATTAGAAGGCTTACCACAAACTACACACTCCTGTTTTCTTTTTCATTTACTTCCAGGGAATGCCTCTTCCATTTATTTACTCAAAATAGAGTGTAAAAATTGGTCAGACTACCTGACTAATTCAGCTGTGTTGCTGGAGTTAGCTCATCGGTAGATGAGATGAAAGGAGCAAATTCAAGCCTAACTTCACCCATTTGTTTGGGCATCCTCAAATCATGCATCTGGAAGGTTTTTTGACTTGTTGGTCACATGTGTTTCCTACAAGTTTCTGCATAGACATGTTTGGTAGGCCTTACTCAGCTGGAGAAAACGTCCAACATACTTGAACATAACCTCACTATTTAAACAAATGCTTCTGTTTTGAGATAAGCAAGGTTTGACATGGTTAACTTTGTCTAAACTGATGATCTAAAATTTTAAAAAGCACTGTGTGATCACATTTGTGCCAGCAGACTAGATGTACCCCTGGTATGGTAGAATTCTGTAAGCCACCAGAACACCCAGCATCTCCTCTCCCATGCTGCAGTCTGAAGCAAACCCACCCATTTACCTTCTTTTGTTCACACCTGAGAATTGAACTCTTATTTCCTTTTAGTTTGCTTCTCTCCTAAGACTTTCAATTCGTAAATCGTTTTTGTCACTCTTCAAGTGAAAGGAGCAATTATGGGGTTTTATTTTCATTTCCTTTTCAAGGTGTATACTTGTCTTGGGCCCTGCTGAAGCGGAAGTTTTCATTTCTCAGTTTTAGCTTTTCTTATTAGAAAGTTAAATCTGTCAGGAAATACTGCAGCTGTAGCTACATGAGAGTGTTGTCAGAAACATGTGTGCTTCTATGCAAGGCCCTCAAGGGATGACCCAGAAAGCCCAGAAAAGTACTGTTGAGGAGTCCTCTGTTCAAGTAGCCAGTGCTTTCTTGCTCATTTTGGTTACACATACCGCTGTAGAAAGCAGACTTTGTGGTAGTTACCTGTGCTGTCCTGAATGATGCTGGTTTCTCCTCATAAAATCTCCCTGTCTCCTAAAGGAAGTGTTCTCCCAACAAGTGCTGCTCAGTAGTTCAGTCAGATGAGACATCAGTCTGCAGATACAGAATGATTTTGTATGGCAAAGAAAGCTGACATCCTAAGATTGTTGGATTCTGTCCTGCTTACGCAGTGGAATGTCAGCATCCTGGAGCTTCAGAGTAAGGAGAGTGATGTTCACAGGGGAAGTTTTGGCTTCCTTGGTCCATAAATCTGGATAGATCGATTTTCATACTTCTGTATTTCCAGTTTGCCCATGTGCTCTTTCTACTTTGGTACAGGGGTGAGTGTCCCCTCCCTCTCATGTGGGAGACCAGGGGTTCGATTCCCGCCAGGGAGGCAGTGGTGCTGTTTAAGAGTTGGACTTGATGATCCTTGTGGGTCCCTTCCAACTCAGAATATTCTGATTCTGTGATTGTGTTTCCCATTTACTCTTTTATTCTTCCTGTTCTGTGTTACCCTAACACTGGCTTTCTCTCCCGAGTGATAAGATTGTGCTCCTGCAGTGACCATTAATAGACCACTGGAGACATCTGCCATATGGTACCTGTGTTTGCACTCTTCCACAACACACTTTATTCTGATGACACACAGTTCAAGCCACACAGAATAACTACTTGTTATTAACAGAAACTGTAATGAAACTAAAACAACTGTAGACTTGACTTGTTACTTCACTGCCAGATGATTGTTGTCACAGCTGAACAAAATTAAGATCAGCTCAGGTCAAGGCAAGTCTAGAGACATTCTGAGTTTCTGTGCTATTGAATAAATGCAAAGTCTCATGCCTTTCAAGTGATGGCAAAATCCCATTTCCTGTGCTACATTCTTGTACTGCGAAAAGGCTCTCCCTGTACCATCATAACGCAGAGCTGTACAATAGTGTCAGCTTCAATAAACACTTGTACTGCTGGAACCAGTGCCTGTTATTGCCGCACTTCACTGCCCAAAATTTGTGTTCATCCCCGAATAAAATCTTTGTGCTTACCGCAAGAGTATAGCAAGCATGAGCTGGAAGCTTGATTCAAGCCAACTGCAGTTTGTCATATAAAAGAACTGTTTGGTAAAGAATCACAGGAGGCTTTAGGTTGAGGGGATGACTGGAGGTCATCTGGACCAGATGCCCATTCATACCAGTGCCACCTTCAAAGTTAATGCAGCTTTAAGGCATGTCACATTTCTCAGTTATACCCATTCAAATTCAGAGTGTCTGTGAGGATGGAAGGCCTCCAAGGAAGTCAGATAGCTAGAAAATAAACCACATGTTCCTGTCAGGTAGTTTCAGGAACCATTTTGCTCATCCCATAAATGTCTGATGACCTGTATTGGACTTTGTCCTTGGGTGGGTTTTTCAGCTTGTCATCCTCTTCCCTAAGTAACACTGGCTCACATAAAAAGAAGGCAATTTTTTAATGCTATGCATATATTAAAACATCTGTTCATTGTTTCGGCACATTATTGATTATGGATTTTGAGTGATTTTTCTTTCTTTCATAAATTTTTATACTTGGACAGGATTTTTGTTTCCTAGCACAGAATGATGACATTTTACTGTGTCTAATTTCCTAGACTGAGCTGAACTGGCAGACTCTAATACCATAAAGTACATACCAAAACTACTATAATTTTGTTAACTTCAATGCGCTAATGATATCTTACATTCAGAAGCTGGTAATATTGCCACCTGGCGTTCAGAAATGCATTGCTTTTGCAGAGCAGCCCATGAGTAGGATGGATGGATTACACTTTTGTCTGACACTATCAAGACACTTCTTGAAGAGTTTTCCTTTCCCTACCCTTTTTGATTTGAGCAAATTCTTAAATCTTTCTTTGTTAGAAAACAGTATTATGGGTTATTATGTGTTCAGTTAAACATCTGAATTTGACCACAACGTATTACTTCAACCTTTGTTATTCTCTAAGTCTTTTCAAATTAAGTACAAGTGTTTAATCTTTGAGGCATATTCATATAGCTAATTTTGAGCACCCTTTTCCCCTCAAATGAATCTTTTGAATTTCTGGAGCTTTGGGTTAGGTATGCCCATATTCTTGGATGATAGGATTGATTGATGGATTGCTGCTTTTTTTTCCAGAAATTGTCCTTTATTATGGTACAATAAAAGAGTTTCTCATTCCTTTATGACCCTTAGTAAATACTGTCTGAACTGTTACAGAACTGTCTAGAGAACATCTCCGCTAATGTTCTGATCTTCTTTAGAAAACAATCTCTTTGACTCAGTAGCAGTTATGTCATGCAGATCATCTTCAGGATAAACTCAGTGTCTCTGGGCATTTTCTTGTTCTTAAACCTGTGATTTTGTTGTTCTTGTGTGGACTATTCTGAAAGAATAGATTTAATGTTAGTATTCAAGAGAACAGCTCAGTGATTTGTTTTGCAAATGCACTGATGTTGTGCCGACACCACAGAGGATACAAAATCCTTCATTTCAAAATTAGTTAGGCAAACAGAGCAAGCTGAGGCAAAGAATTTCTCATATTGAAGCAATTTTGTAAATCAGTAGTAAAAGTGAACGGGAAGAATATACTTACATGCTTAAAGTGTGTTGATAATGAACAAAAAGCCTATTCTGTCATAGAAATGCATAATTATCTTGGAGTTTAGGAGCTCAGGGATGGTTCTGCCACTCTATAACCAAATATTTAACATTTTTATTTGCCTTTAAAATGGAATTTTCCAAGTCAGTGATTCTTGCTTGGGAAGCATTTAAACAGTCAAGCAATCTTTTGGCACTGTATTTTATACAGCTATTACAGGAGGTTTTGTTTTAGCTTATGTTTGTTGATGAACGTAATGATACAGAGCAAACAGGATGATCTGCCAGGTATGATGTTGTGGCACATACGTGATTCAGCCTTGATAGTTCTATTATATATAATTTTGGATGGTCTGCTGTTTTCTCCATGTCCTGAGGTTACATCTGTAACACAGGAAGACAGGTTTTGCTTCAGATTTTGTGAGTCTGGTCCCTACCATTGACACTTTAAGTCAGTGCCTAGTGTGGTGTGGTCCTTACCTCAGCAGGGATCTGTAAACATAGTAACTAGAATTGCATTATTTTGTAGTGTCCCTTTTAAAGAAATGCTGGATATAGACTTGTGGATATGACATTAGGCACCTCAGACTAAGTAATATTTATTCTTAGATACATAAAGCTAGTGAGTCCTATCCATCTTTCCTTTAAATGACCTAACCAGGGGAGCCATTAAAAGTAATATTCTCCTGGCAGACATATATTCTTCAATTGCTTGCTCGAGCTATTAATCACTCCTTTTGGTCCGGCTGCTAAGCAGAGGTCTGAGATGTTGCTTCTATTTTTAAATAATCAGGTTCAGTTGAGTAATGGAGTTCCTGCTTACAGGAGTACTTTTGGAATCTATCTCCCCTAGATTGTTTCAGGAATGCTCATACATTTATCATATTGAATGCCATCACATGCCAAAGCAGTGACTTGTTCAGTCATGCACAGCTCATAAAATATTTTATGAATACTTGGTGCTAAGGGAAATGAACCCAGAAATAATCTTGGGTTTGGGTGGGAGATGCTGGTGGAAGGATAGTTTGGTTATGGTAGCTTTTCAAAAACTCAGGGTAAAATAACTGTGGAGGAGCTCAGAACACGTTTGTAATGAGTTTGTGCAGCTTGAGAGATATGGACAAGCTGTGCTTTCTGTGTGACCTAAAATACAGGTTCTGATTTTTTTTCCCTATACTCTTTCAATATTTCATGACACTGGTTTTCTCTGTCTAAAAGAAAAAAAAAAAAGATTGCCTTAAAATTCTGTGTTATACTGTTTTTTTCTTTTTAAACAGCTTTATTGGACACTCACTGGGTAATTTAATAATCCGTTCAGTGCTTACGAGACCTCGATTTAAATATTACCTCAACAAACTTCATACCTTCCTGTCTCTGTCTGGGCCACATCTTGGTACCCTCTACAACAGCAGTGCGCTTGTTAATACAGGTGAAGTATTATTTTCAGTAGTAGAAGTTTAAGGGAAAATGTATGAAACTCACTTAGTAATTTCATGTGGGGTGCACATTTCTGCATTACTGTGATTACGAAAAAAATGCACATTTCACTGTCATAAGAAGAAAGAAGGGTTATAAAAATAAATTATCAATTTCAGTTAACTAAGGTTGAAGCGGTCAAAGTACAATCCAGAATATATTAATTGAAAAAATTAAGATTTCTGGAACATTTAGTCTCTCGTATAGTTGAAGACTGTTCAGAATGTCTTTTCACAGGTTCACAGGTTATTCTGAGTTGGAAGGGACCCACAGGATCATCCAGTCCAATAGTTTTCCTTTACATTTCAGACTCTTTAAGATTGTGGAAAACACCAAGATAAGAATAAGTAATGTTTGTTGAACTCTAAGTAATGATACTGCATGTGTTTTATTGTGGATCTGTACTCATGTTGTACCTACCAATGCAGGACTGTGGTTTATGCAGAAGTGGAAGAAGTCTGGTTCTTTATTGCAATTAACATGTCGAGACCATTCAGATCCACGACAGACATTCTTATATAAACTTAGTAAAAAAGCAGGTAAGCTTTGTTAATAGCTCCTATCTTTTAAAGGCCACTGTGTATAAAAAAACAAAAAAAGAAATGGTTTCCAACAAGCTCCTGTTTCAGTTTATTTAAGAGTTACTTTGGCTTTAGTCCTATATTCTTTAAGTAAAGTAAACAATTAACGATTTTGATTGCAGAGGCAGACTACCAGTTTGAAGCTTTCCTTCCTGACTAATGAGCAAAACTTCTGACTGCAGCCTCTACACTGAGAGACAGATATGGGTGTTTTTACCTGTCTGTCTGTCTCTCTGTCTCTCTGTCTGTCTGTTTGTCTGTCTGTCTGTCTATCTATCTATCTATCTATCATCATCATCTGTCTTGCCTATCTGTCTATGAACCACTGTATGACAAATCAAGTACATACACATACCTTAGGATTACGTATCTTTCTGTATCTGCCTTTCTTATCTATTCTAATTCTACTTTAAAGTTTTTGCTAACTAGTCTTACACTTAGCATAATAGCTAAAAAGCAGATTGGATTATTCTCACTGTATCATTCATACAGTTTTCTCTGGTTTGAATATTCTTGCTTCAGGTGTTGGCAGAGAACCAGTTTTGCCAGTGGATAATGTGCCAAGTGGGAGGTAGTTTCCATTAAGCATTATAAGGTTATTGAGGAATCATCTGACAGGTGTATCTGAACGTGTGTTGGCCAAGCAATTGTGGAGCCAGAGATGCTTGTGGTGTTTTGTGAAAAATCTGAGCACATTTCTACATCAAAATATTTGTGGGTTGTGACAGCTGAAATTTTATGGAGAGCCAAGGAGTTACAAGGTTACAGGCAGGAAAAGACTGGCATCTAGCTCTTGAGATGTTTGAATAGAAAATTTACACAACTGAAAAGAAGCAGCAAATAATAAGGAGCAGGAAGAAAAATCATGGATAAGATATGAATGTTGACCAAAACGAGAGTTAGCTCTCGTTAAGCAAGTGAACTCTGAGAACATTTCAGTTTTATTTTCCAATAGTTTTTCAAGGTAAAATGACAGCTTATATTAACCTTCTTCAGGTTGATTAAAAGATCTAGGCAGTCCCCTTAGAATAATTTTGGATGGAAGGGACTTTTAAAGGTCATTGAGTTTTCCTTGTCCATTTTACATGAATGTTAATGGATATTTCACTACATAAAGCACGTATCAAAAAAACCCTCAAAGCAACATAAATAGACTCCCAAAGAATTTGCCAAACTATTGCAGATTAGCCTGCAGAGAATTCCTGTCCTTGATTTATTTATTCCAAATGGATTCTTTTCAACTCAGTACGAAGTTTTAGAACTGGTATCTTCATACAAGATTTGCTGCAATTATTTTTCTACAGATGTCAAAAAAGAGCTCCAGTGATTTGGCTGATGAACAGTTTTGGTTGTTCCTGTTTGAAGAGAACTGGAACTAAAATCTAGTTTGGCTACATCTTCTCTTTGTTTTGATGTATATACAAATTACTATTTTTTTTCCATTTTTTGTTATATCTAAGAAGATACATTCACTCTTTCACATACTAAAGTTGTTTAGCATTGTTTCTGTAACTGACTTCATTTGGAGATACAGTCTTCATCACATGGAGTATTAAAAAATACTGGAAATTCGGAAACAACTTTGTACTCAACTGTAGGTGGCTGTGATATTCAGAAGGGGCTCTTCTAAGGCAAAGGCAACCTATTTTCCTGAAGTGCTCCACTGTATTTGGCCTAAAGCAGATGGGCAGCACCAGAAATCTGCTGAAGCTTTTTAGAGAAAATATAACAATTAAATGTCTTAAGCACTGTAACTGTGTCATTACTGGGGGCTCCTACTGTTGCATCATCTTACTATTAGCATGCTCGTTCAAGAGGTAGGAGGGGTGAATTTAGTTATAAAGGTTTAATTATATTTGGGAGATTGTGCTGGGTGGACCCTGCACTTGTGCTCAAGCTGGTTAAACCTTACAGTGAGGCCGTGCCTGATAGAGGCACTGCACTAGGTGGGCTGCGTTGTGTTTGTCTTGATGCTGGGCATGAATTCTGATACTGCTGTTGTCTGCAACATCAGGGAAGACAAGGCACCTGTCATCTTTAGGTTTCATTAAGCAGTGTGAGGGCTTGACTCCCTTCTGTCAGTCAGAAATCAACCACTGTACTACTAAGAAGCATTGATTCAATGATTTCAATGGGAAACATTACAATTGGGTCATGCCCATGTGTCTTAAAGGTGTACAGAGGAAAGGCTGGTATCCAGAGTCTCATTATTTTGTAGCTCTATCTGTTGTACGTGATTTTTTGGCCTTTTTATGCAAGACCTTGTAATGAAACGGTGCCAAATTTCAGTTGTGAAATGTTTAATTACTCTGTAGTAATTGTCAAGGGATTCCCTGTAATAGATACCTTTTTCTCCTTTCTTTTAGGTCTTCATTACTTCAAAAACATTGTGTTAGTAGGATCTCTGCAGGATCGTTATGTTCCTTATCATTCTGCTCGCATTGAGATGTGTAAAACAGCTTTAAAGGACAAACAATCAGGTAATAAATCTCCTGCAAAATAAAGAATCCGCTCAGGTTAAAACCTCACAGGTCTCAGTCTCAGCCCATTTAATTTTGGGTGCTTAACTGAGGTGCCTCCGTTATGTGTTTAGACGCTCTGGACTTACTTTGTAGTAATGGAGAGAGAAAATCTCTGTGGGAGCTGAATTGCTTGCTGGATCTGTCCTGTTCTATTACGTGCATCTCTTTGAGATGAGACTGAATGCATTTCTAGCTTTGCTTAAATTTAGGTGGGATGTACACAACCTGCCTCCATGAACAAGGAGGACAAATAGCTTTGATTTTTGAGGATATCAAGTTGTAGTATCAAGCCCTGGGCTGTATTTAGTTGAAGCTTAGTAGTAGCACTGAAAGAAAAGGTAGTTTTCCCATTTTCAGTGAGGATCAGTTGTATTTCCTGTTGAGACATCCTAGCAGAGTTGCATTCTAGCATTATATATTGACACATGGCTTTTACATGGTGCAATAAATTTATACTGATGAACACATTCTCACTATAAATGTGTAAATACTAAAACGTGTAGCTTAAAATTATTTTTCCAGCATGTCTGGGGGAAATTAAGCTTCTGTATATTTTATCTTAACAGAACCACAGCAGAACACATTTTATTACTTCTCTTAAGCTGGAATGTTCTTTTTGAGTTCAAAGTCAAAGAATTGTAATTGTTGCTGGTGTTTCACACTGTACAACTTTCTTTTCCTCTACAGGACCAATTTATGCTGAAATGATCCAGAACCTGCTTCTGCCAGTTCTTCAAAATAAGGAATGTAATTTGGTTCGATATAATGTAATTAATGCGTTACCCAATACAGCGGATTCTCTCATAGGGAGAGCTGCACACATTGCTGTTCTTGATTCAGAAATATTTTTAGAAAAATTCTTCCTTGTTGCTGCCCTAAAATATTTTCAGTAGAGAAAAGCATTATAAGAGACTTGTTACCTCATTAACAGATGAATTCAAATAATGTGTGGTGTTGAAGTATAGCTGCAGCTGTATTTTAAGAGATATTTATACTTTTTATATGGAAGATAATTTATATCATCCACACTTAGGGCTTTTTAACATCAACTTTACTTTCTAGGTAATGTGGCTGTGCAATATTTTTTTATTTTGTTCTTTTTACTTTTCTATTACTTCTTAATTTTGGGTACCTAATTATTTGGAGATTAAAGCACAGTGTGTACTTTAGTTTGGTTGGTTTATTACTGGCTCTCCGACAACAGAAGTCAATGTTACTTGGCTACATTTTACAAGAGGCTTTAGATGCCAAAAATAAAATGGATTTTAAAATTCTAATAAGGTCTTATGTGTTCAGTTGTCGTATTTTAGCACTGTAGGAAGTTTAACTGGAAAAACAATGAGCTGCTAAAATACTGGATATTGGAAAATGACAATACTGCAGGTCTCACTACAGCTTAACAGTTTTCTACAGAATCATCATCATCATCATTAAATATGCTATGCCTGTGGGAATAGATTTTCTGCTGGTCTCACAAACATTTAGTTTACATACGCAAATTTTATTACTGGAACTTTGGTTTTCAGAAGCAAATGACAACTAAGGATTTTTGAATGTTCAGTGATAGCTGCCTTCAAATAATTGGGCTTTTGCAAACTGTATTAAAGTGATGCCCTACTCTGTCAGTTCTTCAGAAGAACATGGGCAGTTTTACATGGACTTCCTTGTATGTACTTAAAATAAGTAAATGTTATAAATTGCTGCAATACTTTTATGAACTTAAGCAATTTTTAAATATTGTTAAAATGTTTTATTGACTACAAAGTATTGTAAATATAAATCAATACATCTTCAAATGGGACAATATTGTAAACTTTACCTGTTTAGTGACACAGATAAAGTGTTTTTGATATACAGGAATGTTAAAGGTCTATTGACTTTCTACTGGTGCTGAATGGCATTGTTTGGTTTCTCCTTCCTTCCCTTGTATCTGTTTCAAACAATAATTCACTAAAGGTGGGGGAAAAAGTTACATGTGCATTCACTAATTGTACACTAATTGTAATGAACATTTTTTTGAAAATATAAATTTGTTGTATCATGCATGTTTATTTTTAGCATTGTGTTATTGCATCTGGTGTTAATAAAATGAACAAATGACTCTAATGGAAGCAATTAAAGAAACTGAAATGTTCTGCTAATTACCAAAATGCTGGGGAGGCTTTTTTGTATATAATTAATAATTTTGTACTTTGAAAATGAATATAGCAATAATTGTTTAACATGAAGTGATACTGCATTTCATATGGTTTGTTTTATAATAGTCTTTGTAATATATGTGGGGTTTTTTCCCCCTATAGCTCACAAGATGCTCAAATGAGTATCTGCAGTTCAACAATGTACACAGTGTAAAAAGAATTTTATTAGAGTTGTGTTAGCCAAGTCCTTATGACACAAAGGTATCTTAAATACATTCTCACTATAATAATGTCTATTTTTATTAATACCTTTGTATTATGATGGTACTTCCAGGTTCTAAATGTTTAAATTATGTTCTGGTATCTCAACTGCCATTTCTTTAACAGTGTTATAGTAGTTGGGTAGTGGGTAAACTCTGAATATCCATTTAAGGGCCCTAAACCTACAAAATATTCCTTGATTCGCAGTGAGGATGTTGAACTGCTCTTAGTCTACAAGTATTTAGATGGTTCTGTTGCTGTTGAAAAATGTCTGTCTCGCTTTCTGTCTCTGGAAATCTGAAAGCGTAAAGCATGCTTTTTGATTAGCAAAGCAGGAATATCCTGACACAAATACTCATCTTTCTCTAACAGCTTGAGTTAAGGAAGCTTGAATTAGGTTTTTTCTTTGAGGAAAACACGTGATGTAGGAAATCATATGATATTTGCATATAAGTTTATCAAAGAACAGGGCAAATTAAGAGAACAATAAATTAATTTTCTTCCCCTCATTTGTATTGCCCAGTGCAGTACATATATGAAGTCTGTACTTGCACTTGCAGACCATGTGGCACAGGTGCAGTTGCTCTCTGAGTAACAGTCTTGGATGTTTTGGACAGCTGTGCATGTGCTGTGTGGCAGTGCCTGTTTCTGCCTTCTCTTTCCTAGACAGAAATACAGACTCACAAATCTGTAAAACAGCTATGAAATGCTCCATCTCATCACTCTCCTCTTTGAATCAGGGCTTCATCTTCCTGTAGCAATAGTGACCTCACCTTTTTGCAGGTTTCCTACAGCTGCTTGAAAAAGAATTACACTGCTTACAGAAGGAGAGGTAAGAATTGAGGTGTTAACATTCCTTTAGAAAACTGCCAGTCTCTTGCTCCCTGAAGGCAGTGGGCTGCTACAGTTACATGTAACAGTAACAAAGCTCTCAGGGATGGCAACAGGTTAGGTAACAGGTTTGGCTAGGTTAGGTAATAGGTGATAGGTTGGACTCGATGATCTCTAAGGTCTTTTCCAACCTTACTGATTCTGTGATTCTGTGATTCTGTGATTATTAAGGGGTCTCTGCACAAAATAAGGTTGTGTCTGAACTTCTGTTTGCATATAGTGTATGTGAATTAATTCCTTGGTTTGTGTTTGAATCTTTCATTAAAACTAAACTTTCTGGTTCTGTAGATCCACCAATTACTACGACTTTGGAAAAAGGGCTCATGTTACACTAGAAATGACCAGGCTTTGCACCAGCCAAGAGATTTCGCCTTCATGAAAAACTTACACTGTAACCACAAACCACCGTTGATTACAACCCACTTTTATTTGCCCAGCCCTGAGCAGGTGTGGTGTTCAGATAACCAAGCTTCTTGATGAGGTCTGAGAGGAAGAGGGGCATTTAGGCAGTACAGTATCAGTACACTTGCTGCCTGGGGCAGTGCTGGTTGTGGTGCATTCCAGAGCCCCAGGGCCATTACCTCTGGCTCCTCTGGATTGACCTGCTGCAGGGTTTGTGCCAGCTGTAAGTCTTTCATTCCCTGCTTTTTAGAACAGCAAAGTAAAGCACAGCATTGGTTTTGTTGTCCTCATGAGGCAAGGTGCAGTGCAAGAGAGAAATGATCGGTAAACAGAGGAAGGAAAACAAAAAACATTGCATTTAATCACAAAGTAGAAAATTCCTGTTGTATATGCTACATTTGGTTTTTTCCAATGTTCAGATTTATTTCCTCCTCAGCTGCAAGATCTAGAAATACATAATTCAGAAGTTAAAAGTGAATTTTGCGTTTTTACAGCAATACACTAAATGAAGACTTGAAAAAAATGTTTTCGAAGACCTCAGTTTATTTTTAGGTACTGTAGGCAAACAGTACCTCATTGATCTTTCATTGCTCTTTCATCCTCACTATTTGAAATTGCACATTTATGCATGTGCATATGGTGGATGCATGTATGTATGATTTTTCATGGACTGTGTTAAGGAGCAGAGCTATTACTTGGTATCTGCACACTGCTTGGTATGAGTTTTTTAAAGGAAGGATGTCATGTTGAACCTAAATGATGAGTTCTTCAAAGAGATCTCTGGGTTTTTTCTTGCTACTTTTGTGCAAAAGAGCATTTTTTCTGCATGCATCTATATTCTCTCTCATCTAGAGGCCCAGCATCTTCCTGTTAGAATAAAGAAAAGGATTTTCCATTATTTTTAGTCCCTTAATGTCTAAATAACCATGTTATAAAAAGCTGATGGAGAAAATGTCACTCATCAAGCAGTCAGTTAAACTTAATCACTTCCAGTGTGTAGGCATTGCCAGATGTAGTGCAATAAGCTCAAGGGAGCGTTGCTGCTCTTGATTTACAAAGGAGATTTACTTTCTCAGATTCTTCAGATGCAGACACAAAATGCTATTTCAGACTCAGATCTCCAAGTTATCTTCTGCAGCTTAGTACCTGTGGACAGAGAGGTTTGAATTCTGTTTTATGGAGGAATGATGTTAGCAGGAAAAGTGTGAAGGGTGACAAAAGAGCAAATATTGCCATATTCAAACATTAACTGGACCTCCACTCCATGAGTACCGGTGTTGCTTATCTCAGAGTTGGGTTTACAAAAGGCCTGTTCGCTGGTTAAACTGGGAAACCAAAAGGATGCTGTCCAAAGTGCCCTGGTCCAGCAGCCAGGGTTGGTGGATGTTTCTTGTTTTCTTCCTGGGAGGGTGAATAATGCCTCAGAGTAGACTGTGAGCCTGTGAGGGAACTAGGTTTGTGTTTACCACTCTGGGGTGTGCGTTCGGTCTCTGTACGGACGTTAGATGGTGAGTTGGACAAGATGATCCTTGTGGGTCCCTTCCAACTCATAGTATTCTGTGATTCTCTCTGAATGCAGAAAATGCATCAGCTTACATACTGGATAGAGGGAGGTAAAAGTTTATTTCTTGAGTTAGTAAAACATTTGGTATTTAAATATTTTAAGTTACATGGCCTTTAATTTGTAAGGACAAACACTGGGTCTGTAGATCACTATGGCATCAGCCAGATCCTTCATGTCCTAGGCTGCCTTTGTGTATTACTTCAACGATGTATTGTTATTATTAAAAAAACCCAAACAAACGAAACCCCAAATTGGCAGGACTGTACTACACGCTGGGGAGCGGAACAGGTCCTTTCAGCGCTAAAACCCTTCACTGCAGGCGAGAGAGAAGATGCCTTTGCTCCAGGTTTGCGGGGGAAGGTGGAGAGTGACGGCGGATTTCTCGAGCACCTCCATGGGTCGGGAGCTGCCTTCGCCACGGCCTTTCCTCCCGGGGCGCCCTTCTCCCCCGTTTACCGCAGCCCAGGGGCAGCCCGGGCGAACGGGCCGAGCTGCGAGGCCGCCCCGCCGCCCTGAGGGAGCCGCGCTCCCCGCCCGNAGCCTTTCCTCCCGCCGGGAGTGACGGGCGAGGGGCGCCGGGCGGGCACCGCCTGGGGCTGGGGGCTGCGGGGCGCCCAAGATGGCGGCGGGCGAGGAAAGGAGGGGAACCCCCGCCTGGGCACCTGCGGGTCTCGGGGGTGTCTCTGTGAGATCCCGCGGCTTTCCCCACACCCTCCGTGTCCCCACAGCTTCTCTGCACCCCCCACCTGCCCGGCTGCAAACTCCGTGCTGTCGGGCAGATCTGTCACGGAGGTTTTCTTGCCTTGTCGTAGCTGCCAACTTTTTAACGGCAGTAAAATGTTAAACAGTGGTTTAATGTTTGTAGAACAGCTGGAGGGGACTTCCTGTGGCCTTGGAAGTCGCTGGTCTGTGCCCTCCGCTTGCGGAGGTTCAGGAGGTTTGTTCTGGAGAGAAGAGGCAGCCGGAGAACACACCCTCCCCTCAGGAACTGACCTTCTGTGGTGCTGGTGATAAAATACTCCTGAAACAAACCAGTACATTGTCTGCCCGTGGAAGAGCTGGGGAAAGCCCTGTTTGATGTTTGCGCTGTGTTTGGCTGCCAGTTCATGGCAGGATGAGGCTGATGGTGTGAAGCCCCGAGCATCCCCCTGTGTGCCCAGCTCCCAGCGCAGGGGCGGCTTCGTTCTGGTGCAGCAGCTTTGACGCCTTGGGATTTGCAAAATCAGCTATATAATTAAAATTAATATATGTAATTAATAGATGAGAGGGATTTGTGACAGGCTGTAGAGGATGAGGGAATCAAAGATGAGTTTGCAGAATGTGGTTCAACTGATGGTATTTCATCCCATCTTTTTCAGAGGGATTTAATGTTGAACTTTTCTCACCTCTTTGTGACGAAGAGTGCATTTTGGTCAAGTATATCAAGTACTGCAGCTAGGAGAATGGATTTTGCCTCTTCTGTGGCAATTGAGATAATCGATTTCATACCTGCGCCTTAATGTGACTTTTATTTGAATTTGGACTAGAATACCAGCTCTAATTTAATTTTCTAGCTAGCTTCTCTTCTGGGTTGCTGAAGAATGACAAGATACTTGGTAGGAATAGGAAGATCCAGTGTTTGCAGCAGATTAGATACTTTGCTGTTGATACTTTGTTATACGTATCATGCTTAAACAAAAAAAAATTACTCCTTTGAGGCATTGGCAGCAGCAGTTGGAAGATGTAATACAGTTTATGTAGCTGTAAGGTTTAATGTTAATGCTGTGGTATTTTAAAATTAATGAATGAATGTGCTGACTCTGGGACTACAGGTGGGTTGTTGGTTGGTGAGTCAGATTCACACTTCTTGGAAGGTTTCCTGTTTAAATCTCCTCAGCAGGGTTAAGTTCAAACAGACCTGTTTGAATCTTCCTTCTTAAGTCAGAGCTGCTTTAGGCACATGCCCATAGCTAGAATATTTTTAAAGGATAGGTTATGCTCGCTGTGAACATTTTGCTTTTTAACCAGAAGTACTGTGTAGTAGGACTTTAAAGGAATAAAGTTTATGCTTCTAATTACAGCATTTGCATGTAGTTATATAACTGAATTTCAATGTGCCCAGAGTTTGTCCTGCTTTTGACTACCAGCTGAATTATTTTACCATCCTAAGGGAAGCCCAACTCCCTTCTGCTGACATTCTGGAAAACCTGTTACTAAGGGAACAACGTTTTATTTTTTTTAACTTTCCTTTGGGAAAGCAGAAGCCTTTTCTGTCTAAAAAGCTGCTGGAAATGAGCCAAGACCTGGAAATCAGCAGGTTTCTTGGGGGAAGTTAAGACTTTTCCCAGAAAGCAGAATGTACTGGTCTGTGCTAGAATAATTACTATTTAGAGGCTAAAATACAAGAAGGCAACAGTGAAGGTAAGTTCAAGGAGTTTAAAATACACTATTTATGTGAACTGAGTTATACAACTAACACAATTTTGCCTACGTACCTTTCTGGGGCCAAAAATAATTATCTGTGCTGATTTCTTAGGTGTTGATGAGTTGAATGTTAAATAATTTTAGGGTTTGTTTTCCTGTCCTCCACTGCCTAGTTCCTGAAGTAGGCTTTTTCCCCGAGATGCTCTGAACATTCACAGAGTTACTCAGCATTAAACTCACACTGATGATACTCGTGTCTGTTTGCTTGACAGAGTCATCACTTCTCTGCACCCTGCGGAGCAGCTCCAGCTCTGAGCCAGGAGGAAAGTCTGAACCTGCTAAACAGCCACTCAAGAAACCGAAGTTACCAGTAGGTCGATTTGATGAACCAGAAGAGTCCAGTATGGAGAGGGAACCCCTGGAAAGTAAGTCACGTTTCACGAAGTTGAAAGCTGTGTTTTAATGGCAAGACTGTGAGATGCTGTGCTGATGGCTGTTGGAGATGTTTGGCATTCAGAACTCTTCAGAAACACTTTGTACCTTATTGATTCTGAAAGAAAACTGGCGGCACAGTGGGCACAGTGTGACAAGTTGCAGCAAATAGTGCATGAGGGGAAACTTCTTGAAAACAAAGGTGTTCAAACATTGTAACAAGTCATCCAGGGAGTCTGTGGTTCCTCTCCTCTTGGAGATACTCACATTTGCCTGACTGTCCTGACCTAATCGCAGCCCAGCCTTAAGAAGGGTTGGGGCCAGGTGCCTGCAGAGGTGCCTTGTACCATAAACCATTACATGATTCAGAGGAATGTAGCTGGTATTGGTCAGTAGTAGTACAGCTGTAAATGGTAGCACTAAACTCATGAGGGCACCAGCTACTTTTTTTATTCAAAAAGCCTGTTCTATTTCTTAGTCCACAAAATATTTCTGATTCATGATGCATTTTGTGGCCAGACTTTCTCTTAGTCATGCAGACAGTGTTTTGATAAGCATCAACAGATACTACTGAGTTTACTGAGCTGCTTGGTGGAGACTTAATGAACTGCTATTTGTGTGGCATTCCAGTGACCTCAGTGGAGCTGCTGGTAGAGAACCCGACAAGACTGAGGCACAGATGTATCACTGCTGAACTCACTAGGAACATACACTTTTTTGTCAGATGTGAGAAAGTCAGAATCTCTTTCTTCCTTCTTAGTTTAGTGAGTCATCTTCCCTTAACTAAAAGCACTAGTCATGCTTTATCTAATTCACTGTATGTGATGTCCTTCAACTCTTCAGCAGTAGTGATAACCCCTGTTTATCTATTTTGACGTCTCTGGGGCTACCATTTTAATGTATCAGTAAATTGCTGTGAATATCCAGGTAAGGACTAAAGAGTTAGAGAATCACAGAATCAGTAAGGTTGGAAAAGACCATAGAGGTCATCAAGTCCAACCTATCACCTATTACCTAACCCAGCCAAACCCGTTACCTAACCTGTTGCCATCCTGCTACCAACACACCGTCCTACCTATAACACACTACCCTAATATCTAGGTCATGCCACCAAGTACATCATCCAACCTTTTCTTAAACACCTCTAGGGACGGTGACTCCACCACCTCCTTGGGCAGCCCATTCCACTGAGAGATCACCCTCTCTGTGAAAAAGAATGGTTTGAATTGGAAGGCACTTCAAAGATCACCAGGTTCCAACCCCTTGCTATGGGCAGGGGCACCTTTCCCTAGACCAGATTGCTCAGAGCCCCATCCAGTTAGCCTGGAACACCTCCAGGGCTGGAGAATCCCAGCTTCTGGGCAGCCTGTTCCACCCTCACAGTAAAAAAATTCTTCGTAATACCTAATCTAAACCTGCCCTTTTTCAGTTTCAATCCATTCCCCCTTGTCCTATCACTACCTGTCCTTGTAAATAGTCCCTCTTCATCTGGTTTTTGTAGGTCCCCTATAGGTACAGCAAGGCTGCAATAAGAACCTTCTCTTCCCCAGGCTCTCTCAGCCTGTGTGCATAGGAAGGATGTTCCAGCCCTCTGATCATCTTAGTGGCTTTGTCTTGACTGTTTCCAACAGGTCCATGTCTTCCTTGTCTTGGGGGCCCCAGAGTTGGCCACGGTACTCCATGTGGGGTTTCGTTTTTTAATGTTTTTATTTTAAAACTCAAGTATTCATTATACAAGGACTTAAAAAGATGCAATGCAAAGAATAACTTGCAAATATTTGTAACAAATTAGTGATGAGTTTCTTCTGCCCAACATAAACCTTGATGAATTAGACATTAACAGCTTGAAAAAGTACCTTCTCATTCTTCTGTATTCAGAATATAGGGTGTCTTTACATGGAAGCAGAAAGCCAGGTCTGGAATCATAATCTGCAAAAGGAAGGCAACAGAGTACCTTTTGGAAGCAGAGTTTCCATCTGCTGTAGGCATTCCTTCATTAAATACTTGAAACTCATTAAAGGCCCCTTCTGTACAGAGCTGGTAATTGCCTCAATTCTTGGGATGTAGTCTTTTTGGATAAAAAACCATCATTTTCCAGAACTGAATGTGATACTGTATCACATGAGCTTTGCCATTCACCTCCGGAAAATCAAACAACAATGGAACTGTCACATCTGTCAGGGGCTCCGTAGTCAATATCTGAGCAAGCCAGTGCCATCCAGAATTCATTCCCTCAGGATGCGCCCCTGGTTTGTTTCAGTAAAGCCATGAGTTGAGCAAAAGCAGCAGAAGGATGAAACATTCCTGACATTGGTTTAAGACACTGCTCTTATTCTTCCATCTTAGAATCTTTAATTTTATATCCAAAATACTCAGATCCTCTTCCACAGAAGTGCCCTCTTTCCATGAAGGATAAAATGGCACAGATTAGGGGCATTTTTCATGCAGATGAGCTAGAAAGAGGCCTTTGATTCGTGGATGTATTTCCCAGATTCCTGAGGCCGCCACGGAATGCTGCATCATTGTAAAAGCTACTCCTGCTGCTGCTTGTTTCACAGATTTCTCTGCAAGTTTTCAGTCATATTATTGTATCCACATTATTGTGTTACGTAATCATGTCCAAAAGGGTTCCGCTCAATTTCAGATTGTAAGTCACTTGAGGACTGACTTGTGTAGTAAGCAGCTATTCAATTCTTGTCTCTGTATTCCGAAGAAAATGAACACCATCACTGCTTCATTTAAAACAAATGAATAATCAACATCTTTTTCTTAGGTGTTCTAGGTTAACAAGACTCAAGATCTCTTTTGCAAATACACTAAATTTAAAGGCAGGCCCAGAAGAGGGCATACAAGGATGATCAGATGGCTGGAGTGCCAGTCTGATAAAAGACAGGCTGAGGGAGTTGGGGTTGTTCAGCCTGGAGAAGAGAAGGCTTTTGGGGAGACCTTATTGCTGCCTTCCAGTACCTTCAGGGGGTGTCTGAAAAAGAGGGAGAGGGACCTTTAGTACAAGCAAATAGTGACAGGACAAGGGATTCTAAACTGAGAGAGGGCAGGCTTAGATTTCATGTCAGGAAGAAATTCTTGACTCAGAGGGTAGTAAAGCACTCTAACAGATTGCCCAGGGAAGTTGTGGATGCCTTGTCCGTGGAAGTGTTCAAGGCCAGGCTGGGTGGGTCTTTGAGCAGCCCAGAGTGACATCCCTACCCATGGGGAGGTTGGAACAAGATGAAGTTTAAGGGCCCTTTCCAACCCAAACCATTCCAGGAGTGGAAGCGGCGCTGCTCGTGTTCAGCCTTAGCACGCCACTGATGAATATCAAGATGCCGTTTCTTGAAAAACATACCAGCACCCAGGAAAACTTGGTGGTTTAAATACAAGAATAATGGAATCTTGACTAAAATACAGGTGACCTTTAAAACAAAATGCTTAAAATTAGAGACCTAAACAAAGAGAAGATGACCTGGGGTGTTATATGTAGTGAACACATGCACAGTATGCCTGAATGATGCGAGTTCTGCTATGAATTCATGAGAAACTGTGATGCTTTGATGCCTCTGGACACTGAGTTGCTTTTTTATTTGCATAACTGAATATGATCATAGATATTGCTGACTGTAGTCAAAAACCCTGAAATTATTTTTGTAGGACTCTGGGAAATGCTTAACTTTAAACATTGCCTTTAAAAATGGAATTCATTTTGTATTTGAAAATAAAACTAAGAGACAAACATCATAAATGGTGACATCTTTATATTTGTAAACACTACAGGAATTTTAATGACCTTTCCCTGTTATTTTAGAATTCCCTGATGGAATCAATCCTACTACAAAAGAAAGGGGTGGACCTAGAGGCCCCGAACCTACACGTTTTGGAGACTGGGAGAGAAAAGGACGTTGTATAGATTTTTAATGCTTAAATGTGTCTGTATTATCATTAAAATGTTTCTAGTTGCTGAAAAATATAATGTACAGAAAAAAAAATCTCACCTGGATTTGTTGTGAAGCTTCTTGTTTCTGCATGCTTGTGATTTTTCTGAGTGATACGATGTAAATAAACACAATATTGCACCTGGAATTATGGAGCTGCTACTTGCTCAATGTCTGACTGATCTTTAACACTATTTACACTGTGCAAGTATAAATGCAGGTATAGTGACCTGAGACTGGCAGTCAGGAGCCTACTGAGATGTGTAAGGGCTTGGACTTGCGTATGAATGCAAACATTTATGTAGTGTCATAAAAGTGTTCAAGGAGCTTTGCAGTTCATGAGCCTGGACACCATTCACCAAGAGCAGAGCCACCTCTGAGATCAGTGGGTCACTGGGAAAAGCCCCTTTGCTGAAGAACTGTCTCCTCTGTGCCCATTGCAGTGGGTTGGGCATTTTTGCGTGTTTTCCTTGTCTCAGATTGCACAATGGAAATGGAGGCTTCCTTCTGAGGGGGTCAGCTCATGATGGCAAGTAGTGTAGGGGTGCTCTGAGTGCAGTTCTAGAGCTCTGTTTATAACCTGGCTCCTTCATGCTACTTGCAGTATCTTTTCCATTTGAAGTCAAGATGCCCATTTGCAAACGGGCTGAATGCTGTTTGAGGAGAATACACCTTTACTTTCTGACACCTTACGGTCAAAGGGGACTAATTCCATTTTATGATCTAATATTTCAGGACTTAAAACCAAGTTATCTGGCATCAAACTAAATATCTTTCCATCAGACTGAGCTCAGTTCTTCCTTCAAGAATTTGCCTAGTTGTAAATACTGTAGTAGAGTGCAAATCTACCCCTTGTGTGGGTATTTATTAATCAGGATAAGCTGTCGGTATTGAAGTGTGTGAACATGTGCTCTATTTCTGTGCAAGTTCTTTTTGACAGCCTGAACAAATGGATCTTGTGTAATCATAGAATCAGGGAATAGTGACACTGTGTCAGCTTTTCCCCTGCCGACCGTTGGATCTCCTACAGCCCCTTGGACATTTCAGGAAAGGATCACTGGCTGTTACTCCACTGGCTTGCTTACCTTGAACCCTATTCCTCTGCCCCTGGGATCCCAGAAGTGCTCTGGTTTCCTTTGAACTTGGCACCCCCCTCGTGCTTGTTTATTTCCCAGCTGTCTACAGTTGTCATTGTTCCATTGTTTTTGATACTGCTATTGTTGTTGTTCAACATATATATATATATATGTTACATTATTTCACAGAATCATATTTGTTTCCCTTTCTCCCAGTAAAGTTCTTATTTCTCTCCATATATTTTATTCAAGTATTTCTAAATTCAAGTCATACTTCATCTTAATTGACCCAGGACACTGATTTTTTTTTTTTTCTGTTAGACTGTGAGAGAACTAGGTTTGTGTTTGCCGCTCTGGGAGTGCGTTCGGTCTCTGTACGGGTGTTAGATGGTGAGTTGGACTAGATGATCCTTGTGGGTCCCTTCCAACTCATAATATTCTGTGAATCTGTAAATCAGTTGGTTCCTTCAGCATAGGATGCCTCTGTACTCCTCCCTGGGTGCAGAATTAAGCCTTTTTGATTGAGCATACATGGAACTGGTCACACTTTTCCATCATTTTCTTTGTGTTTCAGTTGGTTGTCTTCAGTCTCCCTTAGCTTTGTGAATAAGGGCTGACCAGAGTGCTGTTCAGGCCCCTGCTTGTCTTCTCTCCTGCAAGCGATGGCGCTGCTGTCGGAGCCGTGGGCAGGCAGCTGTTCCTGGTGGAGCTCAGGTAGGTCCTAGGTACTCCCTGCCAGCATCCGTGGATAATTCTGAGAGAACTGTCTGTACCAACAAGACAAGAGTACCTCATAAGGGCAGGGATTTTGCTTTCTTTCAAAAAACCAGAATCACAGAATAATTTATGTTGGAAAAGAACTCTTAGCTCATCAAGTCCAGCTGATAACCCAGCACTGCCAAGTGCACACTAAACCATGTTCCTGAGCCCCACATCTACATGTGTTTGAAATACATACCTCCAGGGATGATGACTCAAGCACTTCCCTGGGCAGCCCCTTCCAGTACTTGACAGCCCTTTTAACTGAAGAAATTTTTCCTGAAATAAAAATGCTCTTGTTAACCCTTGTTATAAATAGTTGTCAAGGAATTGGTGCTCAGGAAACAGAGGATACCATTTCAGTCTTGAGCAGCTTCAGGCCTTTTTTATCATCTCCCAGGCCAGTGTCTGTAACTACCACGTATTTGCTTAATTTGTTTACAGAACATGTCAATAAGAGATAAAACCCGAAATATTTGGGGGAAATAACATCTAAGAGCCAAAGAGTGAATGCCAAGGGGCCCTTTTGTGTGGTCTGGCAATCTGGCACTTACCATCACAAGGAGCCCTGGGCTCCAGTTATAATTACGCTCAAAATCCTGTGGTGCTACAGAATCACTTGCAGTACCTGTCAAAACAATCATGGTTTGAATGTAACAACTGATACAATGATAGGGTGTAAATTGTAATTTCTTTTTGTTTTCTTGCAGCGCCTGCAGTTAGGAAAGCAGCACTTCAGCACTTTTCCAATGCTCTTCCCAGGTGACTTATTAGCCATTCACTGAGATGTAGCGTTAGGGTAAGGCGACAGCTTGTGGCATTAACCATTAGATTAGCCACAGGTATGTTTTTATCATAAATACAGATTGTATCTATTGTTGTAGCTCTTCTTGTTAGTATAAACGGTGAAAAGCAGCAGGAGTTGTATCCATTTTCTGTTAAGTTTCTGGGAGACAAAGGAAAATTGTTCTGCCTATGTAAGCAAATTCTTGAAGTACCGGAGGATGCTCACTGCTCTGGTTTTCTTTACTAAAAACTTGTATGTTGTGTTTCTGCAGTAGGTTTTCTCTTTTGAACTTGTTTATGCTACTTTGCATAGATACATTTGGTACATTATTAAACTTATGAAGCCTTTATTGTTTGAAGAAATTCCTCAGTAACTTACTACAAAATACATAAACTGCACTCAACAGGTAAAGAAAAGACTTGTTATGTATTGCCTTATATGGAAAGTTTTTATTTCAATACTGATTTTACTAAGTTAAAACACAAGATTTATTATATCATAGAATGACAGTAAAATTACTCTTGATGGTAGCAGATGTTTGTAAAGGACCCAGAGTGTTGTTATAAACCTTTACTGCTTTTCCAGTTGACTGCAATAAATGACCACAAATTCCAGCACTCTGTAGTGACAGGTAAATTACATGCCTTTTTTCACCATTATTTTGGTATTTTTATTGAAAAAGAGCCACACCATCCTGTTCTGAAATGTCATGAAAAGAGCAAATTCATTTATAAGAGCATTTCATTTTGCAAGAGAATACGATTTGGGAGTTCTGTGGTTTTTGTCATTGTTCATCAGTCCGTAACATGGCATCACAAATATTAAAGCATAAGGAAACGATTTGTGTTTCTGTGTGCAGATGGTAATCAAGCCCATCAAACCCAATTTGTGGCTGCTTTCATAATATACAAAATAAAATACCTTTGCTGAGCCAGTGGTTTGTGTTGGCTACATTCAAATGTGGGTGTGGCTGTGCTCCTTCTTACATCTCAGTAACTGGTGGTCAGGGAGGTAGTCATCTTAATCTTCCTGAGGACTTTGGTTGCAGAAAGGGTGGCATGGGGAATCATAGTTACAAAATCCTGATATAAGAGCTCTATTGACAGCGAGTGCTGTGAGGAGTGGAACTAATGAGGTCCTGTTTCCTCCTAATGTCTTATACCTTCTGTAGATCAAGTGTCTTTCTCCATGTTCCCCTGTTGATTGACATTATCTACACTGGGCAAGAGACAGGGCATTTTTCTGCCCATCTTTTCCCCTGAGAAGAATTATTTGGACCTCCTTCCCAGCCACTGATTTCCACAGAGCTTACAAGAACTTAATTAGTTTGGGAACTCTTCTCTCCTTGACACATTTTCAGATCTTCTATCCTTGACACCTTTTCAGAGTAGGTTGGAGTTACTCACTGACTTCTAAAGTAGTGGGGCAGCACAGAAATTGGCCTCTATCCTTTGGAAACCAAGCTGGTGGATGACTTTGAGTATATGTATTTCTTCAGAAATATTCAGCATTGCTCTGTATTTTTTTTCTGTGAGAATGGATTTTTTTCCCCTCAAAGAACGTCAGAAGTGCCACCTAAAGCTTGCAGCAGGAAAGTCATTGACATGCATTTTCTAGGCTTTAAGTCTATCAGGCAGCTGTAGTCTTGTGCCTGTAAAAAAAATCACATATTTTAATCTAGCCATTCTTAGGATGAGAGTGTTTAAATGACCTCTTTAAGGTCCTTGCTTAACATATTGATTTATATTAAAGCTGACATACCTGGCCATCAAAACACAGTTGTAATTCTCAGGTGTCCCTAACAAAATCAGGTGAATTGTGAAGTGGTGGTCAGGTTAGTTCTAGAAGCCAGATATTGAACAACAGCTTACACTAGGACCTAAACTGTTTAAAACTTAAGTAACTTATGTAGCCATCTGTGTTTGATTCATAATTAGCTGCAATGGAGTGAGATACCTCTAAAAAGTAGCCTGTATGGGGATATGAATTTGTCACTACAGATGGAGGTGGGCTAGATGTGTCCTCTCCATTGATTTTAAAGGCTGCCTAAAGACTTGTCTTAGATGAGATGCAGCAGATGTCAGCTCAGTGGTGGTGACAGGAGAAGTCATGATGTTGGTGAACATGAGATTTGAACTAGTTGCTTCCTTCTCAGAGGAAGGAGGGTTGCTGTGAGGCAACAGGACCTGAAGTGCTTTTGTTGCCTGTGCCCTTCCCAAATGCTGCTGGCAGGGAAGGGGTTGTCCAGAGCCAGCTCTTGGAAGTCTTGTAAAAGAGAAGTTTGCTTGCCTTAAAGTGAGAGGAAAAAGGCTGAAGCTGACTTTAAATTCCTTCTGCCTATCCACCTCCCAAACAAATGCCTAAAGCATGATACGTATAGCCAGAAGGGTAACACTGAATATATTTACATCTGGGTGACAAGAAATATCTCAAACCTACAAATTTGTTGAGGTTTTTTTTCCCTAATAGGGAAAAAGTGAAGTGCATCAACCTAACAATTAAGCAGTCTTCATCTGATGTGCTGCTGAGAGGGAGCCAGTATCAAAATAAAACTGGCAGACTAGGAAAAAAATTATATGTTTGCTCAGCAAACTTTTAGTCTGTGTGACTTCCTCGTGAGAGGTTAAAGAACAAAGGATGGTGTGTTCCCAGTTACCACTTGAAAGCTGGGGGAAATTTCTTCGTCTGGTGGAAGACAGATGAACAAACGTTGCTTACCTCCGGGAATATTCTGCTTTTAGCCTATTGTTTTTACCGCAGGGCTTTCACTTGCAAATTCTACAGTAATGTCTAAGGGCCGGGTTGGGCAGGTATGACTTGAATTTAGAGATACAGTGAGCCCCCGCATATTCGCGACCTTCAGTATTTGCAGGTGATTTTTCCGTGACATGTGCGACCTCGGCGCATGCCCAGAACGTACCAGGACCTCAGTCTGATCGACCGCCAGTCCCGCCGCTCGTGGGCCGCCGGGACCAGCTGCGGCACGGAGACAAGCCGTGGCACTGGCACAAGCCGCGGCGCGGGGGCTCCTCCGCTCACCACTCGCCCCTCACCCTGGCAGAGCACAGCCAGACATCTGAAACAAGCCCCGCTCTCAGGACCGTCCTCCAAACCTTATTTGGGGACCGTCCTCCAAACCTTATTTGGGGAGGGGCCGTGGCTACAGGCGTAGCGTACTCAACTACAAAGTGGGTTCGCTGGCTGCACCCTAAGGGCCTGAACGCCCCCACGTGCATCTCTGTGTTACAGTTAAAGACTTCCTGACTCCTGGCAAGGCCAGCCAAGGCCACCCACCCTAGCAGTTCAGTACTGCACTGCTCTGTGAATAAATGAGTACAAACTGGGAAAAATTTCCAGGAATATGAGAAGCCATGAATATGACAGTGCGAGTAGTTGAGGTATGACTCTGTAATATATATGTTTATTTGAGATAATAGCAATAGTACAAACAATGGAACAGGACAAAAAAAAAAAAACAGTCCACTGCTGGCAATGATGATTAAAGGTAGCTGAAATGAAACCAGTGGGGGCTACCAAAAAAAAAACCAGACAAAACCTGAGATCTGGCAATGGGGAGTCCAGGGGTTTACCAGAGCGGGGGTGAAAATAAGGGAATGCGGGAGCTCAAAGGGGACTAGAGACCTCCCCAAGACTCTGGGGGCAGGAGATAGGATAGGCAAACAGTGAGGGTTGACAGCCAGAGATTATCTTCTGAGACGTCCAGGGCGGCTGTGCAAAGGTCTGGTGGTCAGTGGAGGAGAGGCTGTGGCAAGCTGGAGGGCTGGACCGAGATGGCAGCAGTGGAGATCAGAGGAGCAAAGAAGATGTCCTCACTCCAGGGGATCCATGAGGAGAGAGAGAGAGGCTGTGAGCCCTGGAAGCTGTATTTATAGAGCCTTGGTCCCCTCCCCATGCTCCACACCTGGCAGCTGTGGTTTTGTGTCATCACACCTTCCTATTGGCCGTTGCTCAGCCTGCCTCAGCCCCTGGGCCTGCTCCGTTTCTGCCCCAGGATTGCAGGTTTATTTTCCTCCCCAGCCATGTGCTCAAACACGGTGCCCTGTCCCCAGCCTCTAGAAGACCACAACAAACAACGTCTCCCAATGCTTCCGATGCAAAATTGCTGACTCCCACTGTTCCAATGCTCCACAGAGATCTATTCATGCTTGTCTGTGAATCCACAGGCAGAGAGCAGCAGCAGGCCAGCTGGCATACTGCAGAGCAATGGCACCCACGGAGGTGGTACCAGCACTGGCCAGAGCCGTTGCAGCATTCACCACACCATCCCTGCTGGGGCTCTCCCCTGCGCACGTGCAGGGTCACTGAGCCACGCCACCCAGTAGGGCAGAGGCACCAGGGCGACTCCACACACCAGGCGACAGTCACAGAATCACAGAATACTGAGTTGGCAGGGACCCACAGAGTTCATTAGTGTCCAACTCCAAGCAAATGTCCATACAGGGATCGAACCTGTAATCCTGGAGCCATGGACATGCTCTGTCTATCTGAGCCAATCTCAGGGTTGTGTCATCACCTTTTTTTTTTTTTTTAACTAAGGTCGGCCCTCTTCCACTTTGTGTCCCCTATATTGCGGCTTCACATCTTAGCGGCATGATTTTTCAGCGTTAAAGGAGGGACCTTTTCAAAACTGCGCATGTGCAACCTGGCATGTGTGAATATTCAATTAGGCAGTCATGAATATGCAAATCAACCCTCACAGCTGCTGCGGCGGCTCAGCCCGGCAACAGCGGCAGCTCAGCCGCCCATGCCATTCCAGCAGTGGTGGCAGCAGCTCAGCCACCCATGCCATTCCGGCTGTGGCGGTGGTGGCTCCGCTTCGCCACCTCCACCCCGGGCTCCGCCGCTTCCCCACCCTGCCAGGCACAGCTGGGGCTCCACTGTTTCACCACCCCCCCAGCACAGCCACCACGGCAAACAATACACAGCAACGCAGTGCCAAAACAGTGCCAGGGAGCTGTCTGAGGGTGTGTGGCAAATTTGCATATTAATGAGCTTCCATTCAACACGGAAGTAAGGCTTCGCAGAACCCAATTAAGACCGTGGGTCCACAATATAGGAGACCTGACTGTATATGTATAACCTAATTCCCTGTCCCATCATCCCATTATCTAGACCATGTCACTGAGTTCCTCATCAAGTCTTTTTTAAACACCTCCAGGGATGGTGAATCCACCACTGCCCTGGGCAGACCATTCCACTGAGGGATCACTCTCTCTGTGAAAAAACTCTTCCTAATATCCAGCCAAACCTCCCCTGGAGCAGCTTAAGGCCATGTCCTCTTGTTCTGGTGCTGGCAGCCTGAGAGAAGAGATTTACACCCACCCGACTGCAACCTCCCTTCAGGTAGTTGTAAATGGCAATGAGGTCACCTCTGAGCCTCCTCTTCTCCAGGCTGAAGAAGCTCCCACAGTCGCTCCCCATAGTGTTTGTTCTCCAGTCCTTTCACCATCCTTGTTGCCCTCCTCTGGACCCTCTCAAGCAGCTCAACATCCTTCTTAAACTGGGGAGACCAGAACTGCACACAGTACTCAAGATGTGGTCTGACCAGCACCAAATACAGGGGAAGGACAACCTCCCTAGTCCTACTGGCCACGCTGTTCCTAATACAGGCCAGGATGCCATTGGCCTTCTTAGCCACCTGGGCACACTGCTGGCTCATATTAAGTTTTCTGTCAACCATTACTCTCAAATCCATCTCCATTTCACCACCCTCCAGCCACTCCTCTCCCAGTCAATAGTGATGTATGGGGTTGTTATGTCCAAAGTGAAGAACCCAGCATTTGGATTTGTTAAATTTCATACCATTATAATCTGCCCATCTCTCCAGCCTGTCAAGGTCCCTCTGAAGGGCTCTTCGACCCTCTGGTAGTTCAACATTTACCCCCAACTTGATATCATCTGCAAACTTGCTAATGGTAGAGTCAGGGTGTTTCCCTTGCTTGCACATGGGGCTGCCGAGCCGCGCTGCTGCCTGGTCTGTGGACGGGCACAGCCACACTTCCACCCATCCCATCCCCCCTGGCCCCGGGACTCAAAGGGGCATGCTGTCCAAGAGAAAAAACAGGCAAGACAAAGGGAAAAAGGGAAAAAAAATGAGAAGAGGTGGAGGGAAGGGAAGAGAAGGGGAGATGAGAAGGGAATCCGCTACTTGTCTGTCTGGCAAAAAGGAAGAAAGTTTTAGAATAAGGCTCTTCCCATAACAAGTATGTATGTGTGATCTTTAGACAGATTTTTTTCCAGATGATTTTTCTGAGACAAAACTGCAATATAACTACGGGTAGCTTTGGTCTGACAGGCATATTGCTTCATTCTCCCTGCTTTCGATGATGTCATTTTCTTCAGTCTGATAATCTCAGTTGCAACCCTTTTATTATTAAATTGCGTATTATTTAATTCTTTTAATTTTTGCCACCGTTAAAGCTGGTTTTTGATACATACCCTTAGTTCCTCTGGAGTAGTAAGGAACAGGATACTTCACAAAATTAATCACAAATTGCAGTTGTTTCTCCCTTTCCTTCCTTTCCCAGAAGTGCATCTTCTGATAATCCAGGGGGGGTGGGGGTGGTGTTGTATGTGAAGATCTTAATGACAGTCAAATAAAAAGCTAAGTTGTGTAGAAAAAGCTGAGTTCTGTAGAACAACTTTGCCAGTTGTGTTTGATTCTCAATTTCAAGTTTATTATTCTATTGCAATAGAACACTTCTTGTGGGAAGCCAAGGTTACAGAAGGAGAAAGAGATGCCTCTAATAAGTAGCACCAGCCTTCCTGAAGGCTCTACACATAAACTGATTTCTGTCTCCTTGGTGAAAGATGACTTAGGTTATGAACTTTTTTCAGAGCATGTGGCTGTGGTGCAGTCTGTCCAGCCAGAACATTCCAGTATGTCAGGGCAGTCCCAAAATAAGTTGTTAGTATAATCTGATGTCTTAGTTTGCACAGAGAAATCCCATCCTAAAGTAGTACAGATATGACTGGCAAGTACGTTGTAGGCTCGGCTGAGCACCAGTGCAGATGCCTGCAATACTGCGAGGTTGATCTCTGTGTCAGGTAGTATCCTTCTGTTCCTATACATCATCTCCATATTGAAGATAAGCTGGAATTGATTCCTCTTTAAGAACAGATATCTCAAAGAGGTGTCTGTATCTGCTGATGTTTCAGGAGATGTGCTGTGTCCTCTTGTCTGCTCACTCAGGAAGACCTCTGATGGGAGAGCACCTGTCAGGGAGAGGCTGAATAACACACTGAACAGGTGCAGGAGGCAGCAAATGCGTATTTGCGCAGCTGACCACCAGATGGTCCTTCCTGTAAAACCATTTGTAGTGAAGAGTGGGTAATACTGGCTGTATCAGAGGCCTGCTGGGTTCCACAAACCCTGCACGAGGAGAGAAAACTGAATACTCAGTGCAGGATTTATGCAGCTATTGTGCTATTTTGCAGGAAGCCAAGAAGAAAAACAGCACAGGAATGCAAGGAAAGAAAAATTATTTTCATTTTGCCATGGTGTTGAAATAAAGTTGGAGAGTGAGGTGACCAGTAGTGTGACCAGTAGTGTGCTGTGTTAAGGAGGGGAGGGAGGGAGTGTCTTCCCCCACCTGAACTGCACCAAGGCTAAACTGCTGCATGGACTGGACCCTGAACCCCAGTAAACAGGTCTCTGTTTCTGGAGGCTTTCCTTCCATTCCTGAATAGCAAGGTCACTGTAACATCTTTCTGACCTTTCATTGTAGAACTTTTCTTGTTGCAGCAAGTCCTGCAGTGCTGGGCTGGCAGGGATTCCTAAAGTTCTGAAAGCCTCAGCTGATCAAGGACCCCCCCTCAGCACATCCGTCAGCAGCACCTCATGCACCTCCTTTAGCCCAAAATTTTCTGAACCCTTCAATTGGCAGCATTTGGAGGTGAGTGCTTGTGCCTTGCTGAGAGAATGGCTCTGACCTACAGTGCTGCCTCCCTTTCACATCTAGTCATCAGAAGAAAAGTGAACATTTATTAATTTATTTTATGCTGCAATTGAAGTTTCAGTTTTTAGCTCTTTTTTGTGCTTTTCCATCTCTGCTTTCACATGATCTCAGGATTTTCCCTGTCACACCAGCGCATGTGTTTTTTCTTCAGTTTATGTTAACAAAAAATGGTTATACCCTTTCATACTGAGTTGAAACGGGACTGAAGGCAGATCAGCATTAATCATGGTGCTGGCATCATTTTAGCCCACGGCAGCACTGGAAAACATGATGTTGGTTTGTTAATCCTGAACAGAGCAAAGAACAATTTCTCCAGGCCTTTGAGAGAAAACTAATGCATCACAAAGCTTGCTTCATCATCTGCTGATTGCTGGGAGAGAAATGGTAAGGTATGGAATGAGATGATGAGTGGGAATAGGGAAATTTGGCAAGAAGTCCAACATTTTGGGCTGCCTGGGCTAGGAAATTCTCATACAACCTAATTTGAGAATAGCAGCCCAAATTTCACTTTGTAGTTCACAGGACCCTTTACATCTGCTGTACTTCAACAGCCTGATACATATTTATAAAACTTCAGAAGTGGTCTGGATGTCACACTGTTCCTGAACAGACAAGAAACTTTTCCCTAAGCCTGTGTTCTTGCCTGTGTTTTGCTTTGTTTTGTTTTTAAAGATAGGCTGTCTCCAAGGAAGTTGCCTTATCAGAAGTGGTTTTACAGCATGAATATGCTGCTTTTCTAGATTCAAGGACAAGATGCCTGGATTTACCATGGATTCTAGGAAGAGTTTGGTGTGCTGGACAATGACAACTGGTGCCTTGGTGATTTGCTGGCACTGATTGGCATGCAGGGGTGAGTTTTACTTGAGAAGTAGAACACACTGCAGTGCCTCAGTGGTGGCACACATCAAAAGCAAAGTCAGTGCTAAGCCAGTCAGCTGAGTTTTGTGTGGACAGTAGGAAACATACAGTGAGACCCAGCATGTCAGTGTAGCAGCCCCCTCTCACACATCCTCTGTGCTGCCTCCAATCCTAAATTCATCATCCTTTCCTATCACCTCACTCACAGTACTCTCAGCTCTCTTCCCTCATTCCTTGGCTACAGACTGGGCAAACCCAAGCAGTTGCAGAGTGTGTGAGTCACCCTGCTTTCCTGATAGATGCAGGATAGCCTACAGGCTTGCTGAGCAGCATCCCAACTTTGTCCTACCAGGGCAGATGGGCTCTGCAGGCTGCTAAGCCCACGTTGTGGTCTGCAGCACCCGAGTGCTCTCAGGCACTGTACAGGTACCAGCCTGGACTCCTGCCATTTCCTGCTGAGAACTCATCACATGGTTCTCCTCTCTGCTCAGGATGTGTATGCTGTTCCTCTCTATGGAAGGAAACTGCCTCCCACACAGCACTGAAACCAAAAATTGTAGCTGTTTCTAACACATTAATATCTACATATATTTGCATATCCTTATTCACAGATCTATATAAACACCTAATGCGTAATAATTTGCAAATTTCATCCCTTTGTGGGAGGTTGGCACTCCGTGAAACCATTTCACAGTGCATCAAACCTTCATAGATAACAATTATGTAAAATATTTTATGTAGTAAAATGATAGCTAATAGTGTTTCTTCTGGAGTTTGCCTGCTTTTAAAATATTTTATATAATTTTGAAAACTAAAAAAGTTACAGGCAGAACAAAACTGGTATAAAAAGCAAATATTAATGTCTCTTCTCCATTACCGGGAAGTTGTTTAGCAAATGCCTATTTTTGTGGCCGTGAAAGAAATCCTGGATGCATCAGACTGCAAAAGAACTGATGCTGTCTGCTAGAACTATGCCCGAAATCCAGCTAGGCCAGCCTCCTTCATCTGACAGGGCTATCACCCAGTGCTTTGGTAGAACTCCACTTGTAGTAGACAAGTGGGACAATTTTCTGTTCCAGTCTTCCATTACCTCTTACCACAGTCCTATAGTTTAGCTTTTAAGCCTATGTAACTTTTCAGTACAATTTTCTTTCAGGCCCTGTTTTCCTCGATCAGTCCTGTGTCTCATATATGAAACAAATTGTCTAGAGACAAGACTAGACAACGGGCATAAATAAACCTTTGAAATATTTTAGGGAGGGTTTGATCAGCTGCTGCTTTGAAACTGTTTCTTACATGTAGTATTTTTAATGCTGTGATTAGTCAAGAGAACTTGTAGTGTTTGAGTGGAAAGAGATAGTCAATAAAAAGATAAACATCCCTGAAGAAAGTAATATAGAGAATAAATTTCAGGTAGTAGAGATCTGAACACTGTACATTTCTACTGACTTTAATGTATGTGAGATGGAATCCAATGTGAATAAAGATGTCTTTTTTCCTCATTGCAAATATTCAACTGAAGCCACAAGGAGGCATGTTGGGTATGTCTTGTTTGTGATAACAGCATCATTATGCTTTTAGAGTGATGAGAGAAGAAAATTTCGAAGTGCTGGCAGATGCAGTTATATTTCTCAGTGGAGAAATATCTCAGAGTATATCAGTCTTTTGCTTAGTTCTGTTTTCAGAATTTACACTCATAGGTGAATCCTTAATTTTGCCTATTCATATGGTGTTCAATCCTATTAATATTTGTTATTTTTATTACTTATTCCCACCTGAAATTCTAATATGAACAGTATCTAATTTCTGTTATCACTATCCCACCCTCTACTTGCATGTGCAAAACCAAGAGGATTGAGGACTGTGTCATTCTTGATTTCTCCCCTGGTATGCACGGTTTGCTGTATCCCTGGCGTTATAAAACAATTCCTAGCCAGCCATATACATATTTCTTACTCTTATTATCCCACTGAGGCTCGTGCAGCTTCTTACCTCATGGTGTTTGCTCTTCTACTTGTAGACTGTATTGCTGTTCTGCAGTGATTGCAGAACTGGCACAGAATGCTTCCTTTGCATCATCAGTAAACAATGGGAGGAATTTGGAAAATAAGCCTAATATTTCATAATCAATGTTCTCTCAGTTTGTGGCCAACAGTGTTCAGAGGGCTGTGTCATATGAGCTAAACCACATCAGTCGTGGCTGAAGTGTGTTTAAGAACAAGAAAAACAAGACTTCAAGAACAATGATGTTTGTGTGAATGAATTTATTATAGTTGGTTGATGGCAGGGAATGCCAGCTACTGCACAGAGTAAGGAATTAGGGTCTGCAGAGGACAATAGTAATTAAACATATCTTTGGAAGTATTCTTGTACACATACCCCTTACTTTTTGTGTGAGAATCAACTCAAGTGTGATACAGTCATATAGTTTACCTCTCCAAAGAATGTATACAGGTATTAATAGTTTTGGACACCAATCTGAGATACTTCTAACGGCAAAAAAAATCTGGATACTGTGTGCAACCTGAGAAAGCATCAAGGCAAAGACAAAGAGCTGAGGTCCTATTCTGCTCTCCAGGCTGCTGACACTGTTGGTGTGGATTGTTTGTTACATTAACATGTATCTGTCCTCTCCCTCAAAGATAAAAAAGGTATCAGGAGAATTTTGGAGAAATTATTTACCAAAACCCTTACAGTAAGAAGAAAGGATTATTGGTCACAGCACCAAGCCTGACAGAGTTCAAGAAGCATTTGGACAATGCTATCAGACATATTGTGTCTCTTGAGGATGGTCCTGTGCATGGACAGGAGTTGGACTCAATGATCCTGGTGAGTCCCTTCCAATTCAGCATATTCTGTGATTCTGTGGTTTTCATTGTACATACAAGAGAGTGCAAGGTGAACTACCTGAAGAGAATCAGTGGTGAACACAAGTATCCTGGCACACCAAAGATCGACAACAATTTGTGCAGCTGGAGACATCTGAAGAAAATTTGAGATAACCCTGTTCAGCCAAGTGAAGGTCAACCTGTTTGTGAAAGGAGTCTATTTCTTAGACTCCCTAGAAGTCAACATCTGCAGGATGTTTCATACAGCACAGGGACATGTGTCAGAAAAAGGTATGTAACTGAGTCCACTAAAGGCACACTGGAAGAGCAAGATGTGAGAGAAGACCAATAAACAGCATCTCTTGGTTAGACTGAAGTGAAAACAAACACACACCATCTTCAGCCAAGTGACCTCTTGGAAGCCAACCCCCCTGATTTTAACACACTGAACCATGTGTGTTACATTCAGACTGCCTACAGTGTGTGAACACTTGGTCAGTTCTTACGTGCCCTCCTCAGAAAAAGTGTCTGTGTGTGACCAGAATAAAACTTCTTGGAAGCAGCAATCTCATCACTGCTTGTACAATGCCTTAGCCTCTTTTAGCCACTTTAAAATGGTTCTTTTCTGTAACACTCAATAGTTTTGCTCAGCTTTTACCCTTCCTGGAGGAGGTTCCATTAACATTAAAATTGGATTATTTGAAGAAGGAGAAATCCCATTTCTTCTCACTTTCAATTTACTAGCAAATTATTTGCTTTTGTAGCGGAAATATTTTGTCATAGTGTCTATCCTGTAAGTACAATTTACACAAATTGCATCTGTGAACATTGTTTAGCTTTGAAAATTTAAAGGAAAACTCCTTACAGCACTCATTCACTAACAACAAAGCCTCAAATTCTCCCAACCATGCAGATTTTATCTATTTTTAAATGTTTCCCTTCATCTGCATTTCTATTAACAAAAGTAAAAACACTTTAAAAAATATTATGTATATTCTTGGAAGGTGCAGTTCCAAGATGACTCACACCAGAAACTCTCCTGTAGTTGAGACAGCTTGAGGCTGTACAGGGTCAACAAAGTGAGGCAGCTGCTCTCAAGTGCAGGAAGCAAGTGTTTCCTTGAACCTCAAAATCCATGCCATTTTCTAAAAATAAATACAAAACAGATACATATTTCAGGAAGAATAAAAGAGCATGAGACAAATACCTTCCCCTTAATCCAAGCTCCAGGGATGGAGGACTTAATAATAAAATGTCCTTTAGCATCATTTTACCTCTATGAATCTGGTATCATATTAAAAGGAGACCAGTACATAATCTTCATCTTATTGATGGGGAAACTAAGCCCTTGGATGTAGAATGCCTTGGCCAAAACCAAACTTGGATCTACCTATGTTGGATTACAGAATCACAGAATTAATAAGGTTGGAAAAGACAACAGAGACCATCGGGTCCAACCTATCAACTGTTACTTAACCCGTTGCCATCCTGCTACCAACACACCATCCTACCAATAACACACTACCCCAATATCTAGGTCATGTCACCAAGTACATCATCCAACCTTTTCTTAAACACCTCTAGGGACAGTGACTCCACCACCTCCTTGGGCAGCCCATTCCACTGAGAGATCATCCTCTCTGTGAAAAAGTTCCTCCTAATGTCCAGCCTAAATCTCCCCTGAATTAGATCCATTTCATCCAGACAGAAATGCTGTCTCTGACTCCAGCCACCAGACACATCACGGCAAAGTACAAGAAAACCCACATTACATGTGTTGACAAATCTGCCTATTTTTGTCATTGTGCGGTGCAGAATGGAGGTTGATGCAATTGGTGAGGTAAATCTTCAATCCAAAAAGAAGGCATAGGAAATTATTTTTTCTTTCCTTTTATATGATACAAGTAGGTTATGAAAATGTGTGCTGTACTGGGAAAAGAAAAAGATGAAAAAGCTCAGAAATGTAGTTTTACATTGTCAATGTCTTGCAACCTACCCTGAAATTAGGGAACCATTTAAAAAGCTTAGTTAAATCTGTCATGCCTCTGAACGCTGCAGCTTGGAGGACATAAAGCCTTGTCTTTAACTATTGAAATGCAAAGTGAGAAAGTCACAGAGAACATAAGGAAGTTGTATAATACTGACATGGATAAATTTTAGTTCTGCTGTGATATCCAGGGAAATTTGCTGCTTGGTTATCTGAGGCACAGGCAGTGCGATTCAGCTGAAACCAGAGAAAGCTGTGAATTGCTTGCAGTGTTTTGACTGACAGGACTTCAGAATCATCAGGGAGACAGAAAAACTCATCTGATCTAGAGAGATTTTATGGAAAACAGCACCAGACTAGAAATGATACTAAATATTTATTAACATCCAAGTGTAATCATACTAAAAACCATCTCCCATGGAAATATCAGAGGAAGACACCTGTCCAACAGTACCTTTCCATCAATTTTATTTTTTGTTTTTCCATTGGTTGAATGTTACACTATCATATTAGAATTCTCCCCTGAGTGACTTGAAGGGGTTTGGCAGTCTATCTTAGTACTCCAGCTAGGATTTCTACTGAATAGTGTGTCAAGAGAATGACATTTTAACTGCATAATTATCAGAATTTAAGAACTCTTATAGTTTGGTGAGATATAAGGTTTGTTGGAACTATAAATTGAAAGTAATCGACATGACTTAAAATATACCACCATTTTATTTTAACCTTAACTATTGTTAATTCACTTGTTAAGACCCTTCTGCTAAGGTTAACCACTTGTACTGCAAAATAAAGAGGATGCTAAAAGTCTGGATTTTGCATTGAAGAGCTATCATGGACAGGAATGCTCCATGCATGGGTATTAAAGACAATTCCTATCAGACTATGATAGTAAGAATACACAGAGAGAATGGCTGACCTTGGGTGTGCCATTTAAACTGAAGACTCAGAGATGACTCACATTATCAGAGTTGTAAGGACAACATTGTTTGTGACAAATTATCCTTTGGAGAGCAAGTAATTATGACCTGCCCAGAACTAGACAACTGTTAAATGGGCAGTGTTAACACAACATTGGAATGGACTGCCCAGGGAGGTGGTGGAGTCGCCATCCCTGGAGGTGTTTAAGAGAAGACTGGATGAGGAGCTTAGTGACATGGTCTAGCTCGGGGGGTGTTGGGCTGGATGGTCCTGGGGGTCCCTTCCAGCTCGGAGTGGCCTGTTAGACTGTGAGGGAACTAGGTTTACGTTCACAGCCCTGGGGTGTGGGTTCAGTCTTTGTATGGGCGTTAGCTGGGGAGTTGGACTAGATGATCCTTGTGGATCCCTTCCAACTCATAGTATTCTGTGTGTGATTCTGTGATTATTTAAATAGAACTCTGAGTCTAAATCACCCGGACACACAAGTATTCGTGTGTTACATGGGACACCTTATTTCAATAATCTTCCTTTTTCCAAGTCATTCTGATTAAGAAGGGCCCCTTCTGCACAACATCCAAGAAATGAGCAGGGTCTAGCAATGTACGAAAGCTGTTGGTTTGAAGCAGCAGTTGTTACCACATGGCATAAAGTTTTCCTCACCTTCCCTGCAATAGGAAGGGTACACACCACTCTGCATCACAGGCTCACACCTGCACTTGCTGAGGAACAGAAATGATGAGTTCTGCTGCTCCATGCACTTAGTTTTATCTTCACAAAATCAGGTACTGACATTTAAAAAAAGGCAGTGCTTGCTAAATAATGATGCTCTTTAGTAGGCTCAACATTACATGTAAGACACACTTACTTTACTCTTTTTTTTTAGCACAGAATTTCTCTGCTTAGTTTATTAATGATTATTTCATAGGATTCAGTAAAATCTCTATATTTTTAGGAGACAAATCCCTACCCCAGAGATTTGCAGCACATGCTGGGACTCTGCATGGGAGTAAAGCCTGAAAATAGACCATATTTCTGCACTTCAAAGGTCCTGAGTAATCTGGCAGACAAGTGACATTAAAGAGTACAAAATGAGGATTCACAAGAAAGAAATGAGTTATGGAAAACAGATCTTGATCTTACACTCAAACAAATGCACGTTGTGTTGATCATTTTTAGAAGTGAGACATCAGACTTGTCTTGGAACCTCTAACAGTCTTCTTTATTACTACAAACTGTCTTTAAATCTGCTCTGTGAATGTCATAAGATCAATCTTTTCCCTTTTCTCTCTGTAACTTCTTTACCCATTATCTAGCTAGACTTTTTCTTCTATAACCTTCTCCTTTCCTAAATAAAAAGATAATTTCATATTCAGTAAATTAAACACATGGCTTTCAATGTATGTCTCAGAACAGTACACTTTTCTTCCAGAAAAAGAAATATGGTTTCCACATAAAACATCAGAATGAAATAAACACAGAAACAATGCGCCTTTGGGGAGTAAGAAAACGCTCCAGGGCCGATTATATTTGCCAGAACCCTGAACATGGACTCATCAGATTGATTAAGTCTGTCATAACAACAAATCGTGAAGCCATAAAAGAGAAAATTCAATATCATTTCTAAAGATAGAAGCCTATTTTTAAATGATCAAAATAATACTGCATTTAGAAAATCTGCGTTCCTTTTCTGTATTGGTGTTTTGAGCAGGACTTTGATGTCAAAGATGCTGTAGTAGTAAAAGCACAGACATTGCAGTGGTGATTTTCTTTTTTGCATTACCTATGTATGTCTGGGCCTGTGTCAGTAAAGACAAACATGGAAGGTAGGGATTAACCAGCGCCATCCAGCACGAGGTGGGGGAGAGGATGGGAGAGGGGAAGGGCAAAGGCTGAGAAGCAAAGGACCAACACAGATTCTGTATGGAGAAAAAAAACTGTTGAAAAGCAATGCATTTACAAGGGAGTTTCCACAAAAACTTCCCTATTCCATGAAAACTTGATCTGATCTGGAGGGAATTCCACAGTCAGCCTAAAGTGAGGCAGTAAAAAGCTGAAGCAAACTATGTAGTGAGCTGGAGGGAATCCCAGTCAGATGCCTGTGCAGAGATTTCCTGTTCCCCTGCACACACTTCGTGGGGCCATGCAACTATCTGAGAGCAGCAAATTCTTGGAGCCAGTGCGCATACTCTCTGACATCATACTTCCTCTGCAGTACAACTACAAGGTTTGTACAAAAAAACCACAGAAAACATCACATCAACCATCACTGACTTCATGCTTTAAGCGGCAGCCACACAGGAGACATTTTTTAGCTGCCAGATGTAGCCACTGCCCTGGGAATGCACCTGAGTATGTTTCTCTTCAAGTGATAGATCACAGAAGGGCTGAAAGAAGAGATTATTTTTTTCTTTTATACAGCAAATCACTTTTCTCATTTCTTGAGTATCCAGTGGGGGAAGAAAAATGTTTTCTTGCAGATATAAGCTCAGTCTGTGAGTGCTGTGGACATTCTTTTCTGATAAAAGACTCATTGTTCTCTAAAAATATCGAGCTTTTGAAGCAGAAGGGATTCTTCTTCAGCACCTCTGGACTTCAGAGACGTTCAGAAGCCAGGATGATTTGCTATGCCCCCACCCCCTCAGACTCCCCCACTATGAAATTATCTCGAAGGAGAAAACAAAAATATTTAAAATACTTGTCTTCAACTTTTCCACTTCCCTGAGAAAGATGCTACTAAGACAAAAATAGGTAGCATTGGCAGGACCACTGCAAACTTTCAAACAGGTAAGATGCAGCATACAGTTATTAACAATTCCTCATCATAAGGAACATCGAAAAGATACATACTGATTTATTTACACTAGTATTTAAAAAATACTACAGAAAAGAGAAGGAAAAACATAATGCTACAGAGGAAAAACCATCTCAGAAGCTACGTGTACACAGATTTGATTTTGTCTACCACAGTCTGAAGCTTGCAATTCATCAGCTAGTCCTTAACCCACACTCTGCAATTTCATGACTTCATTGGGGAGAAAATACGGGCTACATGAATCACAGTTCCTATTGCTGAAGAGCTAAAATTAAGATTTGTGAAGATCAAAAACTGTCCTAGCTTTAGTGCTATCCTGTCATTTACCCATCAACAAAACATTCTTAAGCTTCTAAGACTACCTTTTTGCACAGGAGCACATGAAACAGTAATAACAATGGAGCTCAGCTCTCCCTCTTTGTATTTTCTTTTCATATTTTTCCATAATGTTTCAAATTTATAATTTTGCAACTGATTTTTCATCTGATTATTGCTCTTCTTGGCTGGATATCAAGGACTCCTGATACCTAAGGCTGGTAGTCTAATCCTCAAACCCTCACTGAGCCAAATGCATGACTCACAAAGTTCCATCCAACAGTTTCTCTGTTCAGAAAGCCCAATCTTAAAATGTGATGAATTGAAATGAAAAGACTCAGATTAAAACATACAAATAGCCTTAAATACCTAGCAGAAAACATACTGAGTTTGGAAAGTGCAAGGTATTTAATTTTTAAGATCTCTTCCTTACTTCCATCGGAACCATATGGAGCTTTCATTTCCTTATATTCTACACCTACACTACCCTATACCTCACACTAGAACACAGTGGTCAAACATATGCACTAGTTTAAAATGTAATTGTATATATGCATATTAGCTCTAGTATGGTATTTTTTCCTGAGCTTACACAATTACGACTGACAGCAAAGGCCACTGAATTGTATTCAGTCATCTGTATCCGTCTATTTAATTTACAGTTTCCCCTTCAGGTATTAATTTGTATTTACAACTAAGATCTAGATTTACTAATACAGTCGGGTCGCCTATACCACGGGCCTGCGGTCTTATTCGGGTCCCGCGAAGCACTACTTCTGCATTGAATGGCAGCTCATTAATATGCAAATTTGCCTCACACCCTCAGACGATCCCCAGCGCTGTTTGGGCACTGTGTTGCTGTGTATCGCTTGCTGCGGCGGCTGTGCTGCAGGGGTGGCGAGGCAGCCAAGCCGCCACGGCCAGGCCGGGCCAGGGCCAGGAGCCAAGCTGCCGCTGCCACAGCCAGGCCGGGCCAGGGCGAGCGGCTGAGCCGCTTCCACCAGGACGGGATGGGGCAAGCGGCTGAGCCGCCATGGTGGCTGTGCGGGTTGATTTGCATATTCACAACTGCCTAATTGAATATTCATGTACGTCAGGTTGCGCATGTGCAGTTGTGAAAAGGGGCCTCCTATAACACTGGAAAATCATGCTGCTAAGACATGAAGCCGCACTATGGGGGGCGCAAAGTGGAAGAGGGCTGACTGTACCTCTCAAGAAAACATGACTTGGTGAAGCCTCATCATGCGCTGGGATGCCACTTCCACAAAAGATGGAGATCTCTTTCTAGTTTTAAAAATTTCTTTCTTGGTTTTCAGAAGTGCAATCACATCACAATGTTTCAGTGTATTTCAAGTGCTCAGCAGCTGTACAAATCAGACTGCCTTGTCTCAGATGTCATAATGGCAGTACATAATTCATCTAACACCAGGTGCTTGGTCTCTGCATAGAAGTAAAGGAAGGACCAAGAAAGTGGAGGGAAAATTTGCTGCCTCTAATATCTGATTTCTCTAGTCAAGTTGTCTACAGACACAAGCCTCACCTATAAATATCGGTCCTTTAACACTTTTTAACTGTCTTAGGAGTGACACTATGGTTGTTTGCTTTATTGACCAAGCAGTAAGTGCTCAGCCTGTAAGAATACCAATGTGCCACTCCTGGGAAACTCCGCAGTGCCTGTCAGCCAGAATTCCTATTACAGTGACCCTACAAGGCTGCCAAATGTGTCATACATATTTTGGGGATGGTGATATATAATCTTGGTACTCCCATGTACACAATACAGTAAGCCCTCTCCTCTTTGCGCCTCCCAGATAGTGGCTTCATCTCTACGCGGCATGATTTTTCAGCCATTAAAGAGGCCCATTTCATGACTGCCCCGGCGTGAACTGACAGTCATGAATATTCAAATTGGACAGTCATGAATATTCACATCAACCCCCATGCCATGCCGCACAGACCACGGGCGCACTGCTCTGCCCGTGTCGCACCTGCCCCACTTCGCTCAGAGGGAGGTGGCTGCGGCAGGTTCCCCCGGTGCTGCACCCACTCCACTCTGCTCTGAGCGAGGAGGCTTTGTGCAGTTATGAAAGATTTACACACTCTCAGGTTAGACGTGGTGTCTGAGACTTTCTCAGGGTAGACATCTACCCCGAGTATGGAGAGACCAGATCTAGCCACCCAGAGACACCAGGACAGCGACTCCCTGCACCAGTGTCCCCGGCCGAGCTGAAAAGGGTTTTTTCCCAGTGTGAGGTGGCCGTGGGTGCCGGGAAGTGCCAACACAAACACCAACACAGAGCAAAGCAGTGCCAAAACAGCGCTGGAGTGCTGGAGGGTGGTGTGAGGGTGCAGGGGAAATTTGGATATTAATGAGCTACCATTCTACGCGGACAGAGGGTTTTGTGGAGGGGCAACAAGACCCGCGGTACCATGGTATTCCAGGGCCGACTGTATATTCAGCTCTTGTTTACAGTCTTGTCCCCAACAACTTCTCCATCACGTAAGGATTCTTCTTATAACATGAATACATTCTGCCCTGTATAACTTAAGTTTTTGTAAAGCATAAATTAATGTAGTATGATGAAATATAACTGTAGTTTGTATTTTACCATTAAAAGGGTTCATCAAAGCAGAATTAAAATTTTTTTTAGAACTGTCTGATTTGCAAAGGCTGTCATTCCTTATATTTTGGGGGTTTAGGGTGTTTTTGTACAAAATATTGCATTTTTTAACACTTTGTTGAATTTGCTCATGGGGCTGTATTTTTCTTTTTAAGCAAAGAATTAAAATATGAGGAAACTCTTGCCATAGTTGCAGATTCCCTGATAGAGATGTTATTTCATGTTATGTGGTGTTACTATGACTGCCTCTCTTTTTTCCCCCTTTTTTTGATAAAAAAACCCAGAACTTTCCTACATAAACAGAATTTTTCTACATAAAGTACATTGCTGAAAAAAATCCTTATTAGGCAAAAACAATCCTGAGAATCCACTTTGTAAATGTGTATTTTTTTGCCCACTCAGGTACAAGGTGGTCACACTCTCTACCCTTTATAGTCAATTAGGAGACACAAATGATCAGAAAAGTAATTCACCTCCTTCTAACACAGGCTCTTCCAGATGGTAATCCAGCTCTCCCCAGTCAAACACCTCTGTGAGAGCATGAGAAACCACCTCCAGGAGTGTCTGTTTCTCTCCGCTGGCCATCAAGAGTAGACAGAGTGATTGGCTCATAGCTCAAAACTTTCATAAGCCTGTACTAGAAATTGCATCTCAAGTGTTTGCTGAAACACAGTGTTTACAGTCAACTTCTGTGGTTCTGCCATTCTCTGCCAGCCAAGGTACCACACTGTCCCAGACTCTGCAGCCTGGGGAGCCAACACGGAAGAGTCCATTTCCAGGAGGTTTGAGAGAGATTTCATTTTTTTTTTCTTAAGAACATGAAAACATCTGAAGCACCAAGGGTTCTTATGAGTCAAAAACTCTCAACTCAACATCTCTAACTGGAACCCTGTTTATTTCTGGACTCGGATATTTGAGGATAAGGCATTAGGAAAATGCAGCTATTTTAACACCTGGTTTCAATCCAGTTAATAACTTTGCACCCGATACATTCTTCCTCATTAAGTCAAATTTATGCTAATACTGTCCTGATTAGCAAATACTATTTAAAGCTGTTTTATGGGATGATTTCTGAATAAGGTAGGTGTCTAGATTCAGTGAATTTCACCTATCAGATCATAAGACAACATGAACTCAACAAGTTATCTATAGGTATCCCTGCATAAAAGTGGAATAGCTTACAGGGTGACAAGTAGTGACAATTAGGGAGAGATCTTTCTCATGCTGGGTAAATCTTTGCTTTAACTGAACACGACACAATCTCGAGCATTGGAAACTGCAGAACTTCAGTGCTGAAGTTACTTTATGGAAAATTCAGCCACATGAAAGTCAGTTCTGAAGACACAGGTCTTGAAACAGAGAACATGTACTTAAACAATTCCAACACTGGATTTCATAGGCTGTGCTCTGCAGGGCTAAATGAAAGGGGAAGAAAAAGGACCTTGAGCTGACAGGCTCAGCATGACAACTGCATATCTTCTTCCCAAGGAGCGACATCTCTGGCCTCTCTGCACTACATGTCACGGCACGGAGTGGGCAGACCTTAACTCATCCTGTAAATCATACTGTATCCTGAAATAACATCTTTCCTTTTTTTTTTCCCCCTCAGAAAAATGCTTCAGGCAATAACTCCACATCTGCAACGCTCTGCTTCTCTTTAGGCTTTAAAAAAAAGCAGCAAAGGCACAGAAGGAATACGTTTTGGTCCTCCTTCATTTGAGCTCTGAGAGAAACACCTAATGATGTGTTTACAGCATGATGTTTTCAAAGCTCTATCTATTAAAATATTAATAACCTGTTCATCTCAGCCCCATAGTGAAGCAGGTGATTTCATGTTCCTACTATGTTACAGAAGGAGTACTTAGAAGGAAAGGCTAATTTTCAGAGCTAAACAAATACAAAAAGCCCATCTTCATGCTCAACAGAAGAGGATATCCCGCACCAATCAAGATCTAACATCTAGTTTTAAGGCACTAAGGGTAGAAGTGCACACCAAACAATACACTCAGTCTGCACTGGTGTAGGTTTTTTCTGGCAGTATGGCAGACAGTTTCAGACTACGTGTAACTTACAGGTCGAATTTCTCACTTACAAAAGCAACTACAATTTTCTTTTAAAATGGCAGTGCTGCTGCTTACCTAGCATATGAGAGGCGAGTTAATCGCCTTTTCTCTCAGAAAATTCCTACCCACTGCTCTTGCTCTGGGCCTGGGATAACAGCAAGGAGTATAGGCTGCCCTTCTAGCTGAAACTGGTTTTCTCTAAAAAACCAAAATCAAATAATTAAAACCACTTCGGGCTAGAAAACAAGCGTATGCTTGGAAGTGAAGTATTCAGCTAGAAGAAGTCAGTCCTGTTTAATGTCATGTTTAAGCAGTCAGGATTATTGTGCCCCCAAAATGGAGTCCCTAGGCAAGGGACTCGTGGCAAATATCAGGATACAGTTACATCTGTGTTACGCCTTCTGGTGCAGCAAGTCCAGATTTAGGCACTGTGCTAAGGCAGCTGGAGCTCAGCTTTATTGTGCCACTCTGTATTTTTGGTTTTAGCTCTTAATGCCTGCTCCAAACAGGATGTTAAACCCTCTGTTGGAATTATTTATCTATGCCACATCCTTATTTTGCAGCCTCATACCCAGCAGCCCACTGGACACTCTCCAGGACACTCTCCCAGCCTATGGGCAGATCTTAACTCTCTTCTGTATTTGAGGGAGAGCTGAATACATTTTCCCATGTTGGGTGCTAGTTAGCTATTAATTAACTCGGTGTGCATTATTTTCAGTTTTTGTGTTGTAACTCTTCCAAACCTGGGGAATATTTAGTTCACCATTGGATCCGAGAAAAAGAAAGATGCAGAGAATGATTCAGTCGTTTAATGGCTGAGAGAGAAAGGACCTGAATTTCCATCTGCCTCACTTAAGTATTTTATGGGCTATATATAGGCTTCAGCTCTTTCCAGAAGGGTTGGATGAGAGTCAAAAAAAAAAAAAAATACAGCAAGCTAGAATTGATCTAACAAAAAGGACGCTGCTGGTGACCAGACTCAACAAAGTACTCAGCAGAAGCAAAGGGACCTGACACAAAATGGAGAAAGGGGGCAATACAGACGTGGCACTTAAGAGGGGCAGCTGCAGAGGAGCAGCCTCGGCCCCGGGAAATCAGCTGGAGCTGCGCCTTGGGCAGGTACCGGCACTCAGCTCTGCTGCCTCAGAGCACCTCAGCGGGAGCGGAAAAGCCCCACTCCCCTCCCTGTAAGGTGTGTGCTGCCCACACCGCTGCATTTCAGACACGTACACTCCTGGAGGAGGCTCACAGGGCAGCTCACGCCTGTGGCATCGCCTCGTCTGTCAAGAGGCTCCAAGAGCTTCTTTCCCTTCCCCAGCAATGGCCCCAAGGAACAGACACCTGCCCCAGGGACACGGGCAGAGCCCCAGACACGCGGGGCTGTGTCCCCTCAGGCGCCACCAGGGCACCGCGCGCGCACAGGTGCGGGGGCTCGCGCCAGGCCCCGCCCTCCCCGCGGGCAGCACCTGGGGGGGCGGGGTCACCCTCCGCGGATGGACACAGCACCTGCCGCCTGCAG